>VXAX01006723.1:0-17350 GCA_013399835.1 Leptocoma aspasia | reverse complement strand
AATAATAAATAATAAATAATATTTTTTTCTTTTAAAATCTAATAAAAATTTACTTGGAGTAGCTGATTTAGGTACAGCAAGATTTCTTCTCAATTCTGAGCAAACTAAGAATTTTTAATGGCCTATTAAATGTAATTCTGTTAGGACATGTTAATGTGTTTTTTAGGGTCTTCTCATTCCTCTTGTCTATTTAATGCTGGTCTTTCTCTCATCTCTGTGTTTATGATGGGGTGTTTTTTCATAATTGTTGTTTCAGGTTTCTTTCCTGTTTTTACATAAATTCCTTGGAATTTCCATTTCAGCTGTATTCTGGTCTTTCATAGAAAATTTTTAACTAAGACCAAGTCTGCCCATACTTGGTGACCTAGTATCTAGAACCAGAAGCACCTACCGTAGGACTAAAAGGTGTACTACTGAAGGTAATCTTATACATATTATAATGCCTGCAAACAGAATTATTTTTTTGAAAAAGACAAACCTTTATTTCAAACCTCCCTTAGTAATTTATGGTGCTTTGGGAGATTTTTTTTGTAGCTTATTACATATTGCAGCGTCCATAAGATTATTCAAACTGGATTACTTGCTATAGGAATCCTCCTTATCCAGCCTAAGGTACCTTCACATTGCTTTTCTCAAATGTGGAAGAAAGGTGTTTTTAATTATATCCACTGAAGTAAATACAGAATTTTTGCGTATCTATTAAAAAAACCCCAAAAAACAAACACCAACCTGATCCACAGGATGTCACTGAATTGGCCTGACGGGCTGTGCTGCAGGTTCATACCTAGTGAAAAAAACCCCACACCTGCGAGTACCTAATGAATTAGCACATAGATCTTTGAGTGGCATGTGTGAAGGACTTTGGTTTTATCTGGAGAATGCATGTTACAGGAGGAATTGGTACAGTATGGAACAAAGCTGCAGCAAACAAAGCATAACATAAGGACCAGATCTTCACCAGTGTAAGTTCAGGTAGTTCACTCAAGTGCTGTCAGTCTTTACACACAAATGACCTTTCCCATTACTTAATGTACAAATGCAGCAACACTCAGCACATTCTCTGTTCTTTGGGAACTACCATTATGCCATTGATCTATTTCCAAAAATAGCAGAAATCCAAGAAAACCATGAGGTAAAATTGCTGGTGCTTCTTAGTTATTGCTGCTAAGCAATAATAATAACAACAAGTAAGTTCTACTTACAGTGTTATTTTTTCAATTACGTTTATTACTTTGATGCACCCTATTAGGTTGTGTCTTCGAACAGTGGTTGTGTAGGAAACGGGAAGCGTACAGAAAAATCTTTTCCTTTCTGACCATTAGGTGGAGCTAAAAATCTTTTATACGGGAAAGTTATTTAATTTCTTTTCTTCAAATTGTCCCCACCTCTGTTTGGTTTTGTTGTGTTTTCAGTTTTCCCTGACAGAGAGTGGCAGTATTGTATAATCTCCTCTCAGGAAATTTCAGACACTGGAGTTGGTGTTACTTAAAAAGCTGAAAATTTTCAAAAGCTCAGGAATAAAATCATCATAATGGAGGCTTCCCTTATTATGGATGTTGTCAAGCTTTTAAGTTAAATGAACGTTTAAGCACTTTACTGGGTTGTGTCTTACATATTCCTTATATGTCTGGATTGCTGCACTAAAATGTCTGGTAAAATAAGCCTGTTTATCACAAGTCTAATTACCTAAATACCTAATTACCTGTCTTTCTGATGTCAACTTTTAAAATTGTTAAAACCAGCTCAAAATTGTGATCTGGGAGGTCCTGATACTTCAGCATAATTTGACTGTGTTGTGTCCTGCTGGTGTTGCATGGACTTTGTTTAGGCAGAGTGCTGCTACACACAGATGCAGTTAAAACTGGAGTGCAAATGTCTTAATTTTATTTGTAATTCACAGGGCATGCAACTCTCCTGACCTGAGGGAGGAAGGCAACAAGTTGTGGTTCATAGGATTTATTCTTCTTTGTAATGAGGGAAGGAAGCACAAGAGATTCTAAATATGTTAGCAATAGTGTGATTTTTGTTGGAAGACAATGAAAAGTATTCCAAATTATAGCTACTCCTTCTGAAAATCTGTAAATAAGTTTGTGGTTATTATAAACAGACAAAGCTGCTGTTTGCATTCCATTTTGTTTATATTCCACTGAGATAATTTGAAGAATTCCTGCATGTTCCTTCACACTGTCCTTCACACTATGCACAGGGTTCTGTAAAGATTTTTTAATTTTTTAAAATGATGTAGTAGTCATAAGAAGGTTTTTAGAATTGTGGTTAATAGTTTAAACTTTAATTTCTGCTGTGACACATGTTTCTTTTCAAATCTGATATAAAATGCAGAAGCCGGTATTCTTTTAATTTGTTCAGTTAATAAATGTTAACTGAACAAATTATGTTTTTATGGTTTTTGTTTCTAATAGTCTGTAAACTGCAAGCCATAGAATACTGTTAAAATGGCTAGATGATACTTGCAAGGCAGAAGCAAATCTTGTAAGTGATTTTATGGAGGAGAAAACACTTTTTTAAGGAAATAAAATGGTATTTAAGGGACAGAAATCGTAACCCATCACTTGCTATAGTAGGGCCTAATACTGTTTTAATTGAGAAGATAATTGCAAGCTTTAATGGTTGTCACTGTTTTGGAGACTGATTCTCCTGAGTGAAACTGTCCTGGATAATTGTTTCAGTTTATTGAAGGCTCTTGCAATCTGTAAGAGTCTCTTCCTGCCTCTTGTCTCAATAAAACTTAGTGTGTTTGAGGAGTCTTGAAAAGTCAGGAGGAATTTTATGTGGTTTAGGTTGGTGTTGCTTGACCTCTAAGAATGGGTTTTCACAGTAGCCATGTGACTAGGGTTGGCCATCCTCTAGTATTCAATAAGAATAACAGTGTTTCTTAGATGAAAATGAGTAGTTACCCAGAGAATGACATAATTTTTTTAGAATTCATATGGTATATTAATCTTACTACTCAGCAGATCTGTATAAATGTAATAGGAATTAAGTTTTCACTTCAATTATTATTTTTGTGCTGAACTGGGCAGCACTTTTGTCATGTTACTATGGTTATGGGTTTATTATATGTCTTATGCAACATGGTATGCTTATTTCTGAATAATTTCTTCTAGAATGATTGTTTCTTCTAGAATGACAAGTTTCACTCTTGTACAGCTAGTTTATATGTTGATGTTTGTGGAATTGCACACCAGATCTCCTACTTTCATATGAAACTTTGATTGGACTCATGTTAGTGACAGGTTTTATGCTGTATATCAGTACTGGGTTTGCCTGGCAAGGTTTTGGTCTGCAAGGGTGACTTCTCTGATAAGCTCCTAGAAGCTTCCTCAATGTCTGACAGAACCAATGGCAGATGGTCCTGAGAGGAACCTGCCACTGGCCGTGGCTGATGCCATCAACAATGGTGGTAACACCTCTGTGATAACATATTAAAGGAGGTACTGAGCAGATAAAACAGCAGCCAGAGAAGAACAGGGAGAAAATATGTGAGAGAAAAAACTCTGCAGACACCAAGGTCACTGGAGAAGGAGGGGGAAGAGGCACTCCAGGCTCCAGACCTGAGACTCCCCTCCAGCACACGGTGCAGACCATGGTGAGGCAGCTTGCAGTCATTCTGCCACAAGTTACAATGACTGAAGACTGAGAAAAGTCTGTGAAATTTGCTGCTCAACATGGTAAGGACAGTAGAAGAGAACAGCATTTTAGTCCTTGATAAGGTCAGTAGAACAGAACAACATTTGCTCTTACCAAGGATGGTAAAACACAACAGCACAATCTTGGAGAAATAAATAAAGGATGTGACCTAGGCAAACAAAAGTCATGCAGAACGCAAGCAGGATGCCAGCTCAGCTCTACAAGGCTGGTAAAGTAGAAGTTGTGCAAAACAACAATATTGCACTTACTCAGAAGCAGAGGTCAAGGAACAGCCACATAGAAAGGACACTTTCTATGTAAGTGTCTATTGAAGACAGACCCCAAAGAATCAGATAAAGACTTCTGATAAGGGGAGCAACTATGTGAAATACAGTCAAGTAAGTGGGGGTAGCTAATGAATATATAATTAGTGTGTCTGATAAAACCTTGTTCACTCAATGCTCTGGGCACTCAAATGAAGGAAGGGTCCCCCAAATGACCAGCATGCTTTCTAATACTCAAAACTGTGTTAGAAAGTTTCTATCCAGCCATTATCAAACATACTAAGGAATTAGAAGAGCTTGTTGTTCCCAAGGATTTTGTAAATACTTGTTTTTCTGGTCTTCACAATATTTGTTTGCATCCACAAACAGAGTTAAAAGTTAAATTCTACATTACATGAAGTTATAGTGATGAAAGTTACCAAAAATATAGAGTCTGCTTTAAAACTATATTCCTCAGAGTATAGATTTCTTCTTTATTCCTGCTCTTATGACTGGCAAGGATGGCAAAGACATCTCAAGGGTTTGAGAAACTATAAATTCCACTTAAATACAGAAAAGATCATCAGTAACTTAGTGAGACAAAATTCAGGCCAACATTTACACTAAGTTCCTATTTTTTTTAAAGTAGACATGGAATGCCATCCAATGTCAAAGTCTATTTTTCTTTTTAAAATATTTAGCATAGGACAATGCTTTCATAAATGATGTGGAATTTATTCAAGAATATGTTACCTAAGTGTTTGTCCATGAGAAGATACCAAAAATATTTTTATCAAAAAAATGAATGCATTGCTCACATCCAACTATCAATTTAGTAAATATATGTATAAAACTAAAATTGCTTACTTATGAACAGCCTTGGATTGTGATAGATCCACTGCCTAAACAGTTTGGCTACCAATGGTACTTATAGGTACATTAAGTAACGACTAGTGGAGGAAATTCAAGTGAAGTTACAACAGAAAGCAGAATTAGGAGGCCAACTGAATGAGGTGCCAGGTCTTTCCCTTGGGGCACAACAGCCCCATGTAAAACTACAGGCTGGGGGCAGTATGCCTGGAAAGCTTCCTGGTAGGAAAGGATCTGGCAGTGCCCAGGTGGCCAAGAAGGCTACTGGCATCCTGGCCTGGATCAGCAATGGTGTGGCCAGCAGGACCAGGGCAGTGGCTGTCCCTCTGTACTCAGCACTGATGGGACCACACCTCAAATCCTGTGCTCAGTTCTGGGTCACTCACTATGGGACAGACATTGAGGTGCTGCAGCATGTCCAGAGAAGGACAATGAGGCTGGTAAAGGGTCTGGAGCACAAATTTTATGGGAAGCAGCTAAGGAAACTGGAGTTGTTAAACCTGGAGCAAAAGAGGCTCGGGGGAGATGTCATCACTATCCCTGACCATCTGAAAGGAGGTTGTAGCAAGGTGGGAATTGGCCCCTTCCCCCAGGGCAGCTAGTGACAGGACAAGGGGAAATGGCCTTAAGTTGCACCAGAGGACGTTCAGGTTAGACATGAGAAAGAATTTCTACCTGAAAGGGTTATCAAGTATTGGAATGAGCTGCCCAGAGAGGTGGTGGAGTCACCATCCCTGGAAGTGTTCAAGAAAATACTGGAATGGTGCTCAGTGCTATAGTTTAGTTGTCATGGTGGTGTTTGGTTGAAGGTTGGACTCAATGACCTTGGAGGTCTTTTCCCACCTTAATGGTTCTACAATTCTACATCAAAAAGCAAGAAAATAAATCTACTCATATTGAATTTTACATGCTTTGAAGCTTTGTGAGAAAAGCATGGAAGATCAGTACTTGGTTAAAACTATCAACAGGAAAATGCTGAAAAGCTGATAAAGCTGTAGCTGCTAAGGAGGAGGAAGATTAGTAGGCTTAAGAATTGTATACTTAGTGACTGTAACTAACCATAGGTCACGCCCTCTCATTTTTTATTCAAATACAGATACTCTAGAGTTTGTCTAGAAGCCAACAAACCGGAGCAGTTTGAGTAAGTTCATAGGGGCTCTCTTTGAAAGAGGGAGGAGAAAGTGAGCATGACAGTTAAGTCATTCTATGAAAGCAAATACAAGTCTGTGAGGCTGTTCCTCACAGAACAAAGGGGGAACAAAGTGCATCAAAGCTCTTAAGTTGCGTGTACTCTCATAGTTTATACCGATGCTCAGCTTACAAATACCAGCCATTTTATAGCACGATGCTTTATTTTTTTATTTTGATTCAGATCTGAATGAACTGTTATCTGCCAATAACCTAAGAAAATAGGAACTTTTATTGTCTGGAAAAGGACTGACATAGAGGAGTGGCCTCCAAACCCTGAGAGATTTATTCAGTGTCTGTTGGAATCTCTGTCTGCTCATTAAGGGATGCTAGACAGATCACTTGCATTCTAATCCAAAGTTTAGTGAAGTTAATAGCAAGTTTCTGACGTATTTTTTAAGTCTGAGAATTAGGACTGTCAGAAGTGGAATGCTTGTTTAATAATAACAATTTTAAAAAGCCCTTTTGCTCCTAATTAAGTTGTTATATTAATTTATTAATATTAGTAATATTTGATAATCCAATATAGTAAGTATTTATTCTTATTCATTCATCATATTTATTAAGTATTAATCTTATTTATTAAGTATTATAATCTTATATATTAAGTATTATTTAATACTCTTATATTACTTTATTAATTATTGGTGCAAAATCATTCTGAATATCATTATTATTTAGTGTTATTAGCATAATTTCCATGAGGAGCACCATGTTTTGTGCTTTAAATAGTGTATAATACATTTGAGAAGATCATGTAATTTTGGAAAGTTAAAATTTTTTTTTGGAATTACATTTTTAAATGTCACTGTTAGTGGTTCCAAAATTTCAAACTTCTTATGAAGCAATAGCACAGGGCTGGTTTTTTTGTTTGTTTGTTTTGGTTTTTTTGTTTGTTTGGTTGTATTTTTTTTCTTTATTTTTCTTAGTTTCAGCTGCAATAAGAAATACTACATGTCTGTAAAGGAAGCCATGATTAATGTTTTCTGACAGAAGCTCCATAATTTTGCAGCTTTATCAGAAAGAGAGCTTTATAGATAGGCCACGCTGAAGGGATTTAGCAAAAAGTGAGGTATTGACATTAATTATTTAGAGGAATAAATTAATGGCTTTCTGCTACCTGACTAGTTCTGTCCTTACTACTTGTGTAAATGTAGTTACTGATCAGAGGGATTAGCAAGTAAAAAAAATCAGGGAGAAGATACCCTAATTTGTGAATCTGTTGTCTTGCCTTATTTTTAAAATCAAGGATGTGGGTTTTGATACAAGACTATGAATGTACAGAAAGAAAAGGAAAAGAAAAAGATACTAGAGGAAAGGTCAAAGATGAAGTATTTAGCAATTCTGGTAAATACATATAGCAGTCTGGCAATCTTTGTCTGACACATCCCACTGCATTACAGAAGAGAGGGGAAATAGGGACTGCTGACTTCACTCAGGAAGCTTGCTGTCTGTTGACACACTTTTGTTCACTTCGAGAAAAAGTGGTTCCGTATGAGAAGACTTCACAATTAGCTGAATAGTTCTGAGGAAAGTCAAGGAAAAAACACTGAGGTTTTGAGTATAAAGGAGTTGAGTTTTAACTCCACATTATATGGTTTGTTTTGTTTTTTTTTAAAGACAGCCTAGCTAGAACAGAAATGCTGACTAAGCCAAAAGCGTACCTGCTTAGTGCAAATAAAATCTGATTGTGATGAAGTATAAAAAGTTGAAGAAACATAGGCTTTTGTTAGGTATCAGGAAAAACACTAGAGATAAAGTGGAACATACTTTAAGTAAAGCTTAAAATATGTTCCACTTGCTTAAGGTACTGAAGAGAGATGCCTCCCTTAGAGGGAGATGTCTGCAGATGTTCAGAAAAAAAGTTTTCAGAAAGTAGTTACCCTGGAACTCTCCCACTGCTGGAGTGGGAAGGGCATGGCTATTCAAATGGCTCTTTGTATGCCTTTATATTCAGTGCCTGCTTCCTGGGATTTGAGTGAAAAATCACTTGTAGAGGTTTCTAGTTGTTCATTCTTATGTGATACTAGCAGCAATTTAGTGAAATAATTTTTAGTGGCTGTCATAATTCTTGTTTAAAAGAGCAGTCACAACCTTAGCATTATTTACTTACTAAGCAGCTAAATTGGGATGAATGTATATATTGTCCTAATCTCTTGAAGGAAGAGACACACTGTTACCTTTTTTTAGCAGGCACGTAGTAACTTACAGAATTACTTTCTGTTTTCTCTTTCTATCATCCTTCTGCTTTCAAACTTAAATATAGAAACCTTAAGTTTCTGGCAGAAGAACGAAAAATCAAAGAAATCTGGAAGGAGCAAGAAGTCTGCTTGACAGAAATTAGAGTTCTCAGCCCTGGAGTTAGTTTTTTTTACTCCTCTCAGTGGTTGCTGGTTACTGGAGCCATGAAGTATGCTTGTTTGAAGGACCCTGAGACCATCTCTCCTCCTGGGGGTTTGGCTACTTCAGGGCTAATTTAATATTGTTGAGGACAATTCCTTCTCTCTGGTAAGTTTGGAGAGATCCCTCCAAGAGACATCCCTTGCAGAGAGCACTGCAGGAAGTCCCTACCTTCCTGTGGGAACTGATCTAAGGTGCTGCTCTAGTGATTGGAACCTACCTGAGCTATAGGCGCTACTACATCACAATCCTGTCTATGCCTGGCCTTTAGCCTGCTAATCTGGGTCCAGACCCTAGGGCAAAGGATGATGTCCCATCCTGACCTTGGACCTTCCTCATCACTATGGTCCTGTCTGGTGATCACTTGTTATCCTTACAGGGCCTGGTCTTAACTGAATTGCTGGCTTGTATTCCTGGCTTTCCCCAGCCCTGTATCATGACCTTGACCTTGCCTGATGTCCTGGGCTCTGGGCAAACTTCTGGGGTCTCCTTCAGCTCCCAGCTCCCCTCCCTTATGGAGTAGCCAGTCTGTGCAGCATGGTGACCTCAGACTTTCTTGAACTCACAACCTGGTCAGCCTGTGAGGAGGGATGCACTTACAGTACTTACACTGGCATACGTCAGTGTGTGAGTTGACACAGGCAGGCAGAGGGAACAATCACAAACTTGTGGTTTGAACACAAAGAGTGAATTAATTTCTGTTACCCTGTGAACTGGGATATCCCCAAAGCAACACCTGGGCAGAGTGTTGCTTGTCCACTTACCAACAAGTGGACATGCAGGCATTTATAAACTCAGTCCACGCTAAAGGATCACTGGCCTGCTCTTCACATATGCTTATCCAGAGTTATTCCCAGCTGCAAAGTCATTTGAGTAATTTACAATCTTCCTCTCCAGTCTTCTGCTTTTTCATCTATTTGCCACAGTAATTAGCGTATATATTAGACTAATTAGTGTGTAAAAATTTGACATTTATTTTGGTATTTGAAGCAGTCATACTGATAGGTATCCTGGGAGAAAATTGTGCTTGTGAACATCCCTAACAGTCAGCACAATGAAAGGTGTCTCTCCAGACCCAGGAAATTAGGAAACCAGGTTTCAGTCTGGTTATAGAAAACTGTTGCCCAAAGAAGGAAACTACAACAGTCTGTAACTGGTGCCAAAGGCACATATGCCTTCCAGGAATAGCCAGGATTATCCAAGAAAGTATATATTAAAAAAATTCCACCAAAATAGTCCATTTGCAGTTTCACTTGGCATCAATATGCTCCACAAAACAGTCTGATGGTCTTGATCATTCCATTCTTTGCTTTTGTGTTCTACCCTGCTTTGTTCTTTGTGTGTTCCCTTGTAAGAATGGAAGATGAAGTTCCAAAGAATTACCTTGTTCTGTACACGTAATTCAAGTTGGCTTTGCTTTAGTCCTGGAACCTTTCGTGATCACAGTTTCACTGTCTTACTGCAGAGTTTTTTGTAGGCTCAGTACCTATTGTTCATTTGGTTACAGAACAGGGCTCCCCAAAGAGAATATCAGACTACTGTGCCAAGCCCTCATTCCAACTCTTTCAAAATTAAATCCTAGAAGACTGTTAATGTATGAAATTATACTTTGTGAGAATGTTATTATTCTAAGTTCTCTTCTGTGATGATTTTACTGCACAATTACAGTATTGTACAGGGGAGGTGCAGTTTCTTTTTGTTTCACCGATGCTGATGGAACAGATTGTTTATCCTCTACCAAGTTACAAGGGTTTCAGATGTAGAGGTTGATCTTCTTGTGTAAATTATTCACTCATTAAGCCATGTGAGGCAACGTGAGATTAGTTAACAGTGTTATTTAAGCTATCTGAAATAACCAGGTGTAATTTGATGGACATGGGTTGGGGAGTATTACACAATTCTCTCTTTTGGCAGATCTATCTACAGATGACATCTCTATCTACAGAACAGGAGACACCTGGGAAATATTAAAGTAGCAATTTCTTCTTTATTTCTTTGCATCATTTTGTCTTTGCATTTAAACCCACCAGGGCATCAGAGAAATAAGAACTTACTTGTTTTGTTGACTAAAATGCCTTTCAGTTTCTCTTCAGTGAACTTTGTACAGGATTCAGAATATTGTCATCATACCTTCAAACAAATATGGTTGCTCCTCTCCACAACAACTGAGGCACTATTATCTATTAATTATTTGTGAACTTGATACAAGTGGATACTTAAGACTGGTAATTGCTGAGCTATCCAGATTCTGAAGGTTCATGAGTGATGGAATCCTGCCCTGGTGAGCATGTGGGAAAGAAGACCAGATTTTTTACCCTTCAGAATATACTTAACAAAATAGTATAAATGATTAATTTCTATCACTTTCAGAAATTCAACTAAGTTTATGGACATACTATTTTTTATCCTAAGTGCTTTTCTTCTCCTTCTGGACTCCATTTTAGTTTCTCTTGCAGGTTTGGACTTTTGTGGACTTGCTGAAGTCTGTTCTTCTGGTTTGTTAAGAGGAAACAGAAGCTGGCAAAGAACAACCTTCAGCATCTGCCTGTTTTACTAGCTTTCCTTGAACTTCAGATGACAGAACATTGAAAAACATCATCCCATGTCCTCATGCAAGTTGCTTTTTATCTGCCTTGAACCTGTCAAGGCGAGCTTAGCTAGACTTATCTTGCCAGAAGTAAATTAAGAAACACTCCCAAGAAGTCCTTTGCCAATAAATCCAAGGAAGAAGCAACTCATATAGCAAAACAAAGATAAAGAGATTGGGAAAGAGTTTCCCACATGCTCTTAATAAGAAAAGAAAAGAAGTACTCTTAGATTTGCCTACCGAATGTACAGTCAATGAAAGTATAGGTTTCACACAAATTTACAGATTAACTATCAGGCTACTTACACTACCCCACTAATATGAAATCTACATTTTTCCTTCACTAGGACTTTTAGTTAGTTAGTTCAGATGAAGAATACTTTCTTACTCAGATTAAAAAACTTCTCCCCCTCCACTTGTAAGATAAAACTGTAAGAGTGCTAGATTAGATGCAGAGCATAAAATCACAGAATCATAGGATAGTTTGGGTTAGAAGGGACCTTAAAGATCACCTAGTTACAAAGATATAGGACTACAGATCAAAACTTTCCCAAAGACTGGAGGTCACTGAGTGCACTACATATTTATTTGTTAATAACAAAGTGAATTCATCATTTTAATTTTACAGTTGGGAAAACAAGCACTAAGAGAGCTAGAGTGCACCCTCTAAGGCAACCTGGTTTTGAATGTCTGAGTTGGACATGCCTTTCAGAGGCACTGAGTATCTGGAAACTCCTGTTAGAGCTGAGGAAAATTTGCCTTTGTTCAAAGCTAGGTTAGCTACCAGCCCACACTTGCCAATTTGAAAGAAAACACTACTACATTAGGAAGCAGAGTAGGCTATGAATCTGAAACCAGTTACATTAACATTCCTAGTTTATTAAGTTCACTTTACTTCTGATTTTGAGCACTGGGGATGAGTGGCTCTGTTTCTGACTACAAGAACAGCATTCAGAAATAAGCAATTAAACAGAAGTAAGCAGCAACCTTGTGAAGATTTTTTTGAGATTATATGCAGAAACAAAGTAAGTAGTTAAAAATTCTGTAACTTAGGGTAGGTCAACACTGATGAGCTCTGTTTCCACAGCATTACACTCCGGTCTGACAGGAAGCCATGCACCCCCGTTAATAAAATGGGATACCTAAACTCTGCTTCTTACAAGACCTGGTGAATTTGAAAGGAATGACATGCTAGCATAGCAATAAAAACTTCCAGATCACCAGTTTTGTGTTTACCAAGTACGGAATCTAGGGGAGACCCTCACTGTTACCAGAGGATTTTGAACCTTGACTGCTGCTTTTCATTCCCCTGAATCACTGACCAGAATACATAATATTGTGTACACGTATTGCGCAGTACAATTAAGCAAGCACCTAATAGCCTGATTTAATAGTATAAAATAGTGTTTGATTTAGCAGATTGGTGAACTCTGTGCTGCAATAACAGATGAGTCATTTTTATTGATTGTGGCAACACAACCAAGTGGGTCTTAACCAGGCTGTGTGAACATTTCCAGGCATGAGTTGCATATAAGTAGCACATATTCAAAGCAAGTGTCTTGTCAAGAGGACAATTTCCAGTGCTACTGAGGGATGCTAAAGTGCTTCTAAGAGAAAGACATTTTGCCTTGTTCAGGGGAAAAAAAAAAAGTGAGGAGCTTGTGGAAAACTTAGAGTATCAGGAGTATCCTCCACAAACATGGTGGAGTAACAGCAAGGCTTCTGTGGAAGACTCTTTGGGTTGCAAAAGAAGAATGTCTTCCACACTGTCAAACCTGAGACTTGATTCTGTCTCCAAAGGCTTTTGCTGCAGGATCTTTTGAAGATAAATCAGAATAGAACCCATGAAGTCAGTAGCACCAAAATTATTTCCAGCAGCTGTCTGGCCTTCTTTCCTCTTTTTGTATCAAGTCAAAGGAAATGTAAGTAGAGAAAGCTTGGATGTTTTGTAGTGCATTCATCTTAGATTCCTATGTAGTATATAGGAATAAATATACTTCTAGTAAGGAACTAGATCTTTTGGAACTTAATAAAGGAAACTCTCAGATCCAGATAAAAAGAAATAATTAGTTGCTAATAAGTGGTTTGTTGATAAAACATAAAAAAAGAATGTGGTTTAGGTGGATAAAAACATGAAGGTTTTGTGGTGGGAAGGTCTAATAGTAGAGCCATTATAGTTTTAATAGCTATGTTTTAATAGTTACATTTTAATAAGTTATTAGTTATATTGATAGCCCTAGAACGTTTCCTTAGTTCTAGAACAGGGCCTGGACATTTTTGTCCTGTGCATTTTGTATCTACCAACAAAATCCTTACCCATAGCTACATCTCCTGACTGCTAATGAAATACAATTAAACAGTTACAGGATCATGTTAGCATAAATACAATACTTGGTTTATTGTTCAACTGATGGTACCTAGATAATTGCCAAACAAGGACATTTTTCTTTCTGATGGTAAGTTATTATGAAGTAATTTGTCTTTTGAAATAGACTGCTTTATTGATAACTCCTGTCATGGCCTCATCTAGTGTGTTTGACCACGTAAAGGGTGAAAACTAAAGGGGTACATGTGGGCTGATGGGAGTTACATGTCACATGAGACATGAAGGCTTGCTGTTATCTTTCTGAAGTGCAGCATGATACCATAACAACTGGCTGCTGCCTAGCCTTCTGATGACATCTGGCAGGGTTATAGATGAACTGTAGCCAAATTTAAAAAAAATAAATCCTGTACAATAGGTAAATATGTATAATTGACTCCCTGTCTTTATCAAGGCAGTATGAATTAGTCCCGTTCCTTCTTCTTCTGTCTTAATGAAACATGTAACATCTGTTGTGGGGGTGGATTTATAGTGCCTGTCTGCCTGTAATTGATTATACTGTTGCTTGCTTTTGCCTTTCTTAAAGTATTCAGAGGAGAATGAAGCTTGACCCAGTTAGTCTCTTTTGAAACAGATGTCAAGTTAACTCTGTTACAGCTGAAGAGGTAAGAGGTAATGGTCTTTGGACAGCTAATAAAACATAAGACACACTGAAAGATAAGTACATTCCAGAAAAAATTGAGTATGTTAGAGAGAAAACCTGCAGGTTGTGTTACTCAGAAACAAAAGGTGGAGTGCTTCTGGGCAAAGCAGAATAAGGATGCTATTCTTTCTAAGTACAATTAGTGTGGACTTAGAAAGGGAGGATCAGGCCTCACAGATCTGATATCCTCTTCTGGAGACAGGAAAACTAAGTGAGTCACAGCAGGAAAACTATTGACATGATTAATCAAGACAAGGGGAAAAGCTTTTCATACAGGAACATACAAAAGGCTTAATCCCAAACCCAAGGAGTAAGGCAAATAAAGAGTTTAAGTGAAAAAGAAGTTAGTTGCAAGTTCAAAGACAGAATGGTGCAAGACAGAATTACAGAGACTAGAAATTAATTACTGTGAGACTGGAAAGAAAAGGGAACAGTGAGAAAGCTGAGCAAAAATAGTCTTTGATAACTGTGTTACTTCACAATTAACAGTCTCAGGGTGTCCAACACAAGTATGTTGATTCCCAGTTCAGTAGAATAACTTGGATCCCACATGACATCTATAAACATGTAAAAGAAAAATCTTCTTTGAATATTAGACATCTTTGAGGTCAGATGAATGGGTGTAATGAATTGAATTGATTACGGATTTGTGTTATGAACCCTGAACCATCCATCCTTCACAGCTATAAGGTCCCTTCAGACTTACCACTGCTCTCCCCTTTGGCCTTTCTGTCACCTTGTTAGGGAACAGCTGATAACGTGGTCTCAAGACAGGTGAAGTACCTGTCCCCTGCTGGAATTGTTGGTCAGGGCCTCGATGGCATGGGCAGGGCTTACTGTCCCTGCCCAGCCTTCCCTAGAGCATCCCACCTTCTTTTCCTTTGTGTCCCTACTGCATCCCTGACAGCTGGGAATACTTTAGTGCTGGTACTACTGGCAAGAATTTGAGGCAGAGGAGGCATGTCAGTTTTCTTGTGGTTCTAACCCCCTACTGAGAGCCTCAAAAAATGTGTCTGGAGTCAGTCCTTCAAAGCCTGCCAACTTCCTAAGGCTGTGAGTGGACATAATTTATTGACAACTCTAAAGAGCCACTCTTCCTTGCTCTCTTTTAAATAAAAGTAGCTTCAATCTGTTGGAAGGGTTCTCAGTCCCCCATTTTTTGAGTTCCCAAGATACCCCTCCATCCACAAGCTGTAGGTAAAGATCCCTGTATCAGATCTGGTTAATACACTAGCACTCTAGCTGTCAGTCAGCCCTACATCAGCATATTAGACTACACCTGTTCCTAAAGGAATATTAGCAGACTACTCAGGTTCCTTCAGACTTACCACTGCTCTCCCCTTTGGCCTTTCTGTCACCTTGTTAGGGAACAGCTGATAACGTGGTCTCAAGACAAGTGAAGTACCTGTCCCCTGCTGGAACTGTTGGTCAGGGCCTCGATGGCATGGACAGGGCTTACTGTCCCTGCCCAGCCTTCCCTAGAGCATCCCATATCCTGCCATTTCAGCTTCCCGGGGCTGCCAGCCCCTGCCCCAGTGATGCCACAGCAGGGGCACTCTCTGCCTTCCCTGAGCACTGCTAGGCACCGGGGTTGATGTTCCAGCAGCTCCTCGACTTGTCTATACTAAGATGGTAAGAAAAGCTAAAGGACCCACGTTATCTATTGCTGCTATCTCTCTCAGAGCTGTGTTACAGAGATAGGAGGCTGAAATCTGAGGTGTTCTGTATCATGAAGGACATTATAATGAGTTTAAAAGAGATGCACCAAAGGATAGATAGATTTATTGTCTGATCAATTAACTCATATCTTTAATTTTTTTCTGCAGTTAAGGATACGTAGGTGGACTTATAGTCTAAAATGTTAATTAAATAGACTTGGATGGGTGAATGTGCTGATGTATTACTGTGAGTTACTTCTTGAAAGAATGAAACTTCTTTCATTAGATGCATTACATGACTTTAAACATTTGCCCTTGCCTCATGGAAGAGAGGGGTAGTGTATACTATTATTGCCTTCCTCTTTTAGCTAAGGCTGGTATGTCACGCTTTTGTGTTATCTGTTACTACTGTTTTTCTTGATACTCTTCTGTCTTCCTCTTCATCAGTCTTGGCACTGACCAAACCACTGCTCTCTCTGTTTTATGATATTTGAGGAATTTTGTCAATCCAAGATTTAATGTCATCCTCTCCCCCCTCCTCCCCCTGCCTTCTCCCTGTCTGCCTGCCCCTGTAACAAAGGCAGTGTTCTCAAGAGGCAAGTTCGTGGATTTTCAAAACTTCAGATAAGCCCCTCCAAGTATATAAAACACAGAAGGGCACCTAGCTGTGAAGAAAAATATGACCACAGTCTACATTCTTAGCCTGCCAAGGACTGTCTAGGGGCTGGTACTATCTCTAGTTACTGCATTCTGGCAGAATGTGTCACTGGGCTGTGCGAGTCTTGGGTGTTTCTGTACTACAAATAATGGTGCTACTTATTAGTAAATAAATCCCTGGAAAAGTCTAGAATTCCCAGTAGAGACACTCATGACAAAGGGTTTTAATTAATTTTGTGGTAGCCATGGGCACGCTTAGTGGTTTACACTCGAGAAGCCACATGACCGGGAAAAGAAACAAAGAGAGCTCTCAGATGACAACAATGTAATGAAAAGAGCCGAGTTCATGTAAATGTTTGGTATGCATGCTAGCAGAGGTGTAATAAAACTGTTCAAAGAAGTGAAGAATTCTGGTTTATTGCACTTATTCTGCTCTGCTGTCAAGGGAGGTTTAGGTTGAATGTTGGAAAAAAGTTCTTCACAACCTAGGGTGGTTGGACACGGGAACAGGGAAGTTCCCCGCCTCCCAGGGAAGCGGTCACGGCACCAGCGTGACAACAGAGCTCAAGAAGCGTTTGGACAGTGCTCTCAGGCACACGGTGTGACTCTTGGGGCGTCCTGTGCAGGGCCAGTAGGTGAACTCGATGATCCTTGTCCCTTCCAAGGGCTCCCTTCCAACTCAGCGTATCCCGTGCTTCAGTGAACCTCCCTTCTGCAATCCCAGCTGCACAGAGCTCCCTGCGGTAAGAGGTTCCCGGACAGGGCAGTGCCCTCCCGCTGACCGCCGCTGCGGTCACTGCGTGTCCGGCCCCGCCCCGCGCCGCCGGTGACGCGCGGCGGCGGTGACGCCCCATAAATAGCGGGGCGAGGCCGGTGCTCCCCACTCAGCGGCGGCGCCAGTGCCCGCGACCCTGCCCGTGCTCCAGTCGGCGGCGGCGCCTGCTCCTCCTGCCGGGTGAGTACGGCCGGCCCGGTGCTCCGGCGCGGCTCTCGGCGGCCGCGGCAGCGCCGGGCGCCTGCCCGCCCCGCGGGGCTGACTCCGCAATATGGTGG
>VXAX01006719.1:0-301258 GCA_013399835.1 Leptocoma aspasia | reverse complement strand
CTCCTCCAGAACTTTATGCCTCTGAAAGGAAGGCAGAAACAAACTGCTTAGCTACAGCAAAAACCAAAAAGCGTCACGAATTGTTCCCCTAATAGCAGCGGATACTTTCAACTGAAATGGACTTTACAACAGAAAAGATGCACAGATGATTTGAATGTAACACTTTCTTCTACAATTTAGGAAGCTCTTGAAAGAAGACAAATGCATCTGTATCTATGGAAAAGGGTCTGGGAAGAAGTAATCACTTACTAGATTTGTGAGAATTGATTTAGGCTCCACTACTCTTTTTTTTGTAAAATCAGATTTCTACTGTCAGCTTCAGGATGATGCTGAAGCTGAAATAGGAATTTAGTTTTCTAAGATCACAGATGTGTAACTACAGAGGATCCCTCCAGCTTCTGTGGCAACATGACAACATTTTGATTTTTATTCTTGCTTTTTCCCAACCAAAGGAGCAACAGAGGTTTTAAGTTCTGTTGTCCTCCTGACCTAAGCTCAAAGACAAGCTCATGTACCCTATTGATCTTTTTGCCAAAAAAAACCTTATTTGTCATGAAAAAAATGTTTGTTCTAGACACAAAGATTTAATATCAGAACTCAATTTTCCAAAAATGTTCCCCCATCAACATATTTTGATGTCATTTGCAACACAACAACATTATGCCACGTTGTTCCATGTTTACCAGATACTCACTACCTTTGTTGCTATTCCTTTTTTTTCCCTGTCTCCTCAGGGGCAGTACATGTTAACAGACAAGTAACTTAAACTCTAATTCATTGTACCACACATGGAGGGGATAGATCTTTAAAATGTTCCATATGACATCCCTTTCACTCTAAGACAAAGAACGTGTGAGAAGCTGATCCTATTTAACCCTCACACACAGGTGACAACACTCTCCACCTTTTTATAATAATTTTTATGATACTGTTTGCGTCCCATATGATTATTAGCCATGCTGATGGTAAAATTGCACAAAATTCAAAATATTGCTAGCTTGCACTGTAACAATAGGTTTAATTAACCACCAAAACCGTTTGCTCAGAAAGGTGAGAAATGCTCAGTTACTTCTAATCAGGATTTCATTTTAAACAATATTCTCACAGTTTAACAACAAGTTGTTTGGTTAGGTGCAGGAATCACACTTTCTTTTTCAGCCTTTAAGTCTAAAGTGTTGTGATTCAAGTGGAACATGGGTTGGTGTAAAAGGATCCCACCAGCAGGACGTCTTACGTTCTGTTTTTCTGTGTGTGACCAGGAGACTGCGACATTTATATATATTAAATTGGAAAATTAAGACCTTGCAATTCTGTGTCCTAACAATGAAAGAAACTGTAGGTGCCCTTGTCTTGTGAACACGAAATTACTGAAATCCATCCAGCATGTGATTTTAGCCAACTGAAAAAAACATGAATCCACACAATATTTTTTTTTCTGTTGGAAGCACATAACCATGAGAGCTACAAGACAGGTATTCCCTGTACGGTCTTTCACTTGAATGAATCCTGCCCTTGATTTCTGATACAAAGCCCCTCCTCCCCAAAAAGCTGATAACAAAGGAAAATACCATTTGTCTGTCCTGACCAACAGCCAGAGTCCTCACAAGACTTGAGGGAGGGCTGCATTCTCATATTTGTTTTACCAGGATTAGATGTCACATATGTATTCTTCAGTTTTGTTCTGGCCAGCTGACCTGCCTAAGCTGTATCCCTCTTCTTAAGAGGAAAAAGTCCAATCAAACAAAAAACCCCAGAAAAACTAAAACCACAAAAAGCTGGCTTCAGAGCATGCCCCAGACACAATCCTAGTTTTAGGTGAGCTCCAGCACCACTTCAACTATTTTAACAGATGAGGAAGAAATGCTTGAGAGATGGATATAATTAGTAAGATTAACTCCAGCAAGCAGTGTTAGGTGGTGGCTACCAGTTTTACTACTTCCAAGTACTCCAACAGGTCTTCTTTCTGAATGGACTAGCTACTGGAAAAGGCTGGTGAGCTTGTTTGTTTGTGTGCTTTTGGTTTTGGCTTTTGTGTTACACTCAGTATAAGTTTCTCAATGAAGACATAGGAAACATTTCAGCATCTTACATCATACTGGGGCAGCTAAACCTGTTTTGTATCCTTCAGAATAGGTCTCAAATATTGATGGTCTTAAAGGACTTTTTCCAACTTAATGGATTCTTTGTCAGTTAATCACTTAGTAAACATTTGCTTTCTCTTAAAAGCCACTCTATGGTGTGTGTAATTTGAACCTGTAATTTTTTGCTATATAGAAGAAATAAAGCACTCTCAAAAAAGGCTGCAATACACTTACTAGATACAATGTTGTCTTGAATGGCAACTCATTCTTAAAATAAATTATACCTTCTTCAAGACATAGGAAAAAAAAACACTTTTGGATTTTCTATGCATAATAGTACATTTTGCCAAATTCTCTCGTGTGAGCACTGATTCAGCTCCCAGCTCTAATATCATTAGACTTAACATGCAACAAATTAGGTTTGAGAACAATGAAATGCAATTAAAATACCATATGTACTGCAGCAAAGATAACATTTTATGTATGTTTAGTCAGAAGAAAGAGAAAATCCTTTCTTGTTATTAAAGTTATAATGAAAGAATCTCAATAAATATACATATGTACAGGAGGAATTTATAACTGATTTTTCCTCTCAGCATTTCAGCTAGCAATTCAGCTAGTGTTGGTTGATCATATGAATGAGAATCTAAACATTTGAATAAACAGCGGTTGCTATCACTTGAATTTCTTCTGTATTTATAAGACTAAAAGTGAATGTATATTTCCAATCAGCAGTTGTTTTGAAAGGGCTCTCTGATACACAGTCCTTAATGATTTGGGCATTGCACATTGAACTTTAAGCCCTTCACCATTTTTCTAGAGTAAAATTAAATCAACTGTCAGAAGGCAACTTTATTCAGCATATTGTTGAATCCTCTCCAAGTTGTACTCACTATAAACAAATATTCAATAAAACTGAACATCAATTTTTGTACATTTTTCCTTGGCATTAGGACTGGTTTTGGAACCCAGAACATATAGATGAGTAAATTGTTTGGCTGTCCCACAAAAGTATAATGGAGATGCAGCCAAGGTTCTTCTCATGCTGTTTTTCACATCATCAAGCAAATTAGAGTTTATATAATGCAATACAGACACCACAGGTTTCTTTTTCAAATTTTATATTCCTAATAGATGAATGTCTTTTTTAGGCCTCAGATTTCACTCTGGGTGAAATTGACTCTCTGTGGGTTCTACTCCACAGAGAGTTGAAAAATTCAACTCTGAAATAATTTAAACCTAGTAGCTGTGGTAAGAAAAGCTCTTTTTAAAGGAAAGCTTTCTGTAACACCTACCATTAATTTACATATTCAATCATTTATTTAAAAGAGTTTTGGAGGACTCTGTTTGGCTTTCTGTGCTGACACAGCACTGACCCATCTCTAACCACACAAAAACTAGAAATCAGTAATATGCACTTTACTTTTTACTGAATTCCCTTGTTTGTCAAGTGAAATTAAGCTTTCAACTGCATAATACACATATAAAAATATGTATACATCTATAAATACAAAATAGATTACAAATAAAGCCATTGGTGAATGTGCAGGACCAAGAAGTCATTTTACTTTGTAGTGTACAAGCTAGAATGGATGCACCTGTTGCCCTGAAGACTCTTCCATTGAGTTAAAAAATAGTGTTTTCATTATTTTGTAGCTGTCCACTGCAGCCTTGTAACATTTCATTATGTGATCACTTATGGCATATTTGTTTTTGACAAACAAGCACAAGAGTTAAAATCGTACCATTCATTTTTATGCCTCCCTTCTATGTCATGCTGTTTATAAGAATGGGGATTTTTTTTCCTTTACATATATCAAAATAGTACCTGGAGTCCCCAGCTCCTTCCAGCACAGACCACAACCCAACAAATTCTATACTTTCTTCCCTCAGAGGCCTTATAGCTGAAGTTGGAAGTGAAAGAAAAAGTGACTTGCCTAAAATCTTTCTTTTATCTCTCCTTCACACATGCATGGACTTAGAGAGTTGTTTCTTTTCTAAAGATATGAAAGAGACCCTATAGAAAAATACATGATACAAGTAAGGAATCAAAGTTCATACTATAATGAGGAAATGGGGAGTTAATATTGTGCATAACACTTTAGAGCACACTGGCACTGTTGAAAGAAGACTCAAATTGCATAGGTACAAAGGATAAGGACAACCAAAGCAAAAACATTTAAAAGTTACACAGTCTAAAAGAAAAAAAAAAAAAGGCTGGGTAAAATAATATCAAGATTTGATTTTATACATCTGAGAGCTCATATGCTTGGAAAGAAGTATTTTGTTACTGGGAGTTTGTCTGAGTTTTCTTCCTTCTTCCCAAAAGTAAAATTTCCATTCTCATATCCAGAGAGAAAATTAACATAAAAATAGTCTCTGATTTAAACACAGTCTAATACTACTCGGGAGACTACTAAGTATACAGATAATTTTCGTCTAAGAGGAAAAAGACTTTTTAGGTTGTTTGGAAAAAGATATTGGCAACTGCTGGAATATGCTTCAAATGCCCCAAAAATGGTCAACCAAAGTGGAATTGGCAAGAAAAAGAAGAGAGAGATGGTGAGAGTTTTGATAAATTTTCTGTGTGATCTTCACAGCCATTTTGATGGGCTATGCATTTGTACATACATACACACGAGTATGCCAAATACAAATAGAAACATGTTTGCTATACTATGCAACCACAACTTTCAGACAGGCCCTTTCACTACTTTAAATGCAGCTAGGCATATTTTTATCTGGTCTTCCAATTTTCCTTCTGAGAACCTATAGGCTTGGAAAAGCCATTATTCAAAAATCATGTCTCTTGCAGCAGATACTCACCCAAATTAAATGCTCTGTGTTTATGGCAACATAAACATGCCACACAGATTGGCTCATAACTACTGTGCAAGCATCAGTCAGTGCATGCATACACACTCAGAAAAAATCAAACTAAATTCAAATACTCATAATGTCTGTTCTACTTCTCAATTGGCACAGCTGACGAATGAAATCTGAAATAGTTCATTAACAGACATTCTAACATAAGAAAACTTACTATCTTATGTTGAGGCATATACAACACCCATCAGAAGAAAGGGTTGCAGCATCATTGTCATCGAAGTAGAATTAACAAAGACCAGTGATGTGAAAAAGAAATTTTTAGTTATCAGCCTTGATTTGATGTAAGTTTGCAGATAACATATAGTTATTACACTTGCCCTTTTGACATACATATGGTCGCTTTAAATATAGACATGAAGTAAATTAATTAATGAATAAATGAAGGTTGAAGCTGAATCTAAGCAGAAGAGGCATAAGAACATCTAGCAGAGAAAAGCACATGGAAAAGTTCACATACAAAGTGAGTGTGATTCTGTGATAGCACAGAAATAATTGATCAAGTAGGAGTTTGCAAGAGTTTTTAAAATCCATGCTGGCACAAGACACTTAGATAAAAAATATTAACCCTTAGTGATAGCACTCCCAGATGTCTAGAGTAGCCTAGTAGAATAACACACTTTGGTTTTGCCTTTCAAAGGTAAAATAATTATTTTTCAGGTGTATAGCATTACTCACTCACTATAAGAAAGAAAGAGCAATTGCAGTATAATAAAGACCAAACTAAAACTCATGGTCAGCCTTAAGATCTTTAAGCAGAAGAGAAATATGATCAACAAGAAAAATCAAAATTAACTCAAATTGTGTACCAAGCACAAGGAAAAAGGGACAGACATTAAAGAGGATCAGGATAAATGATGAAGTGAGATACAGTGACAGTATAGAAACAGAGTGAACATAAAATAGCAACTGGACTATAAGAGAAAAGGAGTCTGGAGAAGGGGGACACAGAATCTGGAAGAGACTAGAGGACTTCACTTCTGGCAGGGTCCTGAAGATGTTTTTAAACAGAGACCCTTCTTATCAATGGATACTTTGAGATGGAACAAGAAAGAAGAAGGGCATGTAATATGTGCTTCCCTTTTTCGAGGGGAATGTTAATTGCTTAATGTTGTACAATGAACTTTAAAAATAAAAACATTTAATTGTGCAATAGATTTAGACTAAAACTGACTTTAAAAAATCTCAAGTGAGTAAGTGAGGTGTAAGCTATCTTCTGTAAGTGAACTGTAAGGTGTTCTAGTAAAATTATAACAAAAAACTACTTCAGAATGCATCAGATCTCAAAAATTCAATCCTGGAAATTATAATACATATGAAAAATGTCAAAAATTATCCAGAAAAGCAGAAGATACTTTGTGACTTGCACTCTATAAAAGACTATCCAAGGCAGCCACAGCAGACTCCTTGTTTTGAGAAATATCTTAACAAGTCAAAGAGGCAGCCCACAGAGCCAGAACTGACATATTAATTGCTTGGAAGACTAGAAACATTGCTCTGATTTTGGAACGAAAAAATCCTTGGAATCCACTGGAAATATCCAAACAGAGGAGATGAATATATATATATATAGTCACTCAACTCATTCACAGAGCAGAAACCAAGACAGCACAGTGTCTTATCTTTCCTTCCAAGTCAACCCTGTATAACAAGAATTCCAATAATATGGACTGCCAAATAAAAGCCCAAAGGCATTTAAGGAGGAGATGAAGAGAGAATTTCTGCATTAGCAATAGGTTGGTCTATCTGTTGTAGGAAAAAAAAAAGTGAAATTCAACATGAATGGTTAAGTAAGAAGCATAAGAAGCAGAACAGATGAGTTCAAATCAAAGATAGATATAAACAGTGCTAGAAACCATTTCCATTTTTAGATGGGCTTGCCCCTGACCAGAGGTGTCATGTCACTACGTGATGTGGGAATGTAAAACCTGTGGTGGTGCTGAGTGAGGAGGAGCAATCTCCTTTTGTATTATTCCTTCTTGGTTCATGTCTGCTGTTCAGGTTAAGTCCATTTCATAAGGACCAAGTCTCCTGGATACTTCAGATCTTTTTGCGACGGTGCTTATATCCATGGCTTTCACATGTGCTTTAAAACCTTTCAATTCCAGTAGTCCAAAAGTGATCTATTTTCCATCTAGGAATTTGGTGACCACTCACTTTCATTGATGGAGAGTTTTTTTGAGAAACAAAAGCAAAACAGGCAATCAGTCATGACATTATGTTCTTTTTCCTGCATGATTTTTTGTGTCCTTCTTATTTGAAGGTTGACTACAGAGCTCATAAGTATTTATTTGTTTTTATTGGGTTAATTTATGCTTACACTAGCTAATTTAGGAACTAAAACAAGATATAATCCTAGAAATGTTATTGTATCTCTTCACTAAGCAATTTTCTACACATTCTGTAGAATGCATAGTTTGGGCACAGCAGGTGTCAGAAGACATCAAACACACCTTTACATTGTTGGCTGGAAACAAGAATCTGTTGCAAGGCTAAATCAGCTTTTGCAGCTGTATCATACAGATGCCCTGAGTAACAGCTGACGGCTGCCACCAAGATTCTGGCCTGAACTTCTGTTCTAAAGGCCAAAAGCAAATACTGCAGACTTCTTTTGCACTGATTTTGCTCTCAAAGAAATGGTTGAGTAAAGGTCAAAGTTTGGAGAGATTTTCTGTATCAAGTGCTGTCTTTCTTCAAACATTTATGTGGAAGTTGCTGCTTTATTTTCTATGGAAAAAAAGGCCTTGGTAGCTTCTTTTAAGCTACAGGTTAATCCATTATTTCTTTCATCTACCAGTTTATTTGAAGATCATCATCTGCCCAAAACACCTTGTCTATAAATCATTTATTCCAGAAATTTG
The DNA here is from genome assembly GCA_013399835.1 of Leptocoma aspasia. NCBI lineage: Eukaryota > Metazoa > Chordata > Aves > Passeriformes > Nectariniidae > Leptocoma > Leptocoma aspasia. The sequence goes on along the minus strand of VXAX01006719.1, from coordinate 293,430 downwards.
CTAGTGAGAGCAATGTCTGGACGCAAATTTTCATTACTTTTTCAAACTTCATCTTAAAACTAGTTTGGATTTGTGTGTCTCCCTCTTTCCCTTTCTGTGTTCCAGAAGTTGATGATTCTCTCTCTCTTTTTCTCTTTCAACTACTCCTTGCATAAAGAAGTCAATCTCTATTGAGGGTGGTGAAGTACTTGACATTAAATGGTCTAGTATAACATTTTATGACTCAGATCTCCTGATAAATGTGATTTATTAGGGATAAAAGCTTTTTCCTAGGTCAGATGTCTGGACTGAAGAGACAGTTCATTATAGAGGATCACTCATATTTAGCAATGTAATAGGAATGAAGCAATTTTTTTATCATAGTGGTCCAAATCTGACTTGTACCACTACTGTTCTCCTCTTCAGCCACACTTAATTGTCAGGTGAACAATGAAGGTACCTGGAACTAATTTATTTAGGAAAATGTTCCATCTGTAAAGCCTCTGCTAATGGAGTACAAGAGGCCATGACTAAAGGATTCAGGTATAAAGTTTAAGACCTTAGGTAATTACTTGCAGAAAATATCATCAGCTCTACATGTCAACTTACACAAAAACAGAACTATTGAACCTCTTAAAAAGGAGTATTGTGTTCACAAAACTAAAGTAACCAGGACAATTTCTATTCACCACAACAGTGGAATAACAGAGTCAAAAGAGTGCTGTCTCTCATTGCAACACACAGAAGAAAATAGATTCCAACCAGTTGAGATCAAAACATGTGACGCAGCTACCTACATTGAACCAGGACCACTACAAATATCTTGAGAACATTTGTGAAAGAACTGTCCAAATAAGAAACTTTGAACATTACAAGTTTAATTATTATTTTGGTACAAATAGTACAGTACGTACAACCCTTGCTTTTCATTTTGTCAAGACATTGTGCATAAAGCTTCTGATGGAATTACTGATTTTCACATGGGAGCTGACCCCTGAATATTTAAGCTCTGAAGTAAAAGAATAAATGGATTGAAAGCTGGACATATGCCGTATGGCAGCTGGTCTATATTAGGAACACATGCTCTAGATATTCTTTTGTACTACTTTAAGACTTATTTACAGTTTTGCATCCAACTGAACTATGAAGAGGGATTAAGTGCAATAATGGAATACCTTAATCTGTGCTGCTCTAAATAAAATTAGGAAAATAAATTATATGTATATTTTCCTGCACAGATTAATGCAGTTAAAAGCCTTTCCATGACACTCTGAAACATGTAGCCCAATTGTCCTATTATAGAAAAAACTGGGATTTTTAAAAATTTTTCCAGAAAGAGAAATCTCTGTTGTTGCAAAAGTTCTTTTAATGAAATCTGTTTAATCTTTCTGTTATTTTGTTTTATTCCATTTACTATCTAGCCTTATTACATTTGCAAAATAGCTTGTTTATCTTCATTCTGGGAAAGTAGGTGCCTATAATTTGCAAATATGTCAGTCAAAAATAGACCAGTTAGATGTTCCTCGTTGGCACATTGTCAAGGCACACAATGAGGGAGGCTCCCTCCTTTCTCTCTCACATACACACACTCAAAAATGTATCCAGTAGAGTAAAATATTCACATTAATACTGGAAGCGATGGAGAAGAACCCCGGTCGACATCCCATCTGTTCCCTTGAATTAAATTTAGAATTCATATGTAATATAGACATTTCTGTCTGAATATCATAAAGCCCTGACACATTCAGGGTTTCATTAAAAAGCTCTGAGATGTGACTTGAATAACAATCTGTCTTAGCTAATTAGTATTTTCAGTTTAGCATATTCACTTTCAAACGTATTGCTGTTTGCACATGGTAATTTAGGTAAACAGAGCCCATCCACAGCTGCATCAATTAACACTGCTAATCAAAACTGAATTCAGGTAATTAGGCACATTTATGCAAAAAATGTGTAATTTGTGGGGAAAGCTAGATTCTTCAGTAATATTTCAATAAGTAGGAGTCTCTTTTTGCAAATAAGGCAAGAATATAGTGGTAAATCAGCTCTAACATATACATGATACATAGTCAGTCACAAATATCTAAGTTAAATCTCACAAATTGGTCTGTATTTTCAGAAATTTGACAATATTTTTTCATATAAATGCTTTCCTTAGTGTTTCTACACAAAAGAATGGATTAGTTTCTGATGGAAGTTTTAGTGATTTTAAAAGTTAATGTTTTCTCAAGCAGTTTTTGAACTGTTGAACATGATGGTCTGACTTGTTCTCATTTTCAGACAGGAAAATTTTAATGAGAAAGCCTACAACTAAATTAAAAGTTTAATTTCTTCAAAAAAGGCGCATTTTGGTTTACTTTATAGAAAAGATAGAAATTTCTACCACCATCCATTTCAAGAATGTGAAGTAGTAAATACCTCAAAAATATCCTGCCTTGACCTACAAAGTTTCACATCCTTTGCTTCCCTTTCTCTCACTTAATCCAAAATTTGAAACCCTCCAAAAACTACAAAAAAAAACCCAAACCCAAATGTTTAGGCAGTGTAAGAAACTGCATATTCATAAGAGAATTTTAATTTCTATTGAAATGTAATGAAGAAATGTTCATTGAAACATTATACTCCAAGAGTTTTCATATGCAGCTATTCAAGTTATTCAAATTCAATTCTCTGCTATGCACACTTTCAGAAAGCTACACAGGTCTGATGAACAAGGAATGCAATTATGAACTTGCAGCTAATTTTCCATGATGACAAGAAATACCTAGGCAACTGCTGATTTTTAACAGAAGCCTAAAATTAATCTACAGTTTTTGTATCTTCTCCCTGATTTGAGGCTAACTCTGGGGGAAAATATGCAATAAGTTTTGTGCAGATTTGCAACATGGAATATATAGCTTCTGCTAAATACATAATTGTGGAGAAAAAGAATTCTTTGCAACTTTAAGGTCTAAGCCTATGTAGCTATTAAAATTGCAGTGTGTTCTCCAATTATATGTAATGCATTGTGTATATCACACTACTCAGAAACTTTTCTCTATATAGAAAATTGCAGTTTGTTCCATTATAAAAATGTTTTTAAATGCTGCAGTTAAAATGGCCTTAAACCTCCAATTTTCATTTAGCTATTGGCTGAGTAACATATTGAAAGAATACTGAAATGAGATGGAAGAGGAAAAATGAAGCCTGTGGCAGGAGTGAAATTTTGAGGTATTTTCTTTTCAAGTAATCATAATGACTACTGCTAATGTTAGAAATGCTGAACAAGATAATTTCTAAACAATTATCAGACCAACAAAAGTATATGTAGTTCCCTATGCCATTCTCACTGGGAGCAACAGTGAGGGCAAACAAGGTTTTAACTGCACCTTTTTTTGGGTTTTTTTCAAGAGAGAAACAGTCACCTCTATGACATATCACATGCTAAGCACCTCACGGATCTCTCACGTGACTTCTTAACATCGAAATACAGTGAAAATCATCAAAACAATCTTAGGTGACCTGTCTCTGAAAGAACCTGCTCGATAAATGATTTTTCAAAAGAGCAAAGCAAAAGGTGCAATGACTAACTGTGTTTAATTTAGATGTTATAGTCTGTAGGAAGTGAGGACAGTGACAACATCCTTGCCTCCTCCCTCCTCCACCAGCCACATTGTTAACACTATTTTTTGCCTGAAGTAGTCAGATATAGTGTTCCAACAAACTTCCCAGAAATACTTTACTACACTGCCCTGTCTCTTCAACCTGACTGCCTCAGTAAATGTAAGTAGACACAGTTAGGAGAATCTCGTCACTGAACACATATATATTTAGTATACATTATTACTTCATCATTAATTTCCCTGATGCATCTCCCATTTGAAAATTTTATATCATGCTAAAATATCATTGTTTCATGTGATTTGGAGGGAGATTTTCTGCAGAGGTTTAATAAATTTATGCTAGTATTAGCTGATAAGAGACAAGGAAATATTAACTATCTCAAAAGAGAAAATGCTATATATGAAAGTTGGGGGATAAATACGTGTTTCTGACAAACGTAGCTCCATTTTTTCTCTCTCCTGTATTTCTCTACTCTAAAATATGAAAGATATTTGAGGCATCCTTCTACTAAAAAAGTTTTAAAAATTGGATTTTACATTCCAATTACTATTAATTAAAATACAATGGATATGTATGACTACAAAGAATCTATAAATATTGTTTTCCCCAATTTAAAGAAAAGTTTCATCCTATTGCAAGCACTCAAGTGCATTCCAGAATTATAAGCAAAACAATAAATATATGAAGTTATTTATTTTCTCCACAGAGCATGCAACTCATTATTCATAACATAAAAACTGTTGAAACGCTTCATGTTCCAGGTATTCATATGGTTAACTCAAGAACATGCAAAGATTTTTAGTTTGAGAAAAGCAAAAGAAAGAACCAAAAGCCAACAATTAGTACTCTACACTTTACATGAGGAAAAAAAGCTCAATAACTTGCAAATGTTGAAGGAAGTGCTAGTTCCATAATTACAAATCAGGCAGAGATCTTTTCTGGCAAATGGATCTCTTTGTTAAACATCCCACTAATCCGAGCCTGAAGGTATAATTCAGTACCCTGGAGGATCCCCTCTATACTTTTGCCAGCTGTTCCATTTAGGTCACTCCACCACAAGTTTAGCTTTTATCTATTCCTCACTTTCTTTGCTGGGTCCCAGAAGCAGCAACCCATCTCTCTGAAGGCTGTTTAAAGTGTAAATGAAAAGACGAGACAGAAGTGAGCTGCTACCTCGGGGTCCTTAATTTCTGAACTGCAATTCCTTGGACTTCCCTACCTTGACAGATGCAATATGAAATCTTCCTTGATGAAAAGTGAAGAGATAAACTGAATATGGAATGCAGATGGCATATTCATTATCATTTTAATGCCTTACAGCTGCATGAAAGAATAAGAAATTTTACTAGGCAGAAGGTCCACTCAAGACCAAACAATTGTAGCAGCCCTTCTGCCCTTCAGTCCAATTCCCAACACTACTGCTGTTGGCATGCAAGCAAAAGCCTTCAAAGAGCTATTTTATCTCTTCTCAGGTGGTCAGGGAGAGGTGGATTCAAGGAGAGGAAATAAAAAGAAAAAAAAAGGAAAATCAAAAAATCCATCATAGTCTGATCCAGTACAGTGTATGCCAAAGACCATGAGGGTGCTGGGTGCAGACCTGACTCTCCTGCCTCCCTCTTCTGGACTGGCAGGTGAAGGAAGCAGACAGTAATCCTTGAAGAACTTGTTCACGCAAGTTAAACCAACCCCAAATAACAAAACTACTTCAATTTTTAAAGCACCATTGTTTTGGTGCTTTTATCAAAAACATAATTTCCTAACAAAAGCAACAAAAACATGTAAACTGGATCCATTTATAATGGCTGTAGTCAGTGTAAATTTAAGCCCTCAGAGAGTCATTATAGTCATCCAGAAAAACTTTTAGACAGTATGATGCTTTATAACAACACCCTGATCTCTTACTCTGTGAAAGTTAAATGTAATTCGTTATAAAACAAATCACTGCTCTGACATTCATTTGTCTGCTAAATAAAAATAGTCAGGCAGATACTCTTGGAGAGATTCCTAAGTGTTTAACTTTTAATGAAAGATTTATAAAAAATGCAGCAAGCATATTACTGAGGTCTTTCCAATTTAATATTAAGTAATAAAGTTTGCACACACAGATACGAACTGTAATGTGAAGCAGAATTATAAGATATATTGGAAATTAACTTTCTAGATTTTTTAAATGCTGTTCAGTAGCATAGCCACAGCAACTCCAACAACCATCTGCAAGACTTTACATATGCAAGTAATCCCACGGGCTTTAGGCAACTACTAAGAACATGTTCTGATCCTACCCATCCAGCACAGTGTACTGGCTACAGCGTCAGAAGCCGCTTGTAGGAAGGACGGGAATCACATCCCTGAAGCAGCACAGCAATTCACACACCTGCACTCAGCCTGTGCTGGAGGAAGCGCTCCGTCAGTCAAAAAGTACAGTTCTGCAAGCTCATACATCTGCCTTTTAAGGACCAGGGAGAAGGAAAAAACAACTCAAAGAACAACATGGATCCAACTTAATTTCTAATTCTGCGATGGCTCGCACAGGTGACCAACCCATCTCCGACCAGCCGCCTTGAGAGGCTGGGCAGGGACCCTCACCTGTGTCACGCTGCCCCTGCACGCCTCAGCTGGCGCGAGGTCTCCGCTGGCACATAAAGCACATCCACCGTGATTTGCACCACTTACCTCGCTGAGCTTCCACGCTCTCCTGCCAGCGTTCCTGCACGTGGAGGATCATTGCAGGCAGCTGCTCCCAAGCTGAGCGTCCCCGTGGCACGGCTGCTCCGGCGGGAGCCAGCAGAGCAAAGGCAAGAGCAGAGCAGGTTGCCACTGGCCAGTTCTACCACAGCCCGGCCACGCGCTGTCTGCAATCGCATCTCGCTGAGTGCAAAACGAAAATTAAAACGTTTTTTTTTTCTCTTACACTTAGAACAGTATGCTATATCATTGGTGTTTGCATTTAAATTGGACAGAATAATTTACTACTGGCTTTTAATTTCAGAAGGGTTAATCACCTCAGCAAAGGTCAATCAAACTTTAATCTCCAATAAAATTGCAGTAGGTTCGGTCACCTGCAGGACATTTATTATATTCTTATTTCCATGCAAAAGGATGCATCACTAATCTTCTAATTCTTTACATTAGCACATTTGCCATTAACATTTTACTAAAATTATTAATTCTTCCAAAACTATTACAAGAGCTCATTTCTACACATCTCAGAAGATAATCCTGTTAAAAACCAGCCACATCTACTATGACATTGCTTTAGTTGTCTGCTCTAATCCTCACAACCATTTGATACTCCAACTGAGTTCTAACAATGCAGGAAGCCTCAATTACAGAAAATATTACAGGCTTTAGTTTAGAACAATATACTGTGTTAGTAACTTAATCTTCCCTATTGTCTGCAATCACAATACTAATCTATTTTGTCACTGCTCACAGTATTTTCTATTCAAAACAAAATATAGATTTTTAATTTTGCTTAGCAGCTCTTGAAATCTATTGAAAAGCAATAGATTTACAAGGATAAATTAAAACCTAAAATCCATTATCAAGGATAGGAATTATAATGATGATAGGAATATGTTTCTGGCCTGCAGAGAAGTATTTCCTCACAAAACAGAAGTCTCTTTTGGGGTATAACCCATTGAAAAATAAAGAAATAATAAAAAAGAGTAGCTGATTCTTTCAATTTGGTCTACCAATTAAGAACAATTTATCTGCTATTAAATTGACTGAGAACTGCAAAGTCTCTCTGAAAAATTCACATCAGCATTAGTTTTAAACTACCATTGCAATAATATCAGCTCAAAATGAGAAAATTGTTTAACTCAAAGCAGATAATTATCAAATATAAAATAGCACATCCCCTCCAAAATGTTGGCTTTAGATAAACATCAGCTGTGCTAGCTACTAAACAATACTGTAACAATTCCATCTGAATGCTCAGAACTAGTTACCTGCAAAGACAGAGAGAAAAGCAACAGAAAACCCAGGGAGAGCTCGTTACAGAACCGAAACAAAACACAAACAATTCATTTCCCAAATTTCAGAAGCTGGTACCAGAAAATCAGAATTTATTGGGCAGAAAAATACTAATACCACCAAAATACATGCGTCTCCCTTATCATCCTACCATGGTCATATTAGCTCCTGTGAGAAAGAAATTTTGTGTCTATTTAAAATGTATTTTTTAGCCATAATAACATTTTGACATACCGTAATGTAAACAAACTGTTCTTTCCCATCCCAATATTTCCTTCTCTGTTTCTCTGTCTCTCTCTGTCTCCGTCTCGCTCCTCTTTTTGTTTTAATATATGGCACACAGACAGACACACGCCCCCGTCACTGTCAATATGCACACTCATTAGCAATATGTCAGGCTGGCATTTTCAACACACTCCAGAGCATAACTGAACTACCACACAGTGCACACACACACGCGTTAAAATACAATTGCAGAGAAAAAGAGCTCAGTGGAACAATGTTTAACTTGGAAAACTAGGTAAACATACAAAGGGAGTAAGTGAGATTCTCAGGTAGTATTTTACAAAGGTGCTGTGAATTCCAAGCTAACATCATCAAAGCTCCTCTCTTTTCACACACACAAACAGACACAAATACACATATACAAAAGAGAGCATTTTAGCAAGACATTCTAATGCTGAATTACGGATGCAAGAACACAGGTTTTTCCCTGGTTTCTTTTTTTGCTTCTTAACACCTTTAAGTTACATTCTAACTTGAAGTAATGTATGAAAATAAATACTGCAAAACATAAACCCAAGCTGAACTACAAGTTCCTAGAACATAGACTGTCAACAGCATTTCTCAGCTTCCAGCTGAGAAAATTAGCTACGAAACAACTGCATCCGCATTTTTTTGCAGAAAGCATCCGGCAAGGCACCGAAGATCACTTAGAAAGAGTGAGTATCGCTGAACTACAGCGTTGATAATTCACCTCTTGACGCATTGATAAAACATATTCTAGATTGCTATTGCAACTTGCTTTAAAACATGGCAGAATAGCTTCACATGGCACCCTGAAATGAAAGGTATCATCAAAGGACCATGCACTTTATTTTTCAAAAGAACGAACAGCGGAGAAATGTATAGGGAAAGAAACATACCTTCAGTTATCCCAGCGAACGACTTTTCAGCACATCTACATAGTCCTGCAGCTCCACCAGTACAAAAGTCAGCACTGCTGTGCTTGTGATCTCTGTGACAATGGCATCATACTGCCGGCAATTTTTTCGATTAAACTTCTCAGACATGGTAGCAACTTTGTTAATTATGATATTAGCCAGCTGGCGGGTACAATCAATCATCCACTGTAAGAAAGCCAGACAAAGAGACATCTAATCATTGCAACCAGAGCAGATAAATTTTGTTCCTTTCTTATACGTGTCACAGATTCTATCCCTTCTGACCCTCTACACAGCCATCGACTGTCAAATTTAGATTCAGCAAGCTCACAGCTTTTCTTTATCCCTGCCTTAGATCTGAAACTCCTGGTTATCAGGAAGACAAGCGTCACCAGCTGTCTCAGAACAGGAAGGCAATCAGGTGAATAGTACTTATTATCTCTCATTGCCTTCTGAGGAGCAACAAGATTGATTTTGGATCAACAACGCATCCAGATCTCAGGCACAGCTACTACACTGTCAAGTTTAGAATGCAGTGCATACATAAAGCTGACCTCAACCTTTATTAATAGTGCATACCAAAAGTTTGAGGGCTGCTCTTTTTTTTAGTTTTGTTCTGTGTTGAGCTTGTTGGGGTTTCTTTTTGGCTTTTTTTTCCCCCTAAGAAAACTCTTAAAATTTTTTTTCTCCAAAGCTGCGTTGGATATTCTCTTATTCCAGGCCTCCTTCCCCCCACCTCAGAAAACCCAGGCAAGCAGACTGCACTGTTCCTCCAGGGACTCTGTTTCACAGTTGGATAGTCTTAATTGGGCCCACAGAAGCAGTTAGCTACCATTAAAGGCTCCTCTGTATACATCTTCCTCTCAACTAGTCTGATCATTCATAAAACCCCACAAGTGAAGCCTATGCTTTGAGAAGGTTAAACACGCAAATATGTTATAAACCCAGAATATAAAAGCATCCTAACAGAATCTGAGCTGGCAGTGAATTTCAGCATTGGAATAGAAACAGGAATATATTTGGGCTGTTCATTTAGAACAGCATTAAACAATCATGCACTCTTACTGTAAGACCTTTTTTTACAAACCAAATGCACTGCAAAGTAGTGGAAGGTGTTTCATATGAAGTAGAAACAAAGGCTGCAATAGAACAAAAGCTATCAGAATAACGCATTCTGGTACAAAAAACCCCACCAACTAACTTCATACATTTCAAAATGCCTGCCGACAATTCCATTTACCTAACTAGAGTATAATAATCAATGAATAAAAATATATAAGGATGTGCAAAAATTTTCATGATCAGTTTTGGATTCTTGGTACATTGGCTGCCCTGGCACTTGAACCAAAGGCTGCTTTTCCAAAACCATATCTTTTCAGAAAAAGTGGTCTTATGTTTACTTCACCTTAAGTGAAAGCTAGTTTAATATTTAAGGTGGTATCCAGCAAGACCATCTCAATCATGAAGAAGATTTTGTGGACTTCACAGCATAAAACTATCTCTGTTTTTAATAAATCCACTAAAAACAATACATTTTTTCCTTGAAAGTTTTCACATGCAATTCAGCTGAAATTTTCATGCTTTCTTGAAATACAAACAGAAAATATCAACAGTTGGAAAATAACAGCTGTTGGGAGTAACAATTACATCCTGACCTTGCTCCCTTGAAATTAAAGTGTCACAGAACCTTCTTTGCCTTTCAGAAGTCAAATTTTTCTCCTATGTGACTTCCTCATTTAGAAAGTTTAGGAGGCTGAATACAGGAATAGCAATGGTGTTCATAATTCATTATTAAACACAGCTAATTGCTTTCTGATATTTATTTGAAAGGATCAGGACAAGAAAATAAATTACATTCTCAAATGTGATGTCATTGTTTCACTCATTTTGGATGACTGAAGTATTCAACCAGCTTCTCAGGCAGATATTGAAGGCTACACCAGTTCTGCTTTGCATTCTATATCCAAATTGTTAACAAATTGAGATCTAGCTCAAATACTTCCACAACACATTGTCACCAATGCAATGGCAGACACTGTTAGAAACTACTGACTAATTCACTTCATTAAAATATCTACCACCAAGAGGTTTTTACTCAGAAGGAAGACCTTCATTAATTATTTGCTCTCATTTTTAATGCTTTACTCAAACCAGTTCTTGCTTTATTTAGGCAGCAGCTAGATAGGAAGGAATAGTCTTGGTCTTAGCACAGAGATTTAAGGCAAGAATAAATACCTGAGCGTAGCAAATGAATGAGGGACTTGAGAAGTACACAAAAACAGGAGGCTGTCGTAACTACTGATTCATTTTTCTGGAAGGTTAACCAAAATCATCAGATACATAAGCCTATCCGTAGCAGTATCTCCAGTCAGCCATCCAAGCGTAGACCTGACTAGGTTTCTAAGCTGCCAGAACAGATCTGAGCTGGCAAAACTGGAAAACAAACAGGATGGTGTCTGATAGGTACACATTGACCTGACCAATTATTTTAAAGAAGCAGGAATGAAGGATCAGATTTGGGACCCCAGAAGAACATGCTTTTTCCCATTTTTAACAATTACATCAGGTTTTCTTCTTATTCACACTTTTTTTTCCTTTTCATTACTTCAAAGTTCACTGTGGAAAATATGGAATTAACTTCACATACCCTCAGCTATAATAAACAATGCAACTGGGCTTGTCACTATGCTTGCCTCTGTCATCACTAGGATGGACAGCATGACAGGAGTCTGCTGAGAATGAATTATTATACTCATTTTCATACTTGGATACTGGTGGAGCAACTCATAAGCTGGATGGATGTACTAGCTCTCTCTATTAGCTCTCATGGAGATTGCAAAACTGCTCTGAATTCAGTTTTAACCCTGCTTGAAGGAAGAGGCTGGACTAGCTGACCTCTGGATGTCTCTTCCAAATTTAATTCTATTTATCTATGAACTGTCTAAGGCAAAAGCAACATAAATAGTAAAAAATATGAGATGATCCAAATTAAAAGAATTAGAGATGCAATTTTTACAGGAGGGCAGTGCACCTCCTCTGAGTACTTTGGCCCTCAATTTCTTAAGCCATTTGAAAAATCAGCTATATTTGGTTGGGGGGTTGTTTCCCCTATCCTTTGAGACAAAAATATTAGAATTACCAAATCCTCCACACAATAAGAAGTTCAGAGAAAAGGAAACACATCAAGGGGAATATGCAAAGGAAGTACACAAAGACCTCCACGGAAGCAACTAGGCAACATACTTGATATAGGAGGAGAAAAGGAAAGTGAGTGGTAAAGGAGGAGTAAACTCAGGGCCAGGTAAAAGAAAAATTTGATTAGAATGGAGGGAGATAAAACAAAGGATAGGCCATGGTTAACTAAAAGTATATGCAGTTTAAAAAAAGAAAACGTAAGCCATGGCCATAATAATGGTGGTACAAGCTCAAAAGAGAGGTTTATTTTGGTAAAGACAGGATTACTCCATGATTTCCACAGTATTTGCTACATTCTTTGAACACAGAATATTGGCAGGGAAAAAAAGCCAAAACACTAAACAACAACAACAAAAAAAACAACACCCCTAAAATCCCAAAGATCCAATGTGGAAAAAAGTACAGTAAAGAGTAGGAGCCATTAGCTAAAGAAAAAAACCAAAACAAAACAACTTATTCATAGGCTTAACTTTAAAAATGTCCATCTAATAAACCTTCCATTGTAGTCTCATAAATCCTGTAAATCTTCCATTCAGTACCTCATTACAAAAAATTAAGTGAAATTAAGCAATAATATATGTAAATTATACATTTAAAATAATGAACAATGTAATGAAAGGAGCACTCATCACATTGCAATCCAGTGGGCTTTTAAATTAACTTTTAATGCTCAGTGGCTGCCAATTAATAAGGAGCTACATGTTTGATTCTGCTAGAAAATACAAACTAGGAGAAGGAAAAGTGTAACAGAAGGGCACAAAGCCAGTGCAGGAGGGTACACTAATACCAGTGCAAGCTTTAAGGGAGCACATGCAGCAGAGCCTGGGTCCAAAGACCAAAACCTGTCTGCACTGAAGCTCTTCCTGAAAACAGGAGCTTGGAAGGCTTTGGTGACACACTGATCCTCTCACACACTGATTTCCCCCTCAATCCAAGAAAAAGCATATGCAACTACAGACAGAGACCTTATGGTAGGGTTTCTCATTTTGGCATGTCATATGCACCTGAAATAGCCATGGATATTTTTTTCTTTTTAATTTTGTCTTAAGCAGTTGGCCTGCAGTTTAAACTGTGCATATATTCCACTGAAAATAATGAAATAATAAAGTTTCACAGTGTAGAGCAATGTCTGCAAAGGTCACATGTAGTTTCTCGAAGGGGAAACGCCATGAGGCAGATGTGAAGAGGCCACATGTTGTGTCAATCCTTAGCACAGAATGAGCAGAGGTGAAATATTAATGCATTGCAAGAAAAACAATCTTGCCTATATTCTGGGAAGTGACAAAGAAAGAAAAAGGGGGAAAAGACCATTTCTCCACCTGCAGCGTGATGAACAGGTCCAGTTTTATCCCATTTTAACATTGTCAGGACACGAGAACTAAAGGACTTTTGTTCTGTCCTGCTGTGGCCAGATGCCGACAAGACTGAGAGCTGCAAAGGTTTTTTCCTTGTCACTCCTTTTCACCAATGCTCTGCTGTTTTGTTACCTGCACTAGTAGTCAGACATACCTCTTCTTAAACTGACCATTAAGAATATAGACCCAGCATATATATAATCCAGCATCCTGCCTTTGACAATGTCCAGTAACAGGCGTCCAGGAAAAAATGTAAGGGCAAGCAAGGAGCAATTTTCATTCCTGGTGTCTGCTTCCACCTTCTACCCACTCATGGCATGGAAGTTAACTTAGCACAAAGCCAGGACGGCTTAATCAACACATTTGGCAAGAATTTAAATTCCGTTACCTACATAACAGAATTACCCAAAAAATCAGTACTAAGGGTGTGCAGTTAAATAACTGACAATATATCTGTGAAACAGAAATGCTCGTGAGAATAAGAAAGATTGAGCTGAAATCTACAAAAAAATTAATCTGTCCAAAATTATTTGTTTGCCAATGTTTTTTACAAAAGGCAAGCTGTTCATTAACATTCAGACTAAAAACTCTGGATTTGAAGTGGGGTTGGGGGTTGTATCATTCTGTAAAGATGAGGCAATAAAAACTTGCATTGTCTTAATGGAATGACAGCATATAAAAGCCCCTTCCCAGAGAGTCTCTTGCTAGGTCAAGTGAGACATCTGAGCACCACAACTCCAGGAGCTAGTAATAGTTCTTCCCTAAAGGCAGTGTTTGCACTGTTTTACAGGAAACTCATTCCCAATGTTGTGGTTAAAAAGCCTTTTCTACAGCCTGAAGGCATCTCCTATGCAAAAGTTCTCACCTGCAGTAAACTGGAACTGGGATGGCAGACACACACACACATAGAACAAAATAACAACTGAATTAAAAAAATGCTTGTTCTGGAGACAACAAACACAAAATACATTGGAGAAAACATATTGCCATGCTACAGCAACACAATCTCTTTAGATTATATGGTACTTATGTTTAATGTGTCATTTTATATTTTTCCCCAAAATAAAAAATGCACTTACAGCTGAAGTAGTCTCATAAAATTATCCATTTTGTCTGAACAAAATTGAAACATGTAAAACACTAATAATGTGGCAGAAACAAACTCTGGTACACAACCCATTAGAAAGGTTGTAACTTCAGTGATCCAATCAAAGTGACATAAGCCAAACACCCAACAGACGGGAAAAAAAGAGTAAAATCCAACAACATAAACCACTAAAACTGTGTGATTATAATTCATTAAAAAGAAAGTATAACGTTAATGTAGTTACATTTTGAGTCTTGATTCTGTGAAGATAGGTCTTAAATTGTGAAACTGCCCAACACTGGCATGCAGGATATTAATAATTTTCTAAATTCACTTAATGGGCTTCTTTCAATACAAATAGTTAATTCCTTCAGAGCAGTAAAAAAGGAGCAGCTCTAAAGGAAAATTAAAAATTAAAAAAAAAATAACAAGGAGGCCAAGTCAGACATGATTTTTCTTTTACAAATTCCAAATTTCTTCCTTATATATATTTAAACTGGTTTTATCAATGTCAGTTATCTATTATTTTCAATATTAGATGACAGAGAGCTCTTACAGAATCTTATGTCAAAAAGCACCTGAGAGAAGATGATCTAACAGCAAGAGAAGCATAGCTGAGGGTTGGAAGGAGGGGAGCGGGGGGGGTTTAGTTTGCTTGTTTGGAGGAAAGATATTTATTATATCAGGCAAAAATTATCAAATTATATGTTTTGCAACAACAGCATATGTCATTGTATTACATCAGGTTCAGGTCTCTTTTTTCTTATTCATTACAGAAATTATCACTAGTAACAGTGTTATCTACCTCTGTCACAGTGAAATCAAGCCTAAAATAAATAATTTTATGAGGCTATGGTTCCTTTTAAACAAAGCCTAACAAGTTCAAAAGTAAAAATGTTGTTCTTTCCCAAAAGTTACTGTTTTATGCTTTTTTTTCCTCACTTATAACAATGGTATTTGCACAAGGATACAAGGATACAAGATTCTCCTGCAACCTGACTGAATGGGTAATACATCATTGACCAAAGAAGAACCACTGGAGGATCCATCTCCATTTTTAAATGTAGATTTCCCCATCACATAACAATTAACTGCCCCAGATTTTACCACACCAAATAGGGAAGTGGAAGCTCTGCACAAGGAGCTCTCTCCAGAGAAAGAGCATAAAAAAAAAAACCGCACAAAAACTTTACTGTGCCAAAGCTGGCTATTCCCAAAGGGAGAAAATACGATGCATATGTGCAGCAAAAGGGGGAATAGCTCTGAATATGCCATACATGTAAGATGCTAGACTGGAGTGAAATATATCAAACCTCTTATGAGCAAAGACTCAAGAGTTTTGCTGCTGTGCAACTCTTTTCTCATTTGAAAATGCTCTTTCCACTCTAGCATTATTGATCATGAGAAAAATTAAATTTCTACTCTCACTTAAAGCTGAACACAGATTTAAATATTTTTAAGAATAGAATTTAAACTCTATTGTATGAGTAGAGGAATCAATTATACCATTAGAAAATGCTCTGTTGGTGGTGCTAGTTTCAACTGAAAAGTATAATGAAAATTGTTAATTTGCTGGCTTTATTTGAAAAAGAGTAATCCCTTGCTGGTTGTCAAATTTAGGATTGGGAGGAAAAAAAAGGATAACCCAAAATGTAACCATAGCTCAGCATTTAACTGATTTAGAACATGGAATTTTGAATGTCTTTAAACTGCCTGGAGTAGAATAAACCCACAATAAAGAAAAAGTATAACGTCTTAACCGTTCTTAAGGAGCTGATTTAATTAATAGGAGTTTATAAGGGATGAACTTAAATATGTAAGCTCATGTGTCAGGTTGTCAAGGTGATATACCTCAAGAAAGTTCTGCATTATACCAGCTCTGCCCACTACTGCTCAATGCCACCGTAGTTCAGGTGTCGATACCCAGCAGCAGGCTGCTCCAAATGTGTGTACTGTCACAACCATTTCTTTGGCATGTTCGCTATTTATCACCACTGTCATCAGATGCAATAATGTTTGTAAAAAATTACACAAATCCCTTTTAAGGATTCTGATCAAGGCTCTAAAATGCAAAGTGCCAGCCCTGAAAACAACATGGCTCTCCGAGTCTTTGCCTGCGTTTTAAATACCCGTACCAAGTTAATTATCATAATGTTAAAGCTGTGCAATCAAGTTCATTGAAAATAAAAAGTTGTGCTAAAAGCACAAAGTAAAATTGATGTATTCAAGTGGAAAAAGGTAAAATAAACAAAATAAAACATTAGCTAGAAGTTAGGAAGATCATGCATTAAGGTGAAAGATGAAACAGATGCAATACACAGCAAAGATCAAAGGGCTCCATCAATTCATTCTGAGAGTCAAAATCCAGCTGAGCATGGGAGCCCTGTCCGCATAATAAGAAAGGTTGACTAAAACATAAGGATTAAACAGATGAGCTGTCTCCAGTGAATGTATGGCACAGGAAGCCCTGCTGAGCCACTTGTAAAGACACTTTGGAATTGTACACCTGCTACTCCACAGTGAAACCTACAGGAAGCCAGCATGCAAGGGGAAAGACACCCACTAATGGACTAAATGGCTGTCTTTCAGAGGAAAAAAAAAGTTGATACAAGAAAACAGCAGCCAACAGATTTGCTCTTTCCCCTCCATTTCATTTATTTACCAAATATTTCCACCACAAATGACTATAAAGAAATTGTTATCACCACCCTCTCACTCCTTCAAAACAAAAGAAAAAAGCTTAGCACTTAAACTATCAACACAACCATCCATATATAGCAGGATCAGCCTAGTATTATCAATGATACTATCTGTCACAATATTACTGGTTTGGAAGCTTTTTGTACTCCAGCACTTGTGTTAACCGGCCAAATCGCTAATAATTTCAGTGCTGTGGGATTAATTTTAAGGGTCAGTAAAACTTGTATTATTTCAATACTGATGGCATTTAAAATAAGGTTATATACAAATCTTCATTTTTCTCATCCACTTTATTTTTACATTTCAATCAAAATTTATAGTTTATGACTTGTTTCTCTTCTCTTATTATTGGTAATAAGAAAAAAAACTAGAAAAACGTTAACAGGTAAGAAATGCTATCCAATTTAATTATTTCATTCATTAACTCCTGTATTAAAGTAAAATCCCTATGACACGCATGTAGCCAAAACTACAGCCCTCTCACAAAAAATAAATTAGTATGTAGGGCTAGCAGTTACTCCATGACTCAAAGAATCCAAACTACATGGGTTTCCAGCACCTCTGACAGGATCAGTGCTATCCATTACACCTCCTTGCAAAGAACAGATCAGGGACGCCCTCACATCATAAGATGACAAACCATAACTTCAAACAATCAGGAAGCAAGCTCACAAGTTTCGTAAGGCTTTGTTTTCTGACAGACATACAATTAATGTCCACTGTGGGCTACAGGTGGCTCCATATTTATTTTTCAAATGAATGTTACTAGCCTGCTTGTCCCACAAATGTTATTTACAATCACATCTTTTATTCTTGTTTTAGCTGACAGGACAATCTCCTCAAGGATCTGGGCAGAGCTGATATATTTGATTTTCAGGTTATCTACTGCCTGCAGATACAAGCACTTTGATTGTTTACAATGCAGGAGTAATTGGTAACCGTTAAATAACTCCAGAGACTGATTTAAGAGTCCTTCACCTACTGCATGAAAGTAGGGCTTCATCCCACAGTTCCTAATCTGGCTAAATACTTAAAGATTTCACTACAAAAACAGGATATTAAAAAATTAGGAAATACAATGATAATTTAATCAGTAATCATATACAAGCATTATATTCAGTTTTAATGATTTCAAATCAATTTATATTTCAAAGTAGAAATTAAAATAAGAAACAAGCGTGTTCTCTCATTACACTTCCAAAATCAGTTACAAATATTAATTTGTGTAGCACAGTTTAAAGCAGAATTTCTAGAGCTGCTTTCAGCATCTCAAGCCACAGGAAGCACACTAAAACAAAATTCAGCCAGTATTGTTATCACCACCACTATGAGGAATTTCATATGTTGCTTAATTGGTGATACATTACTTGTGATTACATAGGTTCAAGTTGCTGACAATACTTAAAATAACTTTCAGAAGCATTTGCCTGGTCTTGCAAACAGTCAAATAGAATTACTTATCTATAAACAAATCTGACAAAAAGTCACAGAGGGCATTTTAACAATTTTCTGACACCATTTAATTGTCGCTGAGCTTTTCTGCTTCACAAAATGGCGTGGAAGCAGAATACTGTTACGAACACAGAGTTTGTTGGCAGAACTCCTCTGGACGTAGCATTTTGTACTGGAGAAGAGCAGTGAAATGCATCATTGAAGATATATTACACATTACCAGACAGCACCATCGTAGATGTAGCCTAAATCAGATGGCAAAGCCCACTGTGGGAGGCCATCCAGTCAGAGCTGCAGTGAGCTCCCCATGCCCTCCGTGTCTCACCGCAGAGCCCACATTCACCGTGCTTTGAGGAGAGAGGTTGAAGTGTGCAGCAGGAGATAGGCGCATCCCTCTCTTGCCATTCTCTGCCCCCCTGGCTTCTTTGGGGAGTGCAGCACCAAGACCTCTCCCCTGCTTCCATGTGAAAGTGATGTGGGTGCTTAAGAGCTGATCAGCAGCAGCTTCCCACAAGAGCAGCCCCACCTGTTCGTGGACCAGAGGAGACACCAGTGGCAGAGCATCCACACCTGTGCAGCACTAGAGCCAGCCTAAGGAGTCACAGGATTCTCTTCTGTTCCACTTAAGTCTAACTGCAACCTCCCAATCTCATCCAGACAGAGCTTTCTTTCCAAGCAGAAAATTTAAGGAAAACTGAGTTTGTTCCTAAATAATTAACAATGCCAATTGCCTGACTTCTTGGAGCATAAACATACATGTTAGCACACTGTAAATTAGCCAAGTGGAAGCCCAACGTTTTACAATCTACAGCCAGCACCAAATGACACCTCGACTCCTGCGAATCCCAGGCGCACGTCCTGCAAAAATCACATAAGATATACAGCAGAGACTGAGCCAAGTGCTCTTCCAAGTAACCTGGTGGATATACTATTACAAATTTTACCACCCATGGGCAAACCACAGTATGTTCAGACCAAGTCTCAACCAATCTCATAGAGACATTTCAAATACTTTTCTCCCAAGAGAGAATTGCCACTTTGAAAAATTTCAACCTGTTTATCCAGCTGTTTTGGTCCTACAGCTGTCATTTAAAAGGTCATAAACATTCCTTTTTAAATGAAGTAATGGTTTTACCTTCTCCTGATCGACAGTTTTCCATAAACTATTGAAATAACTTATTTGTTGAAAGTTTACCATTGAAGGTTTTAGAGCAGTATGTGAAGAGTTCAGAAGGTCATGATAAGTCAAATACAGAAATGGTCTCTATTGTTAATTTACCCACTAGGGTCCTATTCAAAGTCCACGGTGGGATGTATGTACTCATTTGTTCTGCTTTTACACTTGAATACATCTCCAGCTCTTGCTCTGCAATTTTTTAAAACATATATGCATATAGAATTAGTAGAAGGCAAACAATACATTATCTCACTCTTTCAAGTAAAAAAAATCTCGCAACAAAAATCCTTTATAAGCTTTTTAGTTAAAGTGGAAGCGTAAGAAAAAATTCAAACATTTGGACATACTTGTAAGTATGCTAAACGAGGCAGAAAGTACACTCTCACATCTAATTCTGAAACATTTCTTCTTTGTGTCTGCCTCAAATCAAACTTATGTTTGGTTCATCACTAAATAAGAACTGTGATAATTTACAACTTCTTATGTGGAGGCAGAAGCA
Organism: Leptocoma aspasia; assembly: GCA_013399835.1. Classification (NCBI taxonomy): domain Eukaryota; kingdom Metazoa; phylum Chordata; class Aves; order Passeriformes; family Nectariniidae; genus Leptocoma; species Leptocoma aspasia. The sequence goes on along the minus strand of VXAX01006719.1, from coordinate 273,242 downwards.
AAATTTTCCAAGTTGTACTCACATGTTCATGTGTGCAAGAGACACAGAATTAATTAGTTTAGCATATTACTCTGGCTTATCTCTGTAAGCTTACTTCTCTGAATTTCATATCCTAGACTAAAATTGTAGTTCTTTGTATTTCTTGATGGAGAAAATCAGAGAATAAACTAAATGCAAAAGAAAATGTCATTTCAGGGACTAGAGTTATTTGCATAACTTTTTTCTTCTCTGTCCTACCTTCCAGTTTGTTTAAAAGTCTTACATGCTTTGTACTATAACCCGGGTTTTTCAACTATACATCAATCAGAAAAATATATTTGGAAGTAAAAAAAAAATTAAAATTGATACAAGGTTGTTGAATGTGAGGTGAATTTTAGAGTCATATCACACACAGAAAACTGCCTTATATGAAAGTACCGATTAACAGGTTTTGTTTTTTTTAAATATAAGATAACACATAAAAGCACATGTAAACTGTATATGTTGCTATACCCTGCATGAATTCTGTTATTATACTTCACTTTGACACCATGTCACAAAAAAACAAACTCTAGGTCAAATTTAAATACTCAAGTCTGGTCTTGATCCCTCACTGTCTCTCGGTCCAGCTTCTTTTAGAGTGGATCAGGTGTGAGAGAAAAGTAAAGGAGCTGCAGTTTATATCTCCAGCAAAGAAGATAATGTGAGATGTAAATGAAATGAATGATTAAAAAAAAGAAAAAGAAAAAAAAAAAAGAAGAAATATTTTCTTCTAGGTTTCCAACAGATGCCGTATACAAAGCCCAATAATATTTCCTCAGTCTTCTAGGTTCAACTTCCACTGATCAAGATAACACAGCATGATCACACATATGTCATCATGCATAGCTACATGCATAGGAAAAACCATTAAAGTTTTATAGAGTTCATAGTCTGAGCCCTTCAAAATAGATTACTAGCATTATTTCAAGTGATTTCAGGCACCAAATGTTACAAACACATTTAAGTCTGCCTCACTTCAGCATGCATTTACTGTAGTTTTCATTATATCAAAAATATCAAAAATTATATCAAAAGTATTTTTGATATAATGAAAACTACAGTAAATGCATGCTGAAGTGAGGCAGACTTAAATTAGCAACAGATGAATTAATTATTTTTTTATTAATTCAAACGATCTTTTTTCCAATTTTTTATAAGCCCCAAGGTCCTTTCAGCAATATTGGCTCCTTCTCTGTTCCATAAAATTGTAATCAATCTCTATTATTGTCATGAAAATGGTAGTTGTCACTTTGCTGAGAAAAAAATAATCAATACATCTTGCAGGGTAGAATAGGAGTTTAATGCAGTGAATTGATGTCTGTTAGAGGAATTTAGCTTGCCAGCAGTTTGGGACAAGCTAATAGAAAACCAGAAAATTCACTGAAGGTTGACAGATGAATACACAGACATGCCACAAAAATTAATATTTGGGCACTTTGTATAGCCTGTCATTTCATATGTTGGAGAGAAAATAGATGTAGACAAGCATATCCCTCAGGAAATCCTTTTGGTTTTAAAAGGCAAAAGCCAAAAGCATGTAAAAATGAATTCTTCACTGTATTATTTTTATGTTTATGTAAGTTTCTGAAAAATAAGTATTCTGAAACAATCTTCCATTTAAATATTTTGTATCAGACAGGATACTGAATATGGAAACACTGCTGAGTGATAAAATAACACAAAGTCTCTGAGGCGATACTGAATTCCTGATCCTTCCGGGTAACACCGCATTGCAAAACCAAACCAGAGCGTTACTTCAAAAATTAGTGCCGAAACTGAACAATAGTACTGCTCACAAAATGTTCTGGATCATTAAGAGAAAAAAGAAAAAAAGCCCAAGTAAAATTTTCATTATGAATACCTAGAAAGAGATGCAGGCATACATTTCATGACAAATACAATACCCTCAAAAGAGCTGCTAGAATTATTTGAGCCTTATTAAAAAAAAGTTACATTTTAGGAACATAATCCTCCTTTCTGTCTCTTGCCAGCTGCAGAAGCTGTCAAAACACTCCACCTTCCAATTACACGCTTTCTGTCTTTCACTTGCTCTAACATAAACCTATAATCTGTTTAATTCCCTTGTTTGGTTGGTTTAATAAACAATGCTTTTAAGTAGCAGGGCTTGATAAACCCAGCATCCACAACAAGCAAGCTGCAGTTATCCCTCCCTTCAGGAGAGCACCAGCACCACTGACTGCAGAGACAACACGCTGGCCACAGCAGGAAGCAGCACAGGGCACCCAGCTTTGGACTTCTGTGGCACCACTTTCTGAATTTCATTCTTCCTATGAAATCTGCTGATTATACGCTGGATATGAATGGGACACTGTCTTCAGAGTCCTGCCTTTCCCAGAAAGCTCTGAAAGGATGAGTTTTAAGACCTCAGGTACCCACCAGGTCAAAGAGAAGCAAACAGGTGTCTAAATGCCTACTGCAACCAGTTGATTACTTGCGGTAAAATGCTCATGCTGTCATTCCAGAGACTTCAAGTGATCCTGGCATATGAGCTCTGTTTCAGTGAGAGGAACAGCTTATTATCATGTGCAAAAGAGCATTCTTGGGCAAAAGGATGAGATGCTAAATATGTCAGTAATTTTACATGGAAACACACACGTTTAAAAATAAGAGAACAGAAGGGACAAAATGTACAGCTCCTTGACTGTAAAACTGAAATAAGACCAGACAACAGAGGTCTACAATAAGGTGGACACTGAAGAAAACCTTCATCTCTTGCTGCCTTCACCATTCTGTCATGGATTTTAAAATAGCCATGTGAATTAAAGGTCTCCCCTGTCACTCCTGCACTCCTTTCTGATGGCAATGCTGCTAACCCTCCTTTCTGATGACATCAGAAATTTGATACAGAAAGCAAAAAAATGTTAACATTACTGAGGTTCTCCAAAAATAGGGAAATTAATCTAATTTTGTCCTAATTTGTAAAAGAATTTGACCTTCAACCTGATGAAAAATCAGGTCATTTCCACCATCGTAAAATTTAAGTTTAACAACAAAAGAAAAATAAGCTTCTACTGAGAATATGCCAGTCACTATTTTTCAAGCCTAATAGAAAGCAAACAGCAACACTACTTGTAAGAAAGTTATGCATTCTTAAAAAAAAGGATGTCATACTCCATAGAAATTTTGCAACACTAATGTAGGAGGTCCCAAAAACCAACTGTGTGGTCTTTATTTCACAACTGAGTTCCAGCTGCTATTGCACATTATAAGATCAAGCAGCTGATGGTAATGACAAGAAATCAGTGTTGCATGGAACTGTCAACTTTTCATGAGTGCAAACATTTGTGGTTCACCCTAGGAAAGGTAAAGGTTTATTACAGAAGGTGACAGAGTGTTAGCAGAGCAAGTTCAAAACAGGAAATGTTCTGTTATACACTGTCAAGTCTGATGCATCAGATTTGCATGTATGGTGAGAAAATGAACACACATGTTATGCCCTGGGATATGTACATATGTATTTTTGTCAGAAGTGCAAAGCAGAGTTTGGTGTAAATGCAAGCTGTTACAAAATTTGTCAGAGCTGTAAACATTTGCAACATCACTGGCTCCACATGAATGTATACACTGAATCTCTTTCATGATAAGTTGCAAAGATATAAGCATAAACTCATATTAAGCATGGATTTTTTTGTAAGCAGTATGGTGGATCCTGAGGGAAATATTCCCACTGAATTTTCCTTGGGCTTTCTAAGATAATTTGTAAAAGACTGATGATGAATTTGAATACGTCTGAAAGCTCAGTCACACTGAGGAAAAGGGTAATAGTATTTCCCAATTAAACTCTTTCAGGTTAGTTTACCGACAGTGGGACATGAATTTGAACCCAGAGCATACACTAAAATTAGATGAACTTCTACTGAAGATGGTAAATTTTCAGATGTTTTTTTCTTAATTTCACAAATATTTTTCAGTCATTTCCACATGAAAAGCCAGAAATTTTGCTGTACTCATACAACAGACTAGCAAGTAACAGCAATGGCTTGGAAACACCTTCCATCTTGAATATACTCCCAGTCATCAAGTGAGAATTATACCATGTAAACATTTCTAGCACTTGCCATTAATGCAAATACCATCTGTATGAATCTGTTCTACTTTAAAGTCTTCTTCCTCATTCTCTAAACATAATCATAATGTAGTTCATGTTTCCTCTGAAACATGAAACATTTCCAGGGTCTATGTGAACACTTTTTCCAATAAGACTCAATACAATTGTGATGCAAGGGCATGATCCTCCATCCACTGAAGTTAATAAAATGTGTACTCTGGTTTAAACAGTACAGAAATTATGTCTACCAAAAAAAAAAAAAAATTAAATGCAGCCAAAACAGCGGCCTTTCTAACATCTGGCCTCATTTACCACAAGTGTCAGTCATGAGCATTAGATAAATATAAATCAAATGCCCGACAAAATTCCTGCAGCTTCATTTCCCGTCCAACTCCAATGTTCATTACCATCAACAAATACATTTGCTTCAGGTGAAAAAGAGTTTTTCAAAAATACCAAGTAGGTATCATCTTGATTTCTCATTTTGCTATTGACTAAGCAATAACAGTTGACTGCTAACTACTGAATCACTACTAGTTGAATTTGGATCTGATTTCTTTTATGAAACAGAAGGCTTTATGCTATACAGATTTTCTTCTGAGTAATCTCTTTCCCATCACTTCATATTTGCAAATGAGCTTAACTGATCAGCAGACAAGGGTTCATATGGTGTTGAAGAAAAACTTATGACAAATATGAAAAACTTTCTAATTTCTTCTCAAAATCTTATCTTCATTTTCAATAACAACCATCACAGGCACGCTGCATACCATGCCCTTTAAAAACTATATTTAGTTTTAAGAGCAGTTTTTGAATGGATCCTCATTCAGGATTCATTTCTATTCTGGTTTTTGTGAGGGCCATCACCTTAAACCTGTTTACAGAATAACAGCAAAGAAAGGTATGTACCCACAGCTATGAGCAATTAAAGATAGCAGTGATGCCTTCTAGCAAAGAATAAGTTGTCCTAGTTCCCTGTGAAGTTTGCTAACACTTCTCATTTGGTTAAGAGATTTGAAGTCAAAGGATCCCCAAACTCGTCTGTTTGCATATTCATTGACGTACACCAGAATGTTACCCGTTTTGATTTTTAAGGAAACTGCCTGCACTGACTGACAGCAGACAAAATGGGCTAGACAACACTCACACCTCCTTCCTAGGCTTCTCTTTTTGTCTTCTCATAAAGGATGTTTGCTGCCTAGCCCAGCCCTGTCTTTTCTGTGTCTTTCCTGCTCAAAGGTAAGCCAAGAAAAGGGCGAGCCTCCACAGACACCAGCAGGAGGAACCACAACTGAGCAGGAGGGACAAACATCACAGCATTCATCAGCTATTGCATCCATCCAGAGGGATCCATGATTGGACCTCAGTTCCTCCCAGAGAACAGATGGGTGGAGGAGATGGCCACAGCTGGTCAGAGATAATACCCTGGACTTCATCATGTCATTCACTTTCCCAGGAAAGTAATTTCAGATCTCAACTTAAACAACTCCTTAAACACTGGGATGCCAGATAAACCCACAATTTAGTAAACTTCTTTGACAAAACTTTTCCTTTGTATATTACTGAGAAAATTATGATGATGAAAATAATTTTGTTTTTGTACAGTACAAGCTGTTATAAGCCATTTAGTCAACAGAAATATGTGAAAAATACACCATAACCTGAATTGTACATTGGCATTTATTTTAAAAATAGTTTTGTGTAAGTATAATTATTATTTAAAATATTTTAAAATGGCTAAGGGATCTAGCAGTCAGGATTAGATTTAATCCTGAGTCACCACAATTAAAATTCAATTGTTCACTCTTTAAAAATGTTTCAACCTAAATATTTTGTGAATTTAAATTTGAAAAAGCTGAAATTAAACCAAGTTACTAATGAACTTCAATCTACATACTTTGGGGATTATTTTTATGTGTAGGTATGCATGCACATACAAGATACATGAAGTCAGGTCAAAAAGAAGTAAATGAAGCTTCTCTGTTGATGATTTCCACTGATTTTTATGAGTCAATAGGACAAGGGAGAATGGATCTAAAAGTCAATATTAAAATGAATTGACTATTTAGCCTGAAGATCAACAACTTTGGATGGCCATGTGCCATTGTGCAACTGCATTGGTTTGAGTAGCTACTGTGGACATCAAAGAAGCTGATGTACAAGGAAAACCCTTAATATCCAGAGACACTGACACTGATCTTACAAAGCACATCCTCCAACAGGTCAATTGCAGAACCTGTAGCAGCTCTAGGCCAGTTTATAGTGTACTTGGACAACTGTGTCACTCTAACAGAAGTGTTTGGGATATTATCAATGTTATCCTGCTGCAAATTAAAGTTTGAATTAACCTAGTATGGAAAGTTTTATTTCATAGAAGATTTAATCATGGTACTTCAGATCATTAGGAATATGTCATAGCAAAGAGCAACCTAATCCCAAAATTATCAAAATACCTTGCCATGGAATTAAGGCTGTCTTTATATCAGAAATAAAAAAAATACACAGGTTTTAAATAGACTGTTAGTCCAGAATCATAGACCAAAGAAAAAAAGAAGAGCTGTTAGTACATTGAACAGGGAAATACACAATAGAGATGCCCCAAAAGCTTTAACTTTGGACCATATATCTTCTTAAAACATAAGAAAATATGTGCAAAACCAGAGTCAATTTACTCACTATTCAATGCAGAAATTTTTCAAACACATTAATGTTATACTTACAGGACATTTTGATTGGGTGGAATCAAGACAGGTTAGATGCGGTAGTTGTAAATTCCTGTATTCTGTTCAGTACACTTTTTAAGGTAGAACTTCAAGCATGAACACATCAAATGTTATGTTTAAATTCCCAACTTGAAATACACATTAAAAAGTTGACTCTTCTGTTCTGTGATTTCAATTTACCAGTTAATTCTATGTCATCAATTTACCAGTAACTGTTATTCAAATGATGTCATGAAATGCTATGAATAGAAATCTTTTCTATAATTTTCAAATTGAATTGAAATTCTAGTGAAGAAGGTAAATACAATATTAAACCACTTTAAGCATTAACTTCCTTCACTTTTCTGAACACTGGTAAAGCTATCCATTTTTGTATGGGCTTATTCAATTTGAAGAGCAGAAGGATGTTCAAAGTTACATACAGTGTGTGAGAATGGAGTGCTACACTTATATGATACCTACCTTGTGATTCAGTTCTTAAATCTACTACCTTACTAAATGTGACATGCTATGATTACGTCTCCTGAAAAGACGAAACAAACATTGCATCAAAAACTTAACAGTCTCTTTGTTGTTCTGAAAAAGCCACCTGATCTGTGCCTCAAACATCACTGATACCTTTCTTTCCTAGCTGCAAAGGAGGGGAAAGATGTTTAATTCACAGTTTGACTCCTCACTACTTGCGGGAAGCCCGCACAAGGACTTTTGCTTTTGTTTTGCTAATAACAGCACCAAAGATGAGCTGGTTGTCAGAAGCTCAAGGAGAATGCTTTCTGTGGGATGCTCCCAGTGAGCTGAGGGAGCGAGGGAAAGGAGATAAAGACAGAGAAAATGGCAGAGACCAATTAGTCAACAGAACCTGTCAAGCCACCCAGCACTGGGAACCAGGAAGCTGCCTCATTGCACACCCAGCCACAGAAACAGCAGGTGGAAAAAAAAATGTACAATTGGTCAAATAAAGTAGAACCTAAATGGCATTTCTCACACAAAGAAAATAAGATAAGGAAACTATCTTTTTTATGTTATTGGGGGAAAAAAACCCATGTAAAAAGAGAAGCGATAACCACAAAGTTGGAATCTGATTAAGACCCTGAATCTGTGATGCTGACATTATGTGGAATATGAAAAAGACAACTAAGAAAACAGACTTGGAAAAGTATCAGTGCCAAGGACAGCACTGATATATTTGTCTAACTTTCCTACATAGCAATCTTATCACTTTGCTCTATCAGTCAAAATAAGCTGTAAAAGCAGTACTCTAAATGTGAAAAGTGGCTGCAGCAAAACCCTGCACATAATGCTTTCTCAAGAAAACTACAATTTAAATGCTGGGAAAATTATGGCAAGAGGTAGTTGTTGAGGAAACAATCTTAAAAAAGCAAACCCAAAACATAACAGTGTGTGTGTGTCTACCACAGCAGCAGTTTTGGAAAGGACAAGGAAAAACTCAAATCCCCCGGTGAACCAATGCTGCAGGGAGAGAACCCCCAACAAAGTGGGGTAAAGATAGTCAGATATTTCAGGGCTCTGCAAGAGGAGACTTTACTTCTATGTGTAGCATTCATTCAGGGAAAATAAAAGAATGAGGCAAATACACCTGATATAATTTGTTTTATTTAACCACTGAGGGCAGAAAAGACAAAACTGATTTGGGCTCACCTATAGTACCTTCATTTAAGGAATTAACTTCCATGAAACAGTTCTTGGAAGAGAACATCTTTACTTGATCTCTTTACAAAGTCAGTTACAATCCTGCTTTAACTGCATGAAACTACAGTTTACTGTTGTCAATCAGATAGTAATGATACATGGCAGAGAAGACACAACTGTGTTCTCCCTCTATTTGCCTAGTTCTGATCTGCAAAGTAACAATTAAATTGCCACTGTGGATAGATGATAAATGCTGAAATTATGTTCATTTCTGAAGTTATAAAAATAGAGTATAAACGTAGAACACACAAACACCCATTATAAATAAAACCCTTTTTAAAATGCTCCCTCTATGTATTCCTCTGCCTACATATTCCCTATTCCCCGTAGGGATATTCTCCATTTTCAATTCCACTCAATGGATAAAATTTAAATAGGGACTGATTTTGAGTTCCTCCAGATTTAGAACAAGATAGTAAAACAGTTTTCAAGTATTTTGACTCATTCAAGCATCAATAACATTTGCAGGTGATGGGTGAAGGAAAATTATGTCACAGCTGGGGGAAGAAAAATTAACTTCAGAAGCTTAAAGCTGCTGTTCAAGTCATGCTAAGTACATAATGTGATAGTAAATGTTTTTATACAGTTTCAAAGACTGGGCTTTATTTGGTACTTTGGTGATTAAAGTTAGCCTTTTAGGGTCCTAAATGGCTCGGAAAATATGCTATACTGTTTCACAGAAATGTGGACTGAGGCAGTAAAAGAAAAAGAGCATCTTACACTATGGCTGTCTCTAAAATTAATTTTAAAATCAAATAGATGCAAAAAACCATACACATTCATATTTAAACCACTCTAAAATATCAGGACATCTGTCTTGTAGGAGTTATTGCTCTTGGTGAAAATACTCGCAGCAGAACAGGGGCTTCTGATAATTAGTTGAGTCAAAACAGGCCTACTTATTACAAACAACAGAAAATAAGAATATTTCTTACTTCTCCCTTCTATATTTAGATTTTTTTTTTGTTCTTGAGCAAGGCATTCCCCTTGTGATACCCAGAAAAGCTGAAATCTCTCCTGTGACTTTCAATCATAATATCACAAGCGTATTAACAATATTATTTCTGACCCAAAAATTTACCTGCAGTAAATACAGGACTGTAAAAGTGGTATCTCTTATGATTACTATAAAACTAAAAGACACAAGCAGGCTACAAGCATGCAACAGAAGTCCTACTACCCGTGATTAACCGAGTAGAAATTAGTATTCTCGCATGGTGCTTCATTGCGCACTCGCAAGAAATAATACCAAATAATTCAATAAAGCGGTAATTAAAAACCTGTCTCAATTCTCCTGGTGCTGTGGCAATCATGCTCCCACAACCTCACAGCTGAGCACGGAGCACTCAGCTGCCTGCTCTGCACTGCAAAGAAACCATCCACCCACCACTGACTCCTGTTGTTTCATAGGGGATCCAATTACTGATATCGTTCTGACACTAGAGATTAGCTGATTGCCAGTTCAGTGTGCTTACAAAATCTTATGTGTCACAGGAGGCCCTTTACTTGTTTCTGTAAGACAAACAGTGTTTTTTTTTCCAAATCTATTAAAAACCCACTAGAATATATTCTCTCTCATGTGTAGCACTTCAGCCCCATCCTGTTGGACTCAAAGCAAATTCCTCCTTTAAAATTGTCATAGAACTAAAGTGTGGTGACAGTAGCAGCAAAAATACATTTTTAATTGTGCTTTTCAAAGAAGATATTTAAAAGAGGCAGAAGCTATATACGCCACTATTATAGCACTCAGAAAGACTGCAGATCTTTGTGATGTCTGAGATCACAATTAAATTTTTTTCTAATTAAAAAATGTTAATGGAATTTCGCACTGCTCTAAGAGCACGTTGGAACAATAGAAAAAAACCAATGGTTTGGTTTTTGTTAGAAAGCATTTTTCTAATTCCCAATGCTGTAAATAAAATTCATTAGGACTGTATAATATCAGTCAGTTTAATTCTATTATCATTCAAAGGAAATATATCAGTAGGGCTCCAACACAATTTTCCTGTTACAGTTCTTGAACTGAAACAAAAAGAAGAAATGGAAAGGCAAACTACAGGTCAGGCAAATTAACATTATGGCATGAAAGGTCAGATACAAAGGAAAAATAAGAAAGAAAGACAGCGATGAGCAAAAAGTACTTCTATTTTCTCACCACCAACACCAGTATTTTTACAGGCAGACATCCTAATGACTGTTGGTTATTCAAGTGCTTAGGCTGTATCTGCATATGAGAAACCAAGAATACCCTTTTTAATGCTCCAATGAACTTTACCATCCATTCTGGAAAACAATGTCTTCATCAGCTGTGACAAGACACATTTTATTACTTTGAATACCATAGGATATTACTGTAAATAACACCTTTTCTAGAGAACAGAAGCTTAAATTGATGTGGGAAATGATGTAATGCTACACAGATTTAGAATGAAAGGGACTTTATTTATGCTATGATACCAAAAAAGAAAAAAAAAACCAGAAGGGCATTTTACAATTCCCAATTTAATTAATTTCCACCAATCTTTAAATAAAAATGGAAGATAACACATAAATTTTTGGGATTTAATTTTATGTAGTGACAATATGCAAATTTTGTTTCAAATTATTAGAAAAAGATTTCATTCACAACATATGTACAAAGAATACTGCCAAATAACACAAAACCAGGACTAAGATAGTATTAAACAGACATGCTGCATTTTTTTTTAATACCCTTCTTGGGAAAAGAAAGCTGTGGAAACTTGCTGGTCGAAAATATATTTAGGTTTTATCTCATACCCTAACAAGAACAAAGTAAGAGACACAATCATAAAACAGATCATGGTAAAGAAACCACGGCAATTCAAAGTTTTTAACCTCACTGCCTCCCAAGGACGGTATAAAAACAGAGCTGACCTAGACAGGGTGGGTAGGGATGCCATGAGCCATCTTTGCCACCCCTCTGCTCACAACAAGGATCACTAAACTGCCTCTGACAGAAGTTTGCCTAACTCATTCCCAGAATCTTCAATAGGGACGGTGCAGCATCTCTAATCCATCAGCTGCTGTGCTTCACTAATTTTACACTTAGAATTGTTTCCCTAATGCCTAACTTTAATCTCCCTCCCTAGAATGTAAAAACATTATTATTCTCCTGTTCCTCACAGGCAAAAGGACAGTTCTGTACTTTCTTCTTTTCAACAACCTCTCATATTTGAATCTCAATCCAAAACCTTTTCTTCAGTTGACTAATTCTTTCAAATTGTGGATTTGGGGAAAGTTTTCTAGAATGCTGACCATCCTGGTTGATTTTGGACTTGCATGGAAGTCATAGATCAACTAAAGTACGATAAGGAACTACAAACACACTGTTAACTTTCACAGCACTGTCCTTTCCATGGCCAACATACACAAATGGCACCAGCCTGCTGCACTTGGAACTTGCTGAGTGCTGCTGCTCTTCAGCTAAAACTGTACCTCAGCACTTTTTACTTATAAAACTGTTGAATGGGCAATAAAGACAAACATATGCCTAACTTAAAATCCATTTAACTAAAAGAAGCCCCAGACCCCATTGATTTGAATTTTGCACTCTATTTTGTGGTGTGACTTACCCATGCCTCATCATATCACCTAGCCAAGGCACATTGTTACTGAAGAGTATTATTTCATTAGGTAAGCACACATTAGGTTGACAGACATTTCACATACACCATTGCAACATTGCAAGTTGCTGTGCAAAATCAGGGGGCACAAAAATAAACACCATGTGTTCATACACCTGAAGAAAGTTAAATCCATTAAATAAGAAATATAAGGAAGTGTATTATCTTAGAAAGGTAACTAGTTCCTTTTGAAAGAGGTGACAATGACAGTGAGCTATAAGCAACAGGAATGTTCTAGATCGAAGGAAATCTCTTGCTCCTTAAATCTCATATGGATTAGGAGTCATTGCTCCCCTGGCTCTTGTTAAACCTTATCAGCTAAATTTGTTAGACAGCGTTCCCAAGGCAGGGCTCCTGGAGCACTGAACCTAAATCATCAAAATAAAAGTGAAGTTATTACAAATTAACCATAAGTGAGTCCTTACTAAACGATAATTTTAAACTACATTATTGAATTACATCATCCATCATTAATGAAACGCCAAGCCTCTGACTACATATCCTTCATTAATTCAGTGTGTGTGTGATTAGGAAGAGTGATTTTTTTTCACTGAAGCAATAAGACTCTATTTTGATGCTTGCTCCAAGTATTTTGCCATCCCCTATCACCATTTTTGTGACTTCAGCAGTGTCTTTGCTCATTGAGGTTAACCAGGAACCCTGAGCAGACGTACTACAAAATAGAAATGTATGTATGAGATAATACATTCCAAGTAGGTTTGCCATTCTGTGGCACTAAGCGTTTCCAACCACTTATCGACAATAGAGTTGCTATTTGCATTTTGTTCTCTATACATGAAAGCACTACAGCTGCCTGTGGCAACAAAGGAAATGCAAAACTTGCTGGAAGAAAATAAATAAAATAAAGCCATTTCCTGTGGGACAACTCAAAGTCTCACCTCATCATCCTGAGACATCAGGGATTCTGTGTTGCCTCTGTTTTTTATTAATAATGCAGCAACAGTCTTTCACTTTCATAAGAGGAACTTTTCCTTTGGAGGTGATGTGAGTCATGTGATTACCTCAGTCATCTGGAGTCAAAGGCTAAAAACTGATAGAGGTTCTTGCTATCAACTAGCCTATAATTTGGGACCCAGAGAAGCAGTAATAAATGAGTGTTTATCTACTCAATGGGGAATTTCATCTCACTCTCTGCCCCCAAAGTCATTACCTGCACAATAGGAATGAGCAATGGAAATTCACAACATAATAAACTGTTACAGGCTTACTGCTTAAACAACAGCTCAAAACAATTTTCTGGACCAGAAGCTATAAGTGAATGGTGCTCCACAACATAAGAAAAATTTGTTGATATGATAAAACAAAAGGTATTTGCATCTCCTAAGAGCAGAGAAGAATGTTATACTCCAGATAAGCAGTTTCTTCTGTTCTCAGTATTGTTTTCCTTGGGAAGAGAAACATAAAATAGCTCTAATGTTTTTTATTAGAAACCATTTTAACAAAAGAGTGTTACTAAACAATATTTGTACGTCTTTTTATCTAACTGAAAGTAGAAAGATATTTTCCATCTTGTTGAAAAAAACTTATGTGATCAAATGAGTATAAGTAATCAAAAGTCTAAGTAATAAGAAAATATTGTTCAATTAACTTGGTATACCATTTACACTAAAGTACATTGCCAGTAAGTAAAAAACCAATACTTTTGATGTAATTGCCACTCAAAATCCTACACAAAAACTTACTCTGAATATTATTTTTTTTCTAAAATTGGCATTTTACTAAGGAAGAAATGAAAATATTTGTAAATATAGCAGCACTGAAAATGGTCAAAATTAATATTTTTATTCAGTATTTTTGTGGAATGTATTGGGGTATCATTTTAAAACTAAGATATGAAAAGCTATCACAGTTTCAAGCAATACTTCTCCACTGCCTTAATCTTAACAACCTAGTTTCTCGTCACTGTTATATTTCTGCAAGCATGTAAAGCACAATATTTTTCCCTTTTTTTCACATTCTGTTGAGTTATTTCAGTCTAGAAATCTAAGATTATCTAGTTCACTACTAATATCACTGAAGTAACTGTGTAGTCATCCTGTGATCCTATGTGAGGAAACACAGCAAGACAATTATGCAGTCATTAAGGGAGCAACAGAAGCCACTTACATAAATTACTCTACAGTAATTCAAAAAAATATGAGGAGAAGAGATGGTTGAGGTTTATGTTTCTTCATTTGGTAAGCCTTGAATGTATTATCTGCCAAAGCCTTTGGAAAGAGACCACCTGGTTACTCCTTTTTAAACTTAAGTGAACAAATTGGTGTTTCTGGTTTTTTCTAAAAATAATTCAATTTTTTTTAGCAACTAATATGATATCTACAGTTTCTAACTACTTTAAAGTAACTGAACCTAGTAGCTTCTTTAATGTTAAAATAAGCAAACATCCTAGCTCATCATGGGATTTTCTGTTTGTTTTCTTAAGTCACAGGGAAAACTGGAACTGAGGATACAATCCTTTCTCTGACCAAAGAACAGTAATTTCTTCTAAGAACATATTTGGTTTAATGAAAATAGTATGTTTCCTTTCCTAAAACCTACTGACGTGATAACTTACTCATTTTAATTTTCCCCCGTCTATAGCAAAGTAAAGGCCACAGACAGGAACAGACAGCTCCAGAAAATTTGCAGTGAGAACCAAGTCCTGATCCCAGAATGTACTAGCTACATGCATAAGTCATACAAGTCCCACCAATATGGTTGATTTCTGTCACCATGGAAAACTCACACCCTGGACTTTTTCAGTCCTGCCTTCAGGCTCAGAACAGAGACAATTAAATTCTTTCACATTATTCAAATTATTTTTCAGGCAATAAAATAAGTCAATTAGATGTTTCTCTCCATGCATCAGTGAATAATGTTCTCCACCATGATGTTTACAGATGTCATTCTCAGCAGAGGAGAACACAACCTCTCTATTCAAAATTCAGGGTGTTCCCACATAATCAGCCTTTGTACTCTGACAGTATAGAGTGTGAAAATACATTTTTTTCCCTTTTTTGTGTGCATTTTTTGACTAAAGGGATAGTGGATTTCAGCATCCAGCTATGAAGTGTGCACTTTTCACTGACCATAAAATTGCAAAAGCTTCACATTGCACTCGAACATAATTGTAATAGTCTAGAAACTAGCATAATCAAGAAAAGTATCAGAATTGCTTATGAGGCCTCGCTTATGTTTTTCAGAACTTGACTCATTTTTTATCAAAACTTGACTTTTACCAATCACTGACTCATGATTTATCAGAATATATTTATGCTTAGAATCAGCATTCTATCTCTGTGCTCTGTGATAGTGACTATCTGAAACAGGACTTTCACTAAGAAGCCATCAGAAAGGCTGAGGGAGATACAGGAAGGTGCAGCAGAGAGCAGGAGAAAAGCAGGATGGGTCAGACCTCAGCATTTATCTTTGTTGGTGAGCCTGAACATTTAGTGTTGCTCAAAGTTTCTGAAGAAGAGCAAAAGGAGCAGAAAAAAGAATCCCTGATGCTATTTTCTTAACAATGATTTCAGGAAACACTAATCAATTTTTCTCTGCTAAGAAAGAGGAGTGGACAACCTAAATTTCAAAATCTTCAAATTATCTATGTGAATCAGAAGGCTGCATGCATGGAGGGCAAACATTGACATTTATTTTGTATAATGGTGCATGTCTTGAGCAGAATTGCCACTGGAATATTATTCCCACTCCGCATGTCAAACATTAATATAAAATCAATACAGAGCCACATTCCCAACATTTTTCACGTACCTGTGTTGCCCTCCCAGAAGGTTTTGCCACACTTGGCATTTGTCTCCCCCAGGACACGGGAAGAGGTTCACTGCAATCCTCCTGCTCGGCACAGCCTCGCTGCCGAGGGCCGGAAACGGCTCAGCAAGACCCCAGCATCTGTGGAGGGAAAGTCAAGGTGAGACAAAGGTGACTGGTGATAAATTTGCTGCTCTGTCAGCAAGTCCTGAAAAATAGAAAGTAAAAAGGGTGTTTTTCACAATACAGATGACACCCTCATTTGAAATTATACAGTTGGAGTTGCTTTGTGACAAAGACACGTTGCTTTCTGTCTTAGGACATGACAGGAATAAACCCACAAAAGCAGCTAACCTGCTAAATACATTTAGGCTCACATAAGAGCTTGAATTGATAGATCCCAATTTTTTTTCCCAAAAACATAATTTCCTTTTGAACTCATAATAAATTGGCCTTCATTTCATAGCTGAACTAGTTCTCAAACATGCTCTACACTTCAGTTTACCTCATGATCAGACATTGTCAAAAACTTTAATTAATCAAAAGTATCACAGTTCTGAGGGAAGAAATACCCAGAAAACCACACCACACTATTGTTTTCTTCAAATAGGATGTAGCAGATCTCCCTCCCTGTTTACACTCTCCTAGAACACTGCTCAGACAGCTGTTTTTGAGCTCAACATCCCAAAACTGCCAGTCTCAGAGGAGCTTCATTTTCCCAGACAATGTGCATCCGTGTGAATGGCACCTTTCAAACCTGGATTTGAAAAGATTCCTATCTAAGTTAAAAGGTATTTAAGAATGCAGTTCTAACATATTTCTTCTGGATCAGGTATTGGTATGCCAACCTGCTTTAATGTATATAGTCAGAAAGCTACAAAAGTCTATTACTATTATCCTCAAATGAAATTACACCAGCTAAGGCCACTGCTTACTCCTCATTGCTGATATACTAAATCATTGCTCCTAAATATGGTGACCTAGTGCTCAAAAATACACTTGAATTCCCATCTGGATTTTGTTCCTGGATATTTTGCTTTATGGAATGGACCTCAGTTATTTCTTCTTTTTTCTCCACCTCAAGATTCCAAAGCTAGAGGCCAACATTTTTCTGAGGTGCATGGGAGAAAACCACAGCTAATTTCCATGACACAGATGAGGAAAAGATCATAACCACAGCTCCTTACCTTTACTGACTGCAAAAGATACCACACTCAATTATCACTGGCAGGATGTTAAGATATATTCTAGTCCAATGAGATCAGGGAGGGGACTATTCAGAGAAGCAGCTCCTGCACACCTCATTACTGAAGGTGAAGAAGGAACCACACATGGCAATTTCTACTGTGGCTTCTACTGCTAAGACTCAAAACGAAAACGTGTTATCCTGGACCAAAATATTCATCTACTTTTTAAAACAAGATTTTCAGCAGAAAAGGGATCTCTGTGGAGAGATGACACATGTTTGGTCTCATCTGTGGATGCATACTGGCAGCAGATCCTGTATGGGGATGCCAGATGAACTCACAAACTTGTGGGGGCCCATGTAATTTATTGCCTCCAGTTTCATAACACAACATATTTTAGAACCAATAACCCTATAGACTAAGACCTATAAACTAAGGAAGCCCAAGGCAAATTTAGAACCTACTGAATTTGTGTTGTTTGGTAATAGCACATGATGCAAAGTCATCTAAACCTGGTGCCACACACCCGTTTCCTTAATGCATGAGATCTTTTATTTTAATCTATGCTCGCAATGTTTCCAAAAACCTATCAAAACTTTTCAAAAATTTGAGAGGATCTTATGAATCAGTGCACAGACAAATCTTTTCACCAACCACTGACATGCAACTTTATTCAGGATGGCTGGTAGAAGAGGGTAAGTGTATATTATGGACCAATGACCAGACAGAAGTTTGGCCAAAAGAGCTTACAGTTCTAAAAGGAGCCACGTCTTTTGTAGTCAAGAGAATCCTGTATTATAGGTGCTTATAAGAACAGCCTCCAAAGAAAAAATCTCATCAGACCCCATCTTATAGGCTTTTATAAAGTGAAGGATCTAACAATCCCATCTTGGAATCAAACCCGTGGTTTCAGACAATAAAAGCATTTCAAAACTCAGTGTTTAGACACAATTCTCCCTCAAACTTAGGCTGAAACTTAGGCTTCCCCCACTACTTCTAAAAAAACACAGAGAATGAAATATCTCAAGCAAAAATTACTGTATAATGTAGGGAATTTATAGACATATACTCAACATTTAATTAAGTAAAATAATCACCACATCTTTTATTAGTCAAAATTTTCAAGTACTCAAAGCTCCCAGTCTAAACCCCACTTATCATGAGTTAAGTTAGCTGTTTCTTATTCCTAACTAAGAGGCATGGGAATTCCTCTGCAATCTATTGAAAATACAATTTGTCTGTGTACTGGTACCTACTTAACTAAAAGAAAGCTATTGAAAGAACCAATTCTGCTAGTGTTAATTTGCTAAACCTTTTTTTTTCATACATGAACAAAATTTATTCTTCTATCCCAATAAAACAGAAATACAAACTGCAGGAAACAATTCCTTCAGTCCTCATGGAATAAGCATTAAAAGGTTCAACAAAAGTTATTATCTCAGGCTGCACGTTTACTATTAAATTATTGATGAGCTGCTTCTATTGTCATTTTTACTTCTGTTAACAGAAATTAAAGCAAATACTAAATTTCTAAATACACCATGCCTAGGAAAAAAAATCATGTTCATAGGCACCAGGATTCTCTGCAGTCCCAAAGGGATTTTCATAATCTCACAGGTATCTTGAAGTCCTAGAATTTGCATTCTGCTTCTCGGCTCAGCTTGCAGATGTTTAAAAATACATGCAACAAGACAATTCGCTTTTGGCTACACATCTAAGAGGTTCAAACATCTGAATTATTCTGTCTGAGGTCAACTGCAATTTATGTGCCAAATTAGGTTGAAATCAAGCTAGGAAGAGCTATGAAATACTAAGATCTTTGGTGCTTGGGAACTTGAGGCTATTTCTGACCAACGTGCATCATCTCAGATCTTCTTCCAGGAAAAGGAGGCATTTTAAGGAACCAAATATGAAATATAAGCTTACAATGTATGAATCTGTGGGCTTCAGTGATCTAAATTTTCTGTACAAACAGATATAAAATATGGATTAGAATAGCAACATTTTGTAAAAGTGTTCCTTGGATTTTGGAATTCTAGAAAACAAAGGATGCACATGCCATCATATGCACTTGCATGCCAACAAGATTTGCAATAAAGACAAAAAGATATGTTTCCCTGGGCTTTAACAATCTATATTGCTGTATATACAGCACTATATCTACATGCTGTAATATAACCAGAAAATAATTTCCAGGAGCTCAGGTTCAAGGCTTCTAAGAGGTATACCTCTAAGTGGTATAATTCCACCAAAATATTGGATGCAGTACTAATTATATATAAATATATAAATATTTATATGTGCATACATATATATACACACATATATACATACATACATATGCACATATATATAGAAAGATATATATGTTTCAATATAATT
Organism: Leptocoma aspasia; assembly: GCA_013399835.1. Taxonomy (NCBI): domain Eukaryota; kingdom Metazoa; phylum Chordata; class Aves; order Passeriformes; family Nectariniidae; genus Leptocoma; species Leptocoma aspasia. Next base: position 253,738 of record VXAX01006719.1, on the reverse strand, counting down.
TAGTCAGTTACCAAGAGAATTAATGTTCATCCCAAAAGGTATGGGCTATTTTTTGTACAATTCAAAATTGTGAACTAGTAACTCAAGCAAACTTACTATTTTTACTCAAAAATAATTTTCCATAAATTTCTAAATGATGGAGGATATTTCATATAACTGTCTCCTGAAACTTTTCAATACAATTAAGGTAGAGCTAAAGAGAACTCAAGTGATTCTCCTCCTCAGGGATTTGTGTTTAAGTAAATTCCCAATCCACAGCCTAAAAGCAATCTTTGCACTTTATTTTCTTCGAACAGATGACACCAATATTAAAACTAGTCTTGGGAAGGGACAACTTGAAACAGAATTATCCATAAATGAAAATGCTAATTAAATTAGCATTTTTTTCCTTCACTAAATATACTGAACTTCAAAGTCCAAGAAGAGATTTTAAAAATCTAAAGTAGCTATCAGCCTTCAGTACTGTTAATGTCTCTCCCACTCACCAAAGCCCATCCCCACCAGCTTCCTGGTCTTATCTTACTTCTTCTAGGAATAGAGAATAGAATAATGAAAGAACAGTGGAGAATGGACTAAGATGCACTTGTAGATATTTATTTTAAGGCTGAAGAACTCAGCATAATTCACTATGCGCTAGCTATTCAGAAATAATCAGCATACTACCATAAACCTGGAATTTAAGCTTCAAATATGCTTTAATGGGCTGATTCCAAAAATATTAAAGATTGCCACCAATCAAGAAGCTACAGGAAAAAAATTAGTATAACAAGCAATTTCTGGTATTTTTTCTTCCCTAATTATAAAACTTTTAATAGAAAATCAAAGTTCAAATAGATTGCATTCAGCCAAAACCCTCTTTCTGTACCAGAACAAAATTAAAAAGAAAAAAAAAAATCATCCTTATCAGGGAGAGAAAGAGTCAGAATCTATTAAATCTATGTTGTCTGACAGAAAATAACAAGTGTGACATAAAAATCTAGCTAGTCTGATACAAAATTAAGCTGCTCCTGGTATAACTTTAAAGAACACAAACCATCTCATTCCTGTAGAGGAAACCACAGGATGCAACTTCTAGAAGTACAAAAGTGGGACCCAAGATCCCAGTTGAATTCATTCTGTAAGCGTGGAGTGCAATGATAATGATGTAACTGAATTCCTACAAGAGACTTGGAGCTGCACAGAGAGAAGACAACTCTGGTAAAAGATCCAAGTTGCCTGATCACTATGGGTTCCTAATCAACACCTGTGCATTGTCTCCATATGCAAATCAGAGCAAAGGCTGAATACTATAATTTAAGAATCCATTTTCAGTGCAACATTTAAAAAATACAGAACTAAACAATGAAATAAGCATCTCATTTCTGGAGAAAAAATATCTAAGCCCCCTGGTCTGCAAGAACAGTCTTGCCAGTGCTGTGTATGCTTCTCCTTGACCATGCCTCAGAGCAGTCAGTCAAGGCAGATTATAAAACTAGGACATATTCCTCCCACTTTCTGGTTGAACTGGAGATTTAAACTTGAATGAACAGGGTACATTATGACAGTTACATATTATAGTCACTGTGATGTCTACCCTCCAAGAATCTCACTAATTCCATGTTTAACTACACCTTTGTCCTCCTTAATTTCCTCTGGCACTGCGTTCCAGAACTCAGCTTCACACTGCCAGGCAGTGTTTTAAAACTTGATCTTCCTGGGCAGCAGCAGAAACATTATCTGGCTCTTCTCTGGTCACCTTCTCCTCACAATGTCCTCATGAACACAGCAGTAAATTCCTTTTCTAAGAAGCTCTCTCCTCCCAGCCAGGAGACTCTCTCCCTCTTGCCAGGAGGCTTATGACTGCTCTAACAGTCAACCCTGCTATGTTACTTTGGTCCACGAGTCTTTCCTGAGCTGGCTCTATTTAAATTAAAGTTATGACTCTATTTAAATTAACCGTAGTATCTGTGAGCATTAAAATCACCATGCAGGAAATCCCTCTGACCTTCTAGCTGACTCCTTTACCTTAACAAATATTCAACCTAGCCAAAACTGCCACTTTATATATGCAATCCCAAGAAAGCTGAAGACTCAGGAACCTGCTAAGAAGAGGTAAAAAAAACTCCTCTGAGGCACAGTACATTTATCCTGAGCCCAACCAAAAAGAATAAAATGGAGGGAAAGGAAATTGATGGAGAATGATAAAGTTTAAAAATAAGACACAATATCTTTCAATTAGAGAGATCTGATGGTAACTGAACCGGTGACCAAGGGAACACATTGGTCTATATTTCACCAGATTCACTGAATCACTTAATGTGACATGGAAGATATGATAGTTATGAGATGTCATTAAGAAGGGAAAAAAATAAGATTGAACAGTAGAAAACACCATCGGTTAGTGAGATTTGTTAAACTAAGAAATGGTCCTCTCTGTCAAGGCACTTTACATTTCTGAGAATATTTAAAGACAAAAGATAAGGGAAAAGAACATTTAAAGAGAGAATTACACATGGAGGGGAGAAAAAATATTAAATAGATTTTCCAACAGATTGCTCTCTCTCTCTTCTAACAAAAGCTGTACAAATCTGAACTCTGCCTGAAACAACCTCTACAGAGTTGCAAATTGTGATGGATGGCTATCATATACTCACCAGGCAGACAGTCCTGTGGAACACAGATAATTTGAGGGATGAATCAGATTAGCTCAAGTCACTTCAAAGCCCCCTCCTCTCTCTCTGATTCTGTCCCTCCAAGGGCACTATCTCACATGAGTGTGACATTCCAGAACAATGAAATTGGTGAAGCAACAAAAGAAAAACTCATAAGAATGAATTTAAAAACAAAACAAAACAAAACAAAAAAAACCCAAAAAACCAAAAACAAAACAAAAAACACAACACCTACACAGAAGCAGAACCAAGGCTGCAAAATTGCTTCCTAAATATCTCTTCCAAAAGAAATATTGACACAAAAAGTTAACATTTGCTCCCCACACCCTGAAAGTGCCCTGCAGTAGTACTACCATAAGTTAACACTCCCATTTCCACAGACGTGTTAGGATCTATCATGTAAGTATCTAAGTGAATGATATCAAAACTGTTATCCTTTTTTTCCCTTAGTGTGACTCATGCCAGCTGGACTAATCTAAATATTATTAAACATCATTAAATATATTAAGTTTAAGCTTAAATTGTGCCAGCAGGGCTAGTTCAGAAAAAGAACATAAAAAATAATATTTTAATTCATTATGTTCCCAGGCTGTGATGATGGGTGTTACCATCACTACTTGCATACAGTCTCAATTATTTCCCACAAATGGATAGGTGTGTCCACCAATCCTTCTGGCAGCATTTCCACTGCTGTCACGTGGTGCAAGATTTAAAAGGCAATCCAGGAAAGTCTATAATGTGCTATAAAATTTAGGAAGTATTTAAGTGCCTAGATCACCTTCTCAGGGGACTTTCCACACTTACCTGAGTAAATTTCATTGAGTGCCCCTGGAAAGTGACCTGCTTTCTGTACTGACAGCAGTATAACCCTACTTTTATTCTGACATCTCTAAGAGATACTCAAAACAGCACTTACCAGGCACGGTGCTGTGGAAGACCAATTCTAGGAGAGGGATTCTTTTACAGCAGTGAAAATCTACTGAAAATGGCTTTTGTGTATTATGGTACCTACACCATTGGAACATTCAATATTTTTTTTGAATATTCTAAACTTAGACCTGTACAATGTACCATGTACAAATATATGTATATGTAGAGCAAGCTATAGCAATTGATGCATTTTTGCGGTTAGTTTTGTTGTTGTTGTTGTTTTTTATGAAATAATTATGTTTATGGTCTTAGAAGCTTTTCAACAGTGACAAATACAGTACTTTAAAAAGTCAAATTGTGTATTGCATGGCAAATCTCGCATGCCTCTGGGAGGACAAATCAGCATGTGTTACACTTTCAAGTCTGCAAGCACAACTGTTAAGTATATTATGATCAACAGGAGGAATGCAGAGTACATCAAAGGGAAAAATAAAACTCCTGGTAGATAGTAACTATTTCCTTCTTTTCAGTAAGAAACACTGAGATGCTAGAAATTGCTCATACTTAAATCACTATTAATTAAAATAAGCCTTAGCTACTCCTTCCTCAACACCTTACTCCTTTTCCCCTCTGCTTGCAAAACGAGACCGAGAAAAAATGAAATGCCTGTATAATGGAAACCTACATAACCTCCAACAATTTGCATTTAGCAGTAAATCAAATTTATTTGGTTTACACTATAATGGTGCTTCAGTTTTGGTAACTTTTTCTAAAGGTTATTGAATTTTTGAAAGACACTTTAGAAAAATTTTTTGATAAATGCACAGAGTTCAAATGCCCTCCCTTGTGCATATGCCCTTTTCCAGCAAAATAACTTTTCTCATTCAAATTAATCAGACACTTTGTTCTCAGCTCCCACTTGTCCACACAAAGAGATTTTTTTCTCTAAAATTTCAGAAGTGCCTCTCATCTGGGGTATGAAGTGCAGGAATTGATTCCAACTGAACTTTACCTAAATCAACCAATGGTGCTCCCAGTTTCCACAAACAGGTGATTTCTGATCTTTCCCACCACTTTGTTTCTCTGGAGAGTTTTCTCAGCAGCATCACACAGCCACATGCTCATAGACATGCCCATCAGATGCACAAGTGGCCTTGGGGAGGAAATCAGGCTCTGGGTACAATATGAAAAACAGGAATATTCCTGTGCACATGTGACAGGACAGAGAAGGCAGAGACCACACTACCTCTGCCCCAGGTTTCCCCAGCTTCCTAAGGCATCGGTCACAGGGATAAAACAGGACACCTCAGTCTGAAAAGAGGCAAGCAAATACAAAAGGAAATCAACTAGCTGGTTTTCTCTTTCTGGTTTATCATCAGCATGGATGGGAACTGACATATTATATTCAGTTGTGGAGTACCCACCTCTCTTGAGTGTACTATTTGTTCTTTATTTTTAATTTCTCAATAGATTTTTAAAAATTGATTAAGAAGCTGAGTTGCAATCTCATCTAGTTTCTGTATTCTAAAGGTTAATACAAGCATCCAAGCGTTACATTAACATAACAGCAGCAAAAATCAATCCAGCATGAGACTGAAAGCCCTAAATTCACTCTTAATTCCAATTATGGCCTGTTGTATAAGTTTTAAATTTTATGTAAGAAATTGATACAATCATAATTTCCTACCTCCTAAGCCCTTTGAGAAGAAAGAAAAAAAAAAAAAAGGAAAACAGAGACTTGGAAAAGAATTCCCTTTTTCACTGATACATGATGAACTTCTAAGATCTTTCTTGGAAAAAACTTCCTAAAATTTTTCTTGAGACATTCTAACGTCTACATTATAAGTTGTCAGTGTAGGGGCAACGCTATGAAGGATAAAGAGAAACAAAACAGATTAAAGGGAATAACAACCTAGATCTTGTTTGCCATATGGGTAAAACACACCAAAAATATTTTGAATGCAGTAAAATACATGTTTGTGTACACATTTTGCCACAGTTAATATCTAGTGCAAGTTCATGGTTTAGAAAGAGCCTTTGTGCCATCCTTGAAATTACTGCATTCAAAAGGACAAAAACAGGAGTGGAAAAACACCTTTAAAATGCATTTCACGTTTTCTTCTAGTCCAAAATTACAATTACTACACACTTTATAAGCCTGCAGGCAGTTTTAGTAAACTGCTACTTACAGGTCTTGCATGACAGCTAACAGATGAAAGTGGTGAGTGAGAGCTCTCATTCACTGCTGCTGGCAACCCACTGCCTTTCTGATTTATTTCTTCAGAAACAAAGATTAGGTGGGGGAAAATAAGGTAAAGGGTTATTTTTAAAAGTCCTTATTTTCAAATCACTATCCAGGAGCTGTCTGAGTTGGCCTCTTATTAGTTGTTTCCCATCTTCCACTTCTGTCTCCATAGAAACCTTGCAGCAGCATCTCCTGCCTCTCTAGCCTGAAGTTTTCAGATTTGGCTGGTGCCAAGCCTGGCTGGCCAAGCTGGGGGAGGATAATGGCAGCACCCCCCAGTGCTGAGGTTCACCTTGCTGGCCCCCTGTCACCTGGAGACCTCATGTACAAAACAGAGAAGTCACATCTAACCCACTGCACACACTGTAGCAGATGGCTCATCCCAATCCCAGCTGCTTCCTTCTTCTCTGTCACCCTTGCAGAGATGGATACGTGGACTGGGATGAAGGAAACACCTCAGACCTCATAAATTAAAACCCCAAAAGCTGGAAAATAAGTGAAGTGGATACTGAGCTATGTTATCAGCACATAGAAAGTCAGCTGGCTACAAAGTGGGGCACTTCTCAAACTCTTTCCCTGCTTCTATAAAAGTGCAGGGGACACTATCAGGAAATGGATTTGGAAAAAAAAATCATCATTCTGAATATTCAGAGGTACATTGTAATACCACCTCTACTGTGGAAAAACACACTCGGAAAGTCTTTTTCCCATGGTGTTTTTCTATCTAAATAGTTTATCTAGGAAAAAAACCACTTTTTTCTAATGTCAATCACTTGTTTTAGAGAGAGAGGTACTGAGAATTAACCTGTATTTTTTTTATTTATTTGAATGGCCTGCACATGAATAAAATGGTACTTTTCTTTTACCCTCTTCAACTTTTCCATCATTATTATCCCAGTTGGAATATACCAAAAAGATATAATTTTGAGATGACAGCCATGAGTCACCAGGTGGCCAAAACTGACTAGTCAAATGCAAAAGAAGTTACTACTCTCTGCAGACTGCCCAAGGGGACTGCTAAAAACTCTAAGATGGGGAGCTGCTCCCATCCAAAGAAGAGGGCATGTTTAGGCAGACAGTCCCTCAGAATGGTTTTCCCTGCCAGTCCAGCTAATCTCATTTCAGTTTGAGTAAATTGTTCTTAAAATAAAATATCTCTGCTCTCAGGCACACAAACAGGAAGAAGCGGGTTATGGAAAAAAAAACTCAATAACAACTTTTAGCAACTTGCTAACAACAAGGGGGGCTACGAAACACTCAGTGTTGAGCAAGAGGTGACAAAATGTATCCCGTGAAAATCCAGAGAAAGGAGGGGCTATCCTCCCATGTTTGAGAACTACTGCAACAGCATATGAACACAATTTCTCCTCTTTGTAATTATTAGGCCCTGCAGACGGTTTTTGTTCAAGAGATGTGTGCATGGTGTGTCAGAACTCCAAATAATCTAGAAGAAACAGAACTGATTTTTAAATTTTATTTTTCTGATGTATTAAAGCCTTAACCTCTATATGAAATACATACTTACTGAAAAATCAAACTATGCATTACAAAACAGACTTGGAGCTTTGGTGTGTGGGGGTAAGTCTAGAGGTTGCACAATAAACCAGGGTGAATATATGTATTAATATAGACACACAAAGAGTAGGTAGTAGATAACCCTTGTCTATTGTTTTCAATCAAATGCTGTAGCAAATTGACAATCCAAACGTTTATCGTGGTGCAAAGAATATATCTGCATATTGGTTTTTATTATATCTTGAGTTATGAAGAATTTCTAAATATAAAGGATGTGTAAGGACAAATACTAGCTTTAAAGTCCATTTCATGGACATGGAAGGTGGTGAACAGAAAGAAAAAATGTCAGATTTGTGCAACAAGTTTGAACCAATATGCTGAGTGCAGATAGCAGTGATAAGTTACTTGCCATGATGATGCTTATTTTCTTCAATATCAGTACACATTTACTCACATAGGCAAATTTTTTTATCAGAACCACTTAGCACTTCCTTCTTCCAGAAAGCAATTTTCTAAAACTACGCACATGCAAAACTAGCAAATAGTTTATTTTCTAATAAAAATTTTCAAAAGTGTAATTTATGAGGAAGTAATACTCAGTATTATGCATTTTTTTAGTGTCTGTTGCACTTCACTGAATGTTAGATGTGAATTTGTATTCTCATCATAGAAGGAAGAGCAGTCTGCTCAAATCAGCATTCCTGGTACGGGACAGCACAGTTGCCATCTGTGTCAATGCAGCAGCCCTGCCAAGACACACCAAGCTCATAGCTTAATTTGACAGAGAATCTTACAGTGCCCCCATCACATTCACTGTCTTTCAATTTACCATACTTCCTCAGTGACGGAAACCAAATGTTAAACAGCAAAATGAAGGCTGGTTCAGTTTCCAACAATGAGACAATTTTTCAAGTCTATGGTTTCCAGCTGCTGGCCAAGTGAAGGTCTCGGATGCCTTAGTTCTCCATTCTTAGATGCAAAGGCCCTGTCACAACAACAGGAATTCAGATTTTTAAGAAGATATTAAACAGTAACAAATATAAGATATTCTAGTTATTTGTAGAGATCATGTTGCCACCTATATAGTATAGCTGCTGTAGCAAAACTGAAAAATTTAATGTTGAAAGCTGAGAATAACACTACAAAAATTAATTTCTCCATTCGAGTCAATGCCATCAGCAAGGAGTACACTGCCACCATTTTCTGATGCCACAGACCCAGAGGAAGATAACAGCTGTTATTGAAGTTACAGATGATTTTGTAGAAGTGCTTGAAGATTTACTAGCAAGAAATGAAAGAGCAAACTTCTCCTACCTCTTTAAAGCAGAGGGCTGGAACCCATGCAATCAATAACAGTAGACTGAACAAAAGCAGAAGGAGCTAAAGGAAATACCTTGACAGACTAGGGAAAAAAAAACCCACAGAGGTAAAAGACACCTCTGGAAAATGTAACCTATCAATTTTAGTAGCACACCTGCAATTTAATCACAGCATGGCACATTTAGAGCATTGAGAATTGAAACTAGAATTCAAGGGGGTCTACATTCTCATTCAGGTTTCAGGGAATAATATCTTTGTCTAACAGACTGACCTACAGACTGTTCCAAAAGCTTTTTTTTGCAAGAAATGACACTACCAGTGTGGAGCAAGAAACACTGGATCAGATCCCTTTCAAGATGCAAGTGCAGAGAAGAGAAGCATCCTAATCACACATTATTTGACACTCGAAATCACCAAGGCACGTGGTTTTGCTCCAGAAAGTGCAGGAGCAAGAGTGGCAAGAGTGTAACAGAGCTGCCTGTCCACAAACACTGCTTTAGCTCCTGCTGAGGACTTGGGATGGACCTGGCCCCAAGGCTGAGCTGCCCTCTCCAGCCTCGTGCCCTGCTAGGGCTGCCTCTCCAACGCAGGCACCAGGATGTGAGCAGCCATGCAGTCAGCTGGATCAGGTGATTGATCTGTCTGAAAACTAACCCTACCAGAGAAAGAAAAGGAAGATTAGTTTTCAGTTGATCAGCAAAGCTTTACAAGTTCTTTCTACAGCAAAGAGGAAACAAGACCAGCAGTTTCTCTGGCTTTGCTGGCCCAGGTCAGCAAAGCTGCTGCAATGAAATGCTCCTGCTCATTCCTCCGTGCACACAATCACAGCACTGCTAACCAGGTGACCTTTCCTCAGGTGCTTCACTTCACAAAGGTATTTAGTTTAGTGGAGGACAGCTTGGCCTGCAGTTCCAGCAGACTCAAGTTACAGAGCAAGTGGCCCAAAATATCTCCAGCCAAAGAGATGGTAACTACTTCTTTCTTGCATTCTAAAGAGAGAGCAACATGTCACCCTGTACTTGAGGCCTGAATTTTTTTTTCTATAATTGGTCAATAGTATCATCAAGATGATTGAAGATGATGAAATTGATAGAGAGAGACAAAGCAAAGTGCTCTCACTCAGCCAGGCTCTGGCAGAATCTATTGATTTACAGCAAACCAAACAATGTGGGATATAATATTCAGACAACCTAGTGGGTATATTTTGGTTGCCAGTTCATTTCAACGAAATGGATGCTATTCAAAGCCACAATTCTCACAAACTTTAAGTTAACCACATACACGCACTCTCTATATAAACACACAGAAATTAATATTAAAGATTATGATAGAGGGTACAGAATTATCAAATAAACTATTAGAGAAGAACCAAAATTGAGGTTGATGATGAAATCAGAACTGGACTTCATTATAAGATGTTTAATTACACAGCTATCTTTTTTCTGGTTTTGATAGGATGCCTATCTCTTTAAGTGCACAGGAAGACTGTTACTGAATACTGCATTATTTAATCCAAATTACTCTGTTCTCAAGCATCTTTGGTCTGCAGAGTGACATACAGACAATAGCCACAGTGAGAAGGAGAGGACAGATGGCATGTTGATAATACCTGGATCAACCGTCAGATGTTAAAGGGTCTGTGCTGTTCATGATCAAATTTGAAAGTCCTCCTCTGTAGGCAAAATACCAACATGACCCACTCAGATACTGCTTCAATCCTCCACAAAACTTGAATCAATAACATATCTCAAAAGAGAGGCAAGAACTGTGGCGAGTCAGACACTGAGCTATGGCAAATTACACCAGGAAATTAAGAATAAGAATACATTAGTAGCCTTAGATCAATTAGGTAAATACAAATGCATGTGTGACAACAAATGTTGACTGTGATAGAGACAAATATGTGGTGTTTGCTTGTGTGAGAGCAAGAGGATTGCCTGCAGCCTCAGGTGGGTGACTCTGTTGTCCCAGTTGAAGGGAAGAGGAACCAAGGGCTTTTACCAGTAAAACAAATACTTTGGTCAATATTTATGGCCAGGGGCAAGAGCAGTCTGGGTAAGACAGACCTTATCTGGAAGCTACACCATTTGGTGTCCCCAGTGTATGAACGGTGTCAAAGGAAAGGAAAAAAACCCCAACACATATAGCTTATAATTACTCTGCATTATTTTACTAGTATATGACCTACTGTAGCCTAGTAGGCATAGAAAAAACCTTAGTCAAAATTAAGTGTACCTTTCAGAAATTTTATCTTGCACAGTTTTGGCTTCATTCAAAATTCAAAAAACCATGGCATGTGGTTTTACATGTCACAGCTTCTTCACTCTGGGTACATGTGAGAGAATATGTGTACTTCTCATGGAAAACATGAGGGACAGAAAAATAAGCCAGCAAGATTTTTGATTGTGTACTTATTTATACATAATATTATTATATATTCCTTATTTTTCTTACAAACCAGACTATTAGTTAACAGAGTTCATAGTGAATATGTCCAAAATACGTACATGTTACTGGCAAGATTGTGTGCAAAACCAGGCATTTAATAGAGCAAAAATACAGGGGTTTTCCACTGTTTTACCTTTATTTCAAAACCTTAACTATAAATCAGCTAAAAACACAGCTGTTGACAAGAAATTATAATGACTTTATTCACATATGAGCACTGCTAAAAATAAGCTTATAGATTTTCCTGTTTTCTTGCAACATATTGCAATTTGATGGATCTTACTTATATATTTTCATAAATGGAGAATCTGCTACAAAAATTAAAACTGTACTAGCAGTAAAGGAAACTTGTTTCATAAACTAAAGGAACTCCCAAAAAACAGTAAAGATTTTTTGCTCTCACTTAGGTACTCCTCCGAGGGGGTAGTGACATTTTTGCCAGTTAACCCACGTTCTTTTATTATGCTCTACTGAAATACAAAGAATGTCTGCATTCTCTTCTTTTAAAGAGAATTCTGTAGCTTTGAAGAGAGTATTTCATAATATACTTGCATTTTAGATTACCAAATCGTAACAAGGAGGATACGGATGTACTGTGTGTCCTGATCTTACAAACCTTTATTCGAAAAGCAATTTCTGCCTAAGCATGCAAAACCCAGCTAACTTAAATAGAAGTGTGCAAAAGACAAAAGATACAAGCCCCTCAATAAAGCTTCTTTAGTTGCTGTTCTATTAAATGAAAAATTATCATAAGATTAGCAAACTAGCTATTCTTTCCTTACCTTTGTAGAAACAAATAATAAACACTGAAACAAATAATAGTAACAAAAATGTACTCTTGATTAGTATTTTTAAATCATTTTTTCTAAGACATTTCTTTTTTAAAAACATGGTCTTTTTGTTTGGTAGTGCTTATATTAAATCTCATAAATCTACTTCCAAGTGTGGAGGACTGATTTAAGAGTTTCTTATTGTATAAAGCATTCAGTAGATGAACATTGGACTATTACCTTGAAGCACCTTCACAGAAAGAAAATCCAGGTTAGTTCTGTAACTAACATCCCAGACCATTTTTAGCAATAGCTGCTAATAACTCTTAAAAGCCCTGAAGCAGTAGCACTATTGTGAACCAACCCCAAGGAACTGCCTCTGCAAATTCTGCTATCAATCTGATGCTGCAAAGCAGCTCAATAGTTCCAGAAGCCTTTGTAAATTCCATCTCTGAGAATTGATTTCAACAACTATCGTCTATTGAGTAAATGGCGAAAATCTGTTACCACTGCAGATTCAAATGTTAAAAATCCACCTCAGGAGGACTAAAAACTGCTCAATTAAAATAACTCTCACTGTAACCGTCACTAACCCTCAGTGTAGCCTAATATTAAAAATAAGCTATAAAAAGAAATCAGGCTTCAGGAGATACTACTTTTTCTTCTAATGCACTACTTTTAAAAGGCATACAACTGAAGAATGATTTTTGTCCAAAGCTATGCTGAACTCTTTTATATCCAGGTACTCTTTATATTTTCAAAAAGAAAAAGTTTGGGATTTTTAAGCAATATATTTATAATAGTGTCAAGTACTAAGATCAACAATTGATCTGACTTTCCCCTCTATGGACTACTAAATCTACAGTAGCAAATTTTGCAGGAGCCATTTTAACATCCAGCTTCATATAGTTTTCTATATTTATTACTACTATATCTAAAAAATAAATTCCTGACGAAAACTAAATAATAAAAATAATAATGACCATAACACCCAGCAAAATATTTTGCTTTTGCTACTGTGTATTCTGTATCACATTTGTTCAGTGTACGTACAACTTGAATGGCTACAAGTAATTTCAATGCAAAAAAATTTACTACTCATATAATAAAAACCACTCTATATTGTCAATTACCTCTTAGAACAGCTCTTACTGAAAGAAGTTCTAATATAGATGAAAGACTAAGCAGACCTAAGAACTGCACAAGTAGTACATGTCTGGAAGTTTCATATATCTGATATGACTCAAAAACAAGGAACTTGCCTGGGAGACTGGGAATTTCCTGCAGCTAGGACACAGTTTATTTGAATGCAATTACTTTTGCAGTTAGTAATAAGAAAGTGGCAGGCAAGCAGCATAAGACATCATGCTTGTGACTTTTTAATATCTGTTCAGAATAAATAAATTCATAATTGATCAATTATATATTCAGGCGGGGAAACACAATGCTAGCCTTTCATTGTCCATGGACACACAGTCTCATCACCAGAGAGCACAAATGAAATGCTAATGGCAGAGAAGATGAATGCCAATTTCCTTCACTCTGCTCCAACTTTCAGTGGCTCTCTACAATAAAAGATAGCTATTTGTGGAGTCTGGCTTGTTCCATACCATTAACTCAGAACAAAACATATTTTTAGTGGGACAGCAGTGTTTACTTGTAAGAACTGATGAATTGTACACCACCATTTATCACTTGTAGACAAAGACGTTCAGGCACAATTTTGGACATAAATCAAGGTACATGCTCCTAAATAAAAAAGGGATTGCTTAAGTCCCTAAAACTGCATAGATTGAGGTCAGATTGGCCATAGCAACCAAGAATGGTACTTAGGCCTTCAGTAAGACTTAGCAACCAATAAATGAGCTCAGATCTCTTTTCATCTCCACTGGTGTGAAAGCCAAAATTAAAAAGATTAGATCACGCTGCACCCATCACAATAGACTTCACAGTGAAAAAGTCATTTCTAGCCTTTGATTCACATCCAATAAATAACATTCATCCCTTCCATAATGAACAACTTTCAAAGTAAATTGAATCTCCATAGTGCTGCTTTCCCTTGCTGCACCGTATTTACATAACAATATATCACAGGAAGCTCAGAGTGGGTCTTGCAAATGGAAGACATGTCTTTAGCAATGATTACACTATACTCAGCTTTAAAATGCTTGCCATTTAAACATAATGCACAGAAGATTATAGTAAATAATAACCAACACTTTAAATCTTACGGCATGAAACTTTGACAATTTCAATATGGAAATTTCATAGTAAACAGCTCCCTCCCCCTTTCCTTTGAGTCCTTCCATTTGAGGATATTCAGCAAATTCTACTTTCCAGGAGCACTGATGATACTATCTGTCTTGTGTTTCCAGGAAAAAGGATAGTACATAATTTCATTTTTACTGCTTCTTTTTGCACTGTTCCTCTTCTCTTTTATATATCTTTTCAAGTACTTGAACAATTCTTTTTAATGTTCCAAACACATCAGTAACCTATTACTCCAATCTCACACAAAGCACTAAGTATTGCCTGTTTTCCTCTCCCTAGAGCAGTAGTTATTTGTAAATAGGTGAAGCTAATCACAGCTACAGGAGTCTAGCACAGATCTAACACACAAAATCAAAAAACGCATCCAGCAAACGTTCGTGTTGTATTGCCACTGTATGCCCTGTATTTCCCATGCTCAGTTTGTCATTATTACAAATAGATTGTCGTTCCCATCTTACTGCAGGTTGCATAAATTGATGTTTAAAGGCGTGTTTGACAGAAATATATCGAAACAAAAATTCTACATCTAATTAAAAACATGCAGGAATAATTTCAGCCCTCTGCAGCAACAACTCATGTAGATTACACTATGTGAACTCAGCAGGGAACCTCATTAATTTTTAAAACTCTCTGACCTTAGTGCAGTTAAGGGTGTAAAAATAATTACAAATTAGGGTTGAGGGAGCACTGTTTTATTACTGCATGTGTGCTGCCAGCTACACAACATTTTATCAGATATGGATATTTATGATAGCTAAGAATAATTTTAACACAGCCAAAATAAATTTTAAAAACGCAAATATTAAAGATCTTATATTTTCAAGAACATAACTATAATAGCCACCACTTTCACAAAAAGAAAGCTTGTCAGCTCTCTGCAAACATTCTCATAGCACAAAGCTCGTCAATTACAGATTAAATGCTAGTAACAGCCTGGATACGGCAGTAAACAAAGATATTTCTATAACAAGGCATGTTCGCAATCTACCAATTTCTAACTTATTTAGAAGGCTATAAAATACTTGGCAGAGGGTATAAATAG
Organism: Leptocoma aspasia; assembly: GCA_013399835.1. NCBI lineage: Eukaryota > Metazoa > Chordata > Aves > Passeriformes > Nectariniidae > Leptocoma > Leptocoma aspasia. The sequence continues at coordinate 238,606 of VXAX01006719.1, read as the reverse complement.
TCTCTCTTACCTAAAAGTTGTCAGAAGAAAGATCCTTCTGCATTGTTGTCACCTCCAGTGCCCCCTCTTGCCACCATGGAGATTGGTTCTGCTATGTTTATTGCTCTGTGCCTCAGTTACAGCCGTGACACTAATCTGCCTGCACAGACCAGCAAAGGGGTGTGTGTGGGTGTGCGTGCGTGTGAGAAAAGAGAGCCTGCTGACTTCAGGACCGGGAACCTAAACCTCAGGCCAAGTCAAGGCTGAATGAAAATGATCAAAGCTCTGTCCCTCATCAACAGAGTAGACAAGATTTCTCTGCCCCTTCCCAATGAGAAGCGGGGCTGTCATTAGGGATTCCCACTAAAAAGCCTCTAACAGAGGCAGACCTTCTCCAGACTGCTAGTGCCTGCCCAGCAGCCCGTGCAGAATACAGGTAGCTATTGTTCCTGAGACAGATATGTAGCCAGCCACTCAGACTCTGACAGATCTCAACAAACCAGTGAGCCTGCCTTCAGTTTAACTCTTTATTTACTAGCTGTTCACTTTTTACAAAGATCTCCTTTTGCCCTGGAGAGGGAGGAACAGGAAAGGTAAAAAAAAAGAAAATCAGTAAATTGTTCTGGCTTTGTTAAGAAAAATGTTTCACATACTTACACAGTAATCCTATACAAATTTAGGAGTATTGACTTTCATTTTGAAATCTCATCTAGTCTGGTGCTGGACAACACAGCAATAGCACACTTCAGCAGTAAAACAGGATTCCAGTCCTGTACATGAAATAATTCCTGCTCTGCCTTCCTCTGAATTTTCATAATTCATGGGGAAATAAAAGAGTTGGAATAGATATCATGCATCCTTGCTCAAATAATCTAGGTATTAAGAAACAGAGAAATTTAGTGCAAAAGCTTCAGCAGTTTTTCCAACAGGCATACGTTTTAAGCATTTACTGAAAATGAAGTTAGCATCTCCGGCAGCAAATTGTGCTAGAGCAAGTAGACAGTAATTTAGCTGGCACAAAAAGCAGAGATACTCATTTCAGTCTCATAGCAGTTATATATTTCTACAATGAGATTTTATTTGCACGAAAATTCTGGGGTTTTTTTTTAATTTTATATGACATGGAGCTTAATATCACTTATTTGCAAAGACATGGTCAATGAAGCTGTTGGAGGAAATATCCTGACATTTACACTCTATACTTGACTTTTAGGAAGCAATGCATTTTTATATGAAAAGCTAATGAGTCTTCATTCTGTATAACTATTGTATAAGTTCAAGCCAGGTGCAGACTTCAGCGCTAAAACACTTTTTTCCCCCTTCTTCTGTGTAAGTCAGTCTTAATTTCATTTCAGGCAGATTGTAGTAGAATGTGTATATGCATGGGTATACTTGCCTTAGGTTGGGCTGCTTGGATTGCTTTAAAACAAGTTCAAGCCATAAAGGTTGAAGATTACCAGCAACATTTTCACGTGCCAATAAAATCAGATTTATAAAATGCACAGTTTTAGAAAAAAATTAGAATCGAGACTGCTAACAAAGTGCAAAGTAGAGACAGGATGTCAAAAGCAGTATTTTACCCTGACAGACCCTATCAACTCAGAGAAGCCTTCCCACCCATTACAAATAAACAATCATTTTTATCAGCAACTTCCAAATGACATGCTAAAAAAACTGAATGTGATTTAATTTGAAAGTTGCCAATGGTCACTTTGGAGTGTTTCAAAGCAACCTTTTCTGCATGTTTGAAAATTTAATTACATTCCTACCAAAATGCCAGGCGTGCAGAGCCATTCAAAACTCTTCCAGTGCAGTGAGGAAACAAACAGACAAACAGGAAAGCAAATCGCCGTTATTCAATGTAACATACCCAGTGTGGCAGAATACCCCTAGCCTACTCAGTGAATGCATTTTAAAGAACCAGGACTTTGCACTCAAAAACCTTGTTGCAGTTTAATTCCAGAGTATCTCTTTCATATCAATCGGAATATCAGTCCTTAATGATAGACTTATTCTTTGGACTGTACTTTTTATCATCAGTTTATGTAAATGCCTGGTGCTGTGTAGGAAAACAGCTTTCAGTTATAAATGTGTTTGTGATTTACCAGTGTTCTTAGAAAAAAGATTAATTTATTATGAATTCTTTAGCATTGTGCACCAGTTTCCCTTCTATTTGAGCAAACTAGTAACAAACTCCTGCCAATAAATGGAATTCAAAATTTCTGGAGAAATAGATGCCAGGAAGATCCTCTGCTGCTGGTGCACAGCATGGAAAAACCGGTGAGAACGTGGCCATGGAGCTGCAACAACAAAAGCCTGTGGGGTACATGTTACTGTCTCTGCAGTCACCTACCCTGCCCAGCACGTGCACCCCGCTGCCAAATGGAGACCACCAGTACCATGTCATGGAAATCCTGTTTTGAAGCCCTGCTAAGGACCACGTGACAAGCTCCTGAGCATGTGATGAATCAAATTGAACAACCTCTGGCAAGGCCTTGCTAAGTGTAATAACCCTGGGGTATTTCACCCTGAGTCTAGGATCCCACATGTCTTCCAGTGCTGCATTATCCTGGTACATGCTCATCTGCTGCTGGCTCGGTATCTCCGTGAGCCCACAGGCCATTCCAAAGCTTTAGTAAATACCCCTTTATGGGAGGATGAGAATGAAAACTTTCTGGAGGGAGCTCATGATGGAGCTGGGCACTTTGCAGGAAGACAGAGAAGTTGGTGCTTGCTATAAAGGTGTGACTTCCTCCTCCTCCTCCTCAGAAACCCTCCCTGCTTTTACTGGAACAATCCCCAGACTGCATTCATGAGGGAAACATCTTTCTGCAACTTTGGAGAGAAGTAGTCTGCCCAGTCTGCCCCAAGTATCCAGACTTCCACAGTCTCTGGAGGTCACGACTGAGAGAGGCAATGGCCACTCTTCCCAGTCAAGTCTACCCCAAGTCACGAGTAACTGATATCTTGCTATAAAGTGTAAGTTATGGGATTTATGTAAAGGTTGATGTTTGTTTACAGTGATTGGCCCTAATTCTTTTTTCTCTATTTTTTTTTTAATTTTAAGCAACAAAAACCACACACTCACTAAGTGGAAGGGGAAAAGGGGCCACTTAAGGGAGAGGAAAAGCAAGGCATTTTTCCTTTTTTTTTTTTAATTGTATACATCATCTACTAAAAGAAAGCATTATGGACACAAAATTGAGTAACTAATCTCACGTACCATCAGATATTTGAACAGTTTGAATTGTGTTCCCAAAAAGAGAGCATAAAGAAAGCCAGGTATGTCTTGCATAACAATTGTGCATCTGAGAAATTTGCTTGAGAACAGGCTGCTGGAGTAATTTCTTTCAGCTAACCCACACAGCCCCACTTTGGCAAACAAAGGCACACACCAGTATCACATATCCATTTTCCTTTGGAGATTCCATTTTAATGATTCTGTAGTAAATACCTTTGTATTTAGAAATTATTCATACCAGAGATGAAAAAAGCACAGTGTTTCAGTAACTGTCTTACAGAGGTGAAATGCACATAATGTATTCAAATATGCAACCTCAATTAACCTTTTGCCTCACTTTGTGGACAAACCTATCTATAAAAAGTGAGCTCCCTCCATGATTAGAAGTCAGTTTTACAACTTCACATTGTTTGTGGCTAGTTCCCTATATAAAAGAACGTAACAGGAGGTAATCTTCATGAAGTGCAATTTAAATTTAACTCATTGCTATTCTTGATCTTTATTTCCTTAATAAAAAAAGCTACTGTAAAACATCATATAAGAAAGGATTGAGGTTTTTTTTTAACCAAAATATATTTATTTATTATGTGGTAACTAGACTTCATTTATCTCAGAAAATACTGAAAAACGTAAGATAGCAAACATAAAGATATAAAAATATTTCGTCGGAAGCCAGTACCTATTTTGCCTTGGATGTAGGCAAGTAAAGCATGTTGTTTAGGAAAGAACTTACGACTAACATACATTCAACTATGTTTGTACACTGCAATATAGAACAACTTGGAATTACAGTCGATAAAGAATCCTTAAGCTTCCCAAAATTTGGTATGTATATTATTAAAAAATTGGTTTTCTTTAAAATGCTCTTCTAAAGAGCACAATTTTTTTTCCCCTCAGCTACCTCAGAGAAACAAAATTAGAGTATTGCATTCTCCACTAGATGTTTTGTGAAAGCAAATGTCAAGGATTACAACTCCCCAAGATAATTACCAACATTCTACATAAAGGCATAGGAAACCAACATCAGAGGTAGATTTCATCAGTTCACATTCTTCCTACAGATTACATTTTTGATATGTGCTCTGTTTGAGAAAATGAGTAAAAGGTCACAGTATCTTTTTTTTTCTCCCCCAATTACTTTAGAGTTAACATCAGCAGACAAAAGCACTTCTGAAATAAATCCTTTTCTTCTTGTAAAGTTTCAGATTCTGAGTCCCAAATACATACTTTGTAAAATCTCCCTCCATTCAACACTGAGCCCAAACATTTGCCTAGGTAACTATTAGTACACAAATTACAGCAACAGGGCATATTTACACATGTAGAGTGAATTAAATCATCTCTTTTGAAAAAGTTTACTTTTTAAGTCAATCTTGTACCCAGTTCCATAACAACACAAGAGATAACCTGAATAAATAGAATAAAATATTTTCTTTATAAAAATCCCCAAACAAATAAGAAACCCACAAAGCATAACCCAAACCTCCTAAACAATATCAACACCACCCCAAATATGTTGAACATTGACAGGAATTTTTCCCCATGCTTCCTTAAAAACAATGATTTAAGTAGGCACACTACGTTACAGATATTCCCATTTGACAATTCACTTGCTAGCAGGAATTAATATTTTCTGTTGTTTTCATCACCTTGGATGGATTTGGACCTACCGTTTTAAGCACTGATCCCAGGGAGTTGCTGTTTTTTGAAGGGACACTTTTTGAAGTAAAGTAGTTGGGTGGAGAAAGGCAATTCAGGACTGCCCCTGTGGCTTCAACCTGTCGTGGATAGTTTTCTTCCTTGGAATCTTTTGAGAAAAGCCAGAACACAACCTGATTTATTTATGTAGCAAAGTCATTACAATTCAGAGCTAAAAATGTTATTGGACTTCCCTCCAGCTAGTGCTGTTTAAGCAAGCCTTTAAAAAGCAATTTAATTCCATTCCACCAAGGCAAATTTCCTCCACAGATAATTGGTTTTCATTGTATGTATAAAAAGCTGCAATAAAGTCAATAAGTCAAACTATATATTTTCTTAGAGTTATATTTATTACTAAAAGACTGACCTGCTCCTGACAGAACTGTATTGTCTCTGTTTTTCTACTGTTAACCAGGAATCTGTTAATAACACAAGCACACTCTATAGTAGCATTCACCAATGTACTATGAAATCCAAATATAATCAAGAATTCTTCTGGCCTCTCACATTTATGGCCAAATAACTTTATGCTGTCAGCTGTCAGAGATTAAATCTTCATATATAAACTTATACAATAAGAGTTAAAGCATCCACACCATTTTGAAAGCTTAAAACAGTCAGAAAATACTTGCCTGGCTTGGGTCATTATCAGTATATTTGAAAACTGCCATACTAAAACAAATATTAAAGCCTGGTTTTGTGTATGTATATATAATATAAAATAATAGGTATTACTCATGGGCATGTTTGTATTCCAAGAGCCTGGGAACAACAGTGCTCTTTTGAGCATCTTGAAACATCAGACTTGTAAAGCTTGCACACTAATAACAGCACAACAGCAAAACAAAGAAATCCAAAACCTATCAAAGTTGGAGGTGCAAAAAATAGGCATGAAATACTTATATAACTAAAAAACTTCACAAAAACCCCATAATCATTCAAATCTTATTTATAGCAGATACTCATGACTAAAAACAATCTTCCATCTCACGCAGCCAAATACAATAAAAATACTTACCAGATATCTTGCCTTGCTTTGAATTAATATATTTCTCTTTTTTTTTCCTTAATAAGACAAGGAGATTCATATTTAAAAGCTGTATTGTTTACTGTCCTCCTGCTCCCGCAGCTCTTCAGTTTTAGGAACGGAGGAGCTTGGCTGGTATTGTTTTGAAATAAAGAGAATGGCCCGGGTGAGCCAAGATACTCTGTACTGTCTGATGATCTCTGCAGTGTTCTTAAACTCCTCCACCAAGACAGGTATTTTTTTTTTGCTGTCTGTTGTCCAAACAGGTTCATCAGAGCTCTCACATCCCCCTTCATATTTCAGTTGTGGAGGCCCTATGTGCTGAGAGGAGAGAGGTTTCTTTCTCTCAGTATTTATTTGCTTTTGGATTGGAGGAAGAGGGTGAGAGATTTTCAATTTGAGATCAAAGACAAGAACATGCAATGAGAAGAAACATAGTTTTCTCAATTGTGCTCAGAATAGTAGTCCCTGAGTTCCCACACTCAGCGCTCTCAACTCTATAAGCTGCACAGGGTAAAAAAGATGGATAGTTATATATACACACACACAGACGCACGTACACACACACACACACACACACACACATATTTTAAATATATTAGTTTTCCCCCTTGCAGCACTGCAGTCTCTCTATTGTCAAATAATAACTGTATCTGAAAAGAAAGCACTTAATAAGGCTAAGGTCAGACTGCTTAGACTTGGCATTTGCTGCGATAACAAATCAGAGATGATAGCATCGTACAGATTTATGAATTTTTTGCCCCCGCAGTCACAAACATCAGACGTTTACTTTATAAAGAAAGCTTTTAGATTCTTCCTGCAGTTTCCATAGTGATTTCATTTTTTCTCTTTTATCACAGATTGGCTGAAGTACTGCTACCCTTTGTGCTTTAAAAGGCTTGTGCTACCAACTGTCGATATAAAGGCACTGTAGCTAAAGCACACATGCAACACAAACTGTCAAAAATAATTGAAATAGATAAATACTGGCTGAAAAAGGTTTTGATATTTTCTCTGCTTGTCCTGAAGAGTACAGTAGAATAGCATTTCATTTGAATAAATGTAATTAACTCGAGCCAACCACACTTCTGTTCCATTTCCCATAACCTGTGATACTTCTGTTAGAGCACTTGTATACCAAAAAAATTACATTCTTCACAAAAAGTTTTAATACAGCCTACATCAAGCAAAATGCCTATGTTTGTTAGATATAAATGAAAGCACATTCATTAATTTTTGGAATCTTCTAAAGACATTGCTTTTGCCAATGATGTTATTCCCCTAAGAAGTTTATTCTTTTAGAGACCAGGATGATTTAAGGAAGAATTACACTGTTTCTGGCAAAGCAAACAAAACTCTCTCTTGCTGGAAAGATAACCACCTTTCAAAGTAAGCCTAAAGGATTAGTTTCTGTTTAACCCTGCACTAAACAAATGAGACCACCATCTTCTCAACAAAACAGAACTCAGCTATGTAAACACCTCTATTCAGTTATCATTCCTTTGAAAATGTAGTCTTTAGATTGCAGAATGCAAGCACAATATTTCCCTACCCCTCTTTTAACCAGCTTAATAGAAACTGGGTGTGTGGTTAACCCCAGCCATTTCCTTCACTCTCCTGAGTTTCTGTACTTGTGAGTCAGAAATGGTCTAACTTATTCAAAATACTGAATTCCTATCATGTAGAGATAAATATACTATGAAAACTTTTTGAGCTGGAAATTTTCCAGGTGACTATAAAAATAATGACTTTCCCTACTTTCATACAATAATGGAAAAGTTAGCACAAAATTCACATGGACAAATACCTTAAAACCCTACAGAAAACAGTAGAATTTAGAAGATATTTTAATTTAGAGGAGAAAAAAAGAGAGAGAAAAACAGACAACTTCCTTTTAGATGCATTTATGACAATTAATTATTTATTTCCAAACAGATTATCTACAGAACGCTACCAAGCTCCCTATTTTATTGTCATCTATTTATATAATGAATTATACAACTGAATTTTGCTTTTGGAATATTTTGGAATATTAGAATCAATAGGAATACACTAGATAGGCACTAACTGTGAGCATAAAGCATGTTAGTACTTACAATAAAGTTTATTGGAAAAAAGAATTTGCAGCAAGGTGCAAGTGAAGGACTAAATGTAAACAAAAAGCTGAGATTTACTAAGATTTTGTTGATTACTGAACTGCTCCACAAGTGGTCATGGCCGAAATTGGTACAGAGAGATGCAGCAGTTTTTCAAGAGGCAGAGAGTTTTTGGAAAGATGCGGAGACAGCTGTTGCTGCCCTGGGACACGAGAGTGAGCTAGATGAGCTCCCTAAAGTCCTGTTACCCCTTAGCAAGCAGCCCCTAAACTGTCCCTTGCAGCAAACCTGCCAGAATCTGAACCTACACTTCATATCTATTTTCCCCCAGAACCTCTCAAGGACCATTCAAGGAGTGTATTAGGCACTGTGTTCAAGCAATCAACATTATCTGACCCACAATGCTAAATACTGTCTTTGTGCAGATTTTTCATGCATTGGAAAAAAAAAAATAACCCATACTAAACACTAGTGAGTAGAACCCTGACTTTCCAATAGGATTATGACTTTTCACTCTCTCTATTTTAAACACTACAGTTATTTTAAAATCCTGTATGCACACATACCTCAGCACAAACCTGAATCACCTAGGAGAATTTCTATGCAACAAGAGGGAAATGCAGATCCTTAAAAATAACTCATCAATAAAAAGAAATATGAAAAGCTTTTTCTCTGAAGGGGTAAGGATAAGAAATTTGTCTTTTACAAAATAAAAATCTTTGAAGTTGGTTTCATACCACCTAAAAACACTAAATCATGTTCTTACAGCATTTTATTTCCAAACTTCACATATATAAGATGTTCAAATGGTTTCTGCAAGATTCACAAGGCAACTGACTTTCTGGGGATTGTATGAAACTGTTGAATTTATCCTCAGTCTTTCCCTAAGCCAAGTTACCCTCAGGAAATTACTTTTTTAGAAGGAAAACACAAACTAAGTTGTTTTCTTTTTAACTGTTAGAGACTAAACAGGGCATTTGAAATGAAAACTTGACTAACAGTCTACTTTAAAAAAAGAATTTCATGCTTCTTTGCACACAGCTCTGCATATTCTCCGTGGAAAAAAACTCTTAAATACATCAGGTATGTGCTAACTAAAGTAAGTAAATATTTGTTGCTATACTCTTTTAGTTAAATCTCTTTTAATATAACTGATTCTTCAGTCACACAGCTGACAGGCATCCAGGACATTCACTCATTCTCTTCATCAAATAAGGAAAAATAGGTCAAGCTCAGAGTGTGACAATCCTTCCTCCTGTCACACTCCGCAGGTAGACCTCACACAGACACTGTTTGTCTTTTAGCTTAGGCAGTAGAGGCCAACAGTTTTAGATCTCACATTTATTCATTAAAATTCATACAGAGAATTCCCTTTCCTCAACAGTTCTTCAGCAATGAGACCCTTTTTCTCATACTCCAGGTTAGAGTGGGAAGGGACAGGGGAGCAGAGTACATAGCTAAAGAGACAGGCTATATAATTATTAGTTTATCAGCCTGAAAACTACCCACAAAAGAAATTAAAAATACTTTTCCTGGACACATAGGGAGGGATCATGTTCTACTTTAAAAGATAAAAGAAGCATCCTTTGTTTCACTCATATAGTGTTTTCTTAATTTTTCCTTCTGGGGAAAGCAATTTGCTACTTCCTCTGATTTTCCAAAACCATCCTCCACACAAAGTGTGCTTAATCAAATACTGAAAATCTGCAACCTACTGTGAGACATGAATTACAAAATGTTTTAACGTTTGCAGTCCTAGTTCAATCAGTCAAAAACTCTGCAGTCTTAAGTCATAGAATATCTCAAGTTGGAATGTACCCATAAGGATCACCAAATCCAACTTACTGCTCCTCAGAGAGCTACCTATAACTAAATCATATGACTAAGAGCTTCATCCAAATGCTCCTTGAACTCTGTCAGGCTTGATGCCACAACAACTTTCCAGGGAAGCCCATTCCAGTAATGAAACATCCTCTGGATGAAGAATCTTTTCCTAGTGCTAACTCTGAACTTCTCTTGATGCATTTTCATTTCATTTCATTTCCTCTTGTCCAAACGAACTCCTGATTTATTTACCCACCAGCATGAGAAGCCAGTAGCATATTTTCTGTCAGTATCAATGGCAGTAGTATGAGGAATTCCCTGTCTAAGGTATCCATCATTTCCTGAGAAAGACAACCAAAAATCTCCACTGAGATCTTTATATATATTTAGAAAGAAAAATTAGGTAGCCTTTTAGACCATCTTTAGGACCACAAAGATATTTCTCTTGTACAGTAAGTGGAATCTAAGAAGTAACTTGCTTCCTAACGAGAAAAGAAATAGCAAAGTACAGGAGGTGAAGCATGAAGTATCAGACCAGTCATTCAGAGCCAGTCTAAAGCTCCTGAAGTTAAACACTTAATTTGGGCCAGTGCTAGAGAATACAGAAATGCTTTGCAGCTTTGTTTTCAGTGACATCTCAGCTTGATAAATATGCAGATATAAAACCGTTTGCTGGAAATCTTCCTTAATGAATGAAAGCATCAGAGGCATCCAGAAGAGCATCAACTATAAATCAAGGACATAACTAACTGCTTATGACAGTTGAGCAGAAAATTTGCATGCAGATTTTCCCCTTCAAATAGATGGAGAGAGAGAACTGTGCTACACAGAAAATCCTTGAACGTACCTCATTCTTCATCATAAAGAGACATCGCAAATTTTTGCTAGAACACAACTAACCTGAATGCCATCAGTGGTGTACCTAAAATTGCACCAGTGTACAAGGGTGCCTTCTTATCATTGGAAATCAACAACTAACCACCAAGAGATAAACCCTTTTTAAGTCATGTCTACTTGAACATGTGTGTGAGCTTATGCATGACCACTTCTGTATATCATCTGGCACAGCTGTGAATGCAACTATCTAAAGTTACTTCAATGCATACATTGAAAACAACAACCAATACCACGAATTTTGGCACATCAGCAAGTACACTGTTGTTTGAAGGATTAAAACAACAAGAACTGTGGTGAATTTTATTTTATTGTTTTCTATATGTTGGTTTGTATTTACACTGGCAAGTTCAAAAATGTTCCTAACTATGAAAAAAGACATTGAAACAAAATTTATTATGATCTTTAGCTTCTGAGAGAATCCCGGAGCCTTGACATGAACCCCAAGGATGAGATGATTTTTAACACTACTAAAGAAGCTTACACTGTAGAAAAGAATGGGACTTGCAACCACATTTTCATCCTGGAGCTTTAGACAACTTTTAGATTAGAAGAATTCATGGGAGGAACTTATTCAAAATCCCTTATTAAAGTAAGGTTAATTTTAATTAGATACCACAATAGCAAAAAGTGGCCTTAAGAAAAAGTGCAAGAGCAAAAAAAGGAAAATCACATTCAAAACACACACAGAACTAACTTTACAATAGACAAAGTTTCTCTACAAAGCTCCTCTTACTGTTCGCTAAATTTTGCAGAACACATATTGTTCCTTGGGGTTATGCTGCATATTTTAACTTTATTGATAGAATTTTCCAGAAATACCTCTGATATATATTTTTAAAAAGAAAGTATGACCTCTTTGAGCAGGTTTGAAAGAAAAAGAGAAAAGAAAAAGATGCAATGCTTATCTTCCAAGGAATGCTGAGAAAGGGGTTAAACATGATGAGGCACAAGTCCAGGCACCCCAAAACTCCACTATTTTACTCTTTGCTCTCCCAGCTTAGAAAAATAGAATCCATTTCCACTGTGTAATTTGTTTTTACTTGTGAAATGTTGAAAGAATGCCACATGAATGTGATTTTTAAATGATGTTTTTTCTGTATACTGGAGTCTAAAGAAAATAATTTAAGAAAATATCTGCAGAAAAAGATTTTACATATGGTAATAAAATAACAACCATATATTCTTCAGACAAGGAAGACCTGTACAACATTTGCATTTCAAAGACTGTCATTCAAGAAAACTGATAATATGCAGAGCTCTATAAGTTTTATGCAAGTACAAGTTAGCTTTTTATTAAGAAGAATCGTAAGTGTTTTAAAGAGTTATTTTGTTAAATCCCTTATTAAATTCAGGAGAGGCTTTGTGAAAATCTAAGGCAGTCAATACTGAACCCTAGCTCATAAAGCTGTGAAATAAGATCCAAACTTGATCATTTTAGAGAGCAATAGATCTTTTAAAATAATACTTAGCATTTATTACCTACACTAATTAAGCTTCAACATGCCTGTGAGGCAGGCAAGTAAAACCTCATTTTACAGACAGGAGCATTTACAGCAGACAGAAAGGTTATGTACATTGTCACTGATTAGAAAGAAAAATCTCTGACCCATAGTTGAAATTCTTTGAGCAAATTGTGAGCACACATCCACACTGTCAAGTTCTTCTTTCAACAACTTACACAGTTTGCATTAAACACAGAATGAGGAAAAGTTAGACAAATACAGAAATGCATACATATTCTCAAACTAAAAATCACTCCAGAAAAATAATATTAAAAATGGTCAACATCATGCCTGTCTTACTTCCACTTCTTCAAGTTAAAGGAAATACAAAGGTGGAAGGAAAATGGAGAGAAATATGTAAGTATTAACAATCATAAAAATGCTGAATCCTGTCTAGATCCATTCAAGGACTTGAGGATAATTTTTCTTATTAGAACTCTTTGATTACCTGTCAAGGGTCAAAGACAGTAGAGAAGAGCCCACAGAAGCAGTGCTGGATTCTACCGAGTAGAAAAATATCCTTCAGGGAACTAGTTTGCTCTTTTCTGAAGCAAAATAGACAGTATTTGTTGTTCTTTTGGACAGAAAGAACAATCTATTTGTGGTGTTCGTTCCCATCTGAAAGAGTGACTTGATTACTAAGCCTTTCCAAATTCAGCTGTATGAAGAGCTGCTCCTGTTGTTAACTTCACCGGGATGTGCCCTGTCTAGTGCACACATTGCTGCAGAAGTGATGGGCAGGTGAATGTGCCACTTTCAATGACAGATGGCCTCTGAGAGGAAGGATCTGAAATACACTCCATTGTGGCAATTTATGTAACACACCCACAGTGGTGCTGTGCCGGAAAGAAAAGATTTAAATGTTAGTATGACAACTCTGTTTAAATTCTTTTATGTACAACCAGATCTCCACTTGCATGCAAAGCTAAACATGGTTAAAGATTAACTAAATTCTTTAACACGTTTTGAAGACATTGTGTAGAAGGATTTCAAAAACTGGTGTTTAATAAAACATTGGCAATCACCTCTAATTCTACCTGCAGCCCCTCCCATCTCCCATTGAAGTCTGGCACTCACTGTGGCAAAACAGTGCAAAACAAACAAAAAACCCATGAGGCATCCCAGGTCCTACGTGTTCAACAGCGTGTATCCAAATATCCCAAAACAGTGACTTGAAAATTGGTATTGCAGCACCTGAGAAGTGCAAAGGCCTGACAAAGTCTTAGGTCTTCACAGAATGAGAGATACTCAGCCTGCAAAGAATCTGTAGACATTCTCTTGGTCTCCTCAGCTAAAGTAAACTGGTATTTATGTCAATGTATTCACACATACTTAGGGTTTAGAAGCAAGATGGACATGTCTGGGGTTTTTTCTAAAGAAAATCAAATCTTTTAATAATCTACAATACTTGCTTCTGTTAAAGATATGGACTCATTTATGCCACAATCATGAAATATGTCAAGCAAAGTAAAGAGGTGAAATGGTGAAGTTTTATGCGGACTAATAAAACTCAAAGTGGAGACTGCCATTTCCGTACTGATTTTGATTAGACCAAATCACAGAAAGCAAGCCTTATGCTAAAATATACTTGCCACCTCCTTGGGCTGCTGTCGGTGCACCTCTTGCCTCTGTCTTATATTTGTCAAGGAGCAAAATAAGCATAGAAGAGAATGTATAAACACAGAACTGGACCAAGAGAACTTGAAAGTTTACAATTCTAGTATGCCAAAAGGCAATCTAACATATTTAAGACCAAGATAATTTTACTTTTCTCATATACTTGTTTGTTTAAATGACACCTGCTTCATTTCCTCATTTGGTGGAAGAACGTTCAAAGAAGGCAGCAGTGTACTGAGATCATTATGAAAGCCTTGGGCAAATTTGAAGTAACTGGTCTGTCTAGGCAATGTACATACATTTTTAAAAATAAACACCAAGCAGTTTGTTCATATCAAGAGGCAGAGAGTTTTTCCATAGCTACAGAGAAGATGCATCCTTAATTTCATCAGAATTAATACAGAGTAACAGTAAGCAACACTGACCACACGAAGGAGTGGAGGAATAGCATGACACACAGCCCAGTCCCTCTCTGGGTCATACAAATACAGTACTCCCTTGATATAACAAACATTTCTTTCAGCCTAGGCTTTGAGATATTTCAAGGCTGGATTTGAAACATGGTTCAGGGGTAGCCTGAATCTGATAGATCCTGACTCTCAAATTGTTGCTCGTGCTTCTAAACCAGTAGAGTGTCAAAATCTTCTCTCAACATTATTTGAAGAAAGCCTAAATGAGATTACTGCTCCTCTGTGCTGATACTTGTATATTCTAAAGAAGATTAATGTCTCAGCTTTATATTACATTTGCATTCCATGTACTCATTCCATGGAAATAATGCATTAAGTAGTTAGCATATAATTTGGGTGCATATCAGCCAAGCGTGCATCCTACTCTCAACATTGGCTTCCCACATTAACATTATTGCTAGACACTGAAAAGATTAACTACGTAAGTGAAATATTCTCAGTAGCCTTAAAATGATCATAACAGATCTACACCATATCTTCAAATTGCTTTTCAAAGCCTGGTTTCTATTTTTATAATCAATTTCCTAACTAAACTACGTTCGTCATTATGAAAACAAATCAAGTCATACACACATTTTTGTCTCCTTGTGACAGACATTGCTTGAGAAAGGAACAACGAGTATCATCCTCCAGTAAACAGCTGGTACCCTTAGATAAGAAAATCTCTGCACATGGCCAGGCTTCCAATATTGTGAAAAAATGATGCACTAAAAAGAAAAAGACAACAGAAGTCCCAAGTGCTTACATGAGACAACATAATTTATAACCAATATTCGTAGCATAACTTAATTATCACTTTTTTTTTTTGTATTCTGTCGCTAAACTGCAACCACAGCTTCCTTTGGCATCATTGGATTTTTTCCTGGGAAAATAAAAGACATCACAACAGGAAATACTTTTCCTTTAGTATGAGTAAATCAGAGAATGATTGAAGGATAAACTTAAACAATAATTAAGCTTTGATTTGTGACAGTTCACCCTTCATGACTCAGTCATAAGATCTGCATGTTCTGAAAAGTCAGAGCCAAGTTCAATCCCACTACCAATTTAGCAGTATCTCAGGGTAGAACTAGAGTGTCTGATTGTCATTTCAGCATAAATACTGTAAGAGTAATTCAAATTCCCTGCTTAGAAATCTTATCGCTGTATTGAATAATTTTAAAGACATGCCTTCTATAAAACAATGATTCATTCAGAAATCAAACTGGGCAAATATACAAAGAAAAATAAATAATAAAACTTTAATAGAGATAATTATTGTTCAAAGTCACATTCTGGCTGACTTATAGGAATGGCATATAAAAGGCCAAACCAGCTTGCAGCGACCACACATATACTTCTTTCAAAATTAATTAATGAGAAAAATATCACTTAGTGATGAAAGAGTAGAAAGTAGGGGATTTCTTTTTGAATATAACGCCTTCCCCCTTTTAGTATGGGGAAAAAGAGAGAAAGACACGGCATAAGTGAACTACTTGAAAAAAGTATTTTCCATATCTTCGACCAAGGTAAAACAAAAACTGAAGAACATTCTACATATACTTAACCTAGACTAGGCCATCACAGTCCTTCCTAAATAAGGGACAGAGTACTATAATCTCCTTATTGGCTCCCCCTTTTACTTCGGGATGCTAGTTAAAAAGAAATCACCAAAGAAGCTGTTGTTCCTTCTGTGCAGTGCACCATACTCTTGGCAAGCTAGGCAGGAACAAAAAAGCAAGCATGGTCCTCCTTCAATTAAGCACTCAGGGCAGACAAAGTGGCCTTCAGCTTCCATAATTAAAGAAGAAAAAGGCAATTGGCTCACAGGCCATAAACCCTTGCTGAAAGAGTAGCTAAGATATGAAAGGAGCAGGAAGAACTAAAGACCCAGATAACAAAGCTTCTAACAAGAAAAAAAAAAAAAAAGAAAAGGAACAAAAAAGAGGAACAAAGAAAAATCATGCATATAGAGAATTATCAAGAAGGGCATTTTAAACTCCTTTGCTTTTTTTTGTTTTGGGTTTGTTTTTTTTTTGGTTTTTTTTTGTTCCTTTCTATTAAATTTACTTGAATTTTTTAGGAAGCATAATCACTTTTCAGAGACTCTAGATAATTTTCTGGTTTAAAGTAAATATTTAAGCTTTTGAATTGTTCACATCAACAATAATGAATTACACCTCTAATATGTTCAGTTAATAGTGCTCAGCCATGGTTTTGGCTATACTGTGCCTCGTGTCATTCTGGAGGTGCTTTTTCATTGTTATGTATTGAAGTATGACAGATGACAGTTCATAATAAATGGTTGCATAATATGTTTTCCCCACTCTTCAGGAAAAGGACATTGTTGTCAGGGTCTGCTTGTGGGATAGAAACAGGGATCTGGGACTTTATGAGTTTGACTATTGATAAATATCTTACCACTAGAACTGTCCAGGGACACCCCCACACACACAAGGCAGCAGGAAAAAAGAGTAGGTTACTACTTCTCCTAATGCTGAAGAAAAAAACACCAAACCATAATCTCCTTTTCTTTGGGTTACTTACGAAATAAGGTGTTGATTTCATATACTGTAAATCCCTAAAAGACCAGATGTTGCACTGACTGGGTGAAAAAAATCACAAGAATTCACAAGAAAAATGACGTTTTTTTAGGTGCCATGAGAAAATGGAAAGAACGAGAAAGATATTGAAGTCATAGTTATATTTGTTCTTTACCTATGCAGTAAGCAGAGATCTTTAAATAGAAGCTGCCTTTACAGACTCCTTACAATGATACACCAGTAGGCTCATTTGGGCCAACACTTCGTCTGGAAAACACCTAAAGCTCACTGCTGCAAAAAGATTCAAAAGATTTTATCAGACAAAAAAGCCAGCACAAAGAAATTTATCCTGATCCAACCAGAAGCATCTGCTCACACTGTCTGCCAGTCTGTTCTGCAGACCTAGTGAAAATGTACAGCTGAAGAGACAGACTTAATTTCAAATGCATTAAATCATAGCCAGACTGCCATTTGGCATAATGAGAAAGACCTTCCCCACTCCTTTTCTGTTTATGTATAAAATGCATTTGTATTGCCTGTCATTATTTAGACTGACTGACCTTGAGGGTTTGTGGTTTTTTTGTTTCTGTTCCTTTTTAACGGGTATGCTGGATAAAAAAAGTACTGCACAGTGTGACACAAGTGAAGACTTGGATAGGATTAGTTCTCTGGTTTGGTAGAATAGTACACCATTGGTTATGCTGCTGTCCATGATGGGATGAACTGCTGGTTTAGGCTGCTCCTTTTCAACACATATAAATAGAACTGATTAATTCTTTTAGTTAATGACACTTATATGTCCTGCTCATAAGCACTTTAACACACGCTCCCCACAGTATTCAATTCCCTGGAAGTATGATATGACTGCTGTGACACTGCAGCTGGAAGGCTGAGCAAAGATTCTTTCACAACATTAGCTTTCTGAGAAACAGAAGCATAGCACCTGTGAAGGCCATCTTCTGTCTGATATCTAACAGCAGTCAGTGCTACAGAAGTCCTTACACTGAGGTGAACACAACACGTCCATAACACAGTTGAAAGCAGAACAATAATTAATGCCTGCAAGGACATTAGATTATCATTCCTTTTTGTTTAATGATGGTTATGAACGGTCATGGTCCCAGAAACCTCTTGTGTAGGAGAAAAGCTGCACTGCATGAATTAGGGCAGCCTGCACAGGGAAGTGTCACGCTACCGCGCAACACAAAACGCAGAGACAGAGCGCAGTCACACCCAAGAGAAGGCAAGGAAGAAGAAACTTTATTTTGGTTTTCACATTATATAGAGTTCTGGAAACGACCATCGATTGGAAGGTGAAATAACATCCTTTCCAACCACACTGGTCAATGACAAAATCCATCAAATCTTTCTCCTCCCAGGAGAAAGAATGAAAAACAAGAAGACAGTTAGAAAAACATGTGTATGTTTACAAAAAACAGTGTGAGAAACTCCATCACAAGAATGAAAACATCAGAAGGCTGAAAAATGAGAGTGACAGGGAAGATCACGTGTGTGTGCACACACAGGCCATAGCCAGGCCTGTACACACACATCTACCTTGTACAGAGATGTACAATCCTCCTGCTATGGCTCCTCAGCATGTTCACAGCCAACCAAACTGTCATGCTGCATCCTGTTGTGATGACTTGCCTGTGTTTTTAGAGACACCTCTTCTGAAACATATAAATACTGTAAGAATTCTTAAGCAGACTGGCCAAAATAAAGGAAGCGAAGTTGGAGCAAAAGTGTTGTGTACCATGAAACCAAGAGACAGCTATGAGTAACTCAGTTTACAAGAGAGATGGAAATAAGCACCAGTTGCCAAAGACATGCAGTTTGATATAGAGTGAAAAAGAACCAGTGCAAGGGAATGTAAACAAAAGGAATTGTAAGTGTCTGCCTGGAGTACTGAGGGTTCTTCTTTCACCTTACTCATGTGTGTGTGGTGGTGGATTGGGCAAGGCTTGGCTCTGAAAAGAATTTCTGAACTATATTGTATTACCTGCAAAATCTGTTGGGTAGAAAGCAGTCTGATATGAGCTTAAAGTCCCTGGAGATATGCATTTAAATTCAAGCCAAAGGTTATTCCCATGGCTTTAAAGTCTTCTGTTGCTATATCTGAAAGGAGAAAGTTTTGACAACTGAAATTTAGATCTTTGAGAAAAGATTCACTTTGAGACAGTGAATAAATGTCTCTGAATATAACACCATAGGGGTCCTCCTCACAGACAGAAAAATACCCAAATAACAGCTCTAGACTTGTTCTTTTCTAATATTCTTTCTGCTATCTTCCTATAAAAAGGAAAATTCACCATCTTTAATTCATTTTTAGGAAATAAAATGGATCACCTTATTAATATTGAGAAGACGCGAAAGTTACCATTCCATGTGATGAACTGCAGGGACAAAAAGAGTCCTGAGGGCACAGTTTTTAACTGTTTGACCTTCAATTATCCACTCTTTAATGAACCTGTGGAATTAAGCTGCTGTAATATCCTCTTCTTTGACCAATATTAGTAATATTACATTGCAGCCTATTTGCTATTCTTTTCCAGTGGATTTTGGGTTTGTAAACACTTTTCTCTCTCTTCTTTCTCGCATTTCTTAACAAAAATCAACAAATGCAAGTCTCCTCCTCGTTATTAGCTACTCTTGGCATTCACATCCATTAAGGAAGGAATCGAGGTCTCTTAATTATTCACTTTTGATATGTTAAACAACTCAGCTTCCGAACTCCTACAGAAACAAAATGACAAAAGAAAGGTGAAATATTTAGGCTGCTATTGCAGTTCCTGAACCTTAACACAGGAGGGGAAAATTTACAATTTCAGGGAGCAGCAGAAGTGTCAAATACTGAATGGGAGCTTATTTTCTGAAACCCAAGCAGAAGTTCTGGAGTTGCCATAGGTCTATTACAAGACTTGAGAATGTTAAAGCATTGTAAAAGTTGACTTTTCTCCAGCTTAGTTTCCATTCACCTCTATTTTCCCACACAAGACCTCACCTCCTCCCTTTTCGCTAACAGCATTAGTCACTAAGATCAAAATTGTCATCAAATCTGCAATGTTCAGACCCACATTTTCTTTTCTGATGATGATAAATCTCACTGTATGGGTTTCAGAAGTGGCAAATAAGAGACAAATCCTACTTGGGATAATTTCCCACTAGTGCCAATTCCACATGTCCTGGTTCCATTCTCTCACCATTTCTCACCAAGGAATGAAGGGACAGTAATTGAACTCTACTTACATTGATACATTCCTCTCTAGAGGGAGAGGTTATGACAGAGCCCTGCCTGAGGCACAGAGGCATCCTGCAGCCTTTCTCCTGGTCCATCCCGGGCTTTGGCTGCTCACAGCTAGCTCCAGTAACACTGCTGGGAAAAGTGCTGCTGCCTCTGCCCCTCAGCCTAGGAGCTGCATTTAAGCTCCAGCCCACGGCCGGTTCCTGTGCTATGCTGTAGGAAGAGCTGCATCTTGCTGCTTCTCTCTTGGCCTCATCTCCATCAGCCCTGGTCTTGCAAAGAGGTTCCTGGCCTGGGTGAGGGATGGTCCCCATGAGCTGAAGCTACAACGAGCAGGGATGCAGCAGCAGCAGAGGGCAGCACACTCAATGCTGAGGGCACCTCTTCAGTCCTCAGAAGTGCAGAAAAACCCCGAGGAGAACTTTAAAAAGTCCTTCTACGTGATCTCATCGCCGAGCTTGCACTAGTCAGCACAACTCATGAGCAGAAATATGCAGAGTGTAGTTGAACTACATGGCAGTTTTAATTTATAAATTTCAGTTCTCTAATTTCTATTCAGTGTGTTGGCAAACAATGATTGTGGCTGATAACAAAATTGCTTGCATGGGGGTCGGGGGGTAATGATATGTGAGCTGTGTGGGATGGAAGGGAGGAAGATAAGGCTGCGATGCAGACCTGAGTGAAGCACAGGATATCGAATGACTTAGCTGCTTATTTCTTTGCTGTTTGCTCTTGCGTCAGAGGGATACACAGTCTAGCACATCTCACTCGTGCCTGATGGCATTTTCCGGATGTATTGTTTTATATTTACACTTCAAAACATATACACAGTTAAAATTAAGGTTACATCAATATCATCCTCAATCAAGACTCAGGAAATTAAAACCCACTTCTACTAATTGAACTGTACATCTGATCCTTTAATCATTGCTATTAGTACTGTTTAGCTATTGACAGTGTACAGAAGGCAGTGTATACCTTGCAAGGACAGGAATTTCTTCCATGCAGAGCAAAACAAATGGTAATATAATAAGCTTTAGAAATCTACTGGGGAAAAAAATCTATTTGTGCAAAGAGGCTGAGCTAGTGTTACCCTGTGAACACTCATTTTTCCATTTCCTGACATAAGTGTCAAAAAAAAATTAATTTTATTATAAAAATTTACCCAAAAGTTAAGAGTCCTTTTAATTCTGTTTCTCTTCCAAGATGCAGACAAGCACCACCACAGATGAGGCGGCTAATCTCCAACTTCTGGTTCAAACAACATACAAACCCAAATACCTCCTCAGTTTTCCTAATTAATTAAGATGGAGATTGCAACCAGAGGGACATCTGCCTTTTTACAGCTCTCTAAGATGTCAGAGTTAAATGTTGTGTTCCTTCCAAAAGAATTTGAAGGAGAAAAGGAGGCGACTTCTGTTCTTATTTTAGTTTCATCTTCTACTGTATCACTACGAGAAATAAGTGTTTTAAAAACAAGCTTTACTACCAGTTTCCAAGTTCCACAAGAATTATGCTCATTCATTACAAGAAATTATCTATGAATCACTACAGTACAGCCAATCTGGGGCAGGACAATGACTTAGTAAAAGACAGCAGTGAAAGCCAGCCTATCTACCTATTTATATCACATTTATCATAATCACATGCATTTTCTTTGGAACTACAATTTACTGTGAGTGATTCCCACTTCCTATACCACATGACAAGGAAGCATTAGAGGTTACATTTAATTTTTATGGGTTTTTTTACCCAGTTCCCTAGTTAAACAGGTTAATGAAGTCGATACTATCTGCCTTGTCAGCCTGCTTACCACCCTCATTAATCACTTTCTGAACTGTTACTTTTGCTGAAATTAAACTTTGGGGTGGAAAGGTTAAACACACTGTTCCCCCAGGTATTGTCAAAAGAGACTTCTGGTGAAAGGGAGAGACCTTGAACACACACCTCTGAAGAGGGACAAGCTGTGGCCTGAGTGTATGCACCAGAGAAGCCAACACAGAAAAGAGCTCATGCACAAAACCTATGAAAAGTTTCAGTTGATGTTTATGTCGTTCCAAAGCTCCAAAGTAAAATTAACCACAAGATAAATCAGTAGAAGAGATTGCATTAGTACCAGCAGAACTGGCACCAAGGAACTAATGGCTGTTATTACTTCACAGGGTGTATGAGGAAGAGAAATTCTTCTTACACAAGAAATACTGTGTTTATCATTAAGTGAAAAAAGGGAAATAAATGATTAAATGGTGTTGTAAACAACTTTGTACTTCTGTTGTATCTGCTGGAAGGAAATAAATTCTGTCCTACTAATGATTTTTAACAGCATTTCATTAAACACCAAGAAAGGACATTACCAGCCTATTCTCTCTCTTTCCAATAAGTGTTTGCCAACAAAAGGGAAAATTTCAAAAGCAAAGACACTACTCTTACCCTTACAACTTCATAAAAGCCTTCTATGCATTGAATGGAGACTGCTGCTTGCATTAGTATAGATGACTAAGGGGAATCCACAGCTTAATGAAAATAAAATTTTAATACATTCCTGCAAAGTATACAGCTAAAACTAGTTTAAAAACATAAGAACCCCATGTTCTAAATAAGAATATATATTTTTTTATCTTTTATTATTTTAGTCTGTCTTTCTTAATAATTGTGTTCATTTTTAAAAGAAATGCTGTTGCTTCAACACCCAGGTGGCAGCATGTGTATCACACAGATTTTTAAGGTTATCACACTGGCAATGAAACAGTCAAGGTGGGATTTTTAAAGCTTAAGTAATAACTAAGCTTCTGCTGTATATCAAGAAATCTCATAGGAAGCAAATCAAACTTTCAAAGGAAGACCAATATTGCCTGTCAACAAAAACAAACTTGGCAGAATTTATAGACGCACAAAACTGCAGAAAACAGATAATAGACATAAACTAAAAAACAAACTTTAAGAAATTATTGTTAATTTCATTTGGTTCAACAGTTTTAAATGGTTCTGTGAAACACAATTCTCTATTTAGCAGCTAGTATTACTTCCATTTTAAGTAATTGATTTAAATTTGTTTAATGTGTGATCTAAATAGAATCACCCAGCATTGTTTTGTCCTCAGATAGCAAGAGAATAAATGGAGCAGGCAGGCTCCAGAGAAGACACTGTGATTCCTTCAAGCGTATTAAACCTGTACAGTGAAGAACACCCCTAAAGCACACAGCAGAGCAATCTTACCAAGTATCTCTTCTGAGGTGTGTTATTGCTCTGTAAAACTGTGAGTGTTCTCCAGGAAGCTCCACACCAGGCTGCTCCTGCTGCTGCTGCCCATGTCTTGCTCCTGCTGCCCATGTGCTGCTCCTGCTCAGGGCTCACTTCAAGAGCTCCTCAGGTAAGGTCCATTTGCTGTAAGACAGGGTGTCCTTACAGCTGTGTGGTCACCAGCCAACGGGATGCCCAGAGTGCTGCAGGTGAGCCACAACCCAGACACATCATAAGCCCCTGAGAAAAGAACTTTTGGGACTGCTCTTTGGGTCATAAAAATGAGAGTATAGTCGGGAGGGATGTGGGCACAATGCACCAGAAGCAGGTTGGTATGCAATTCCTTGGCACAAAAGGCAAAAAGAAAGAAGAGGGGAAACCCCTACAGAATATGTCTCATTTCCTCAGAAGATCCACTCTTTTTTTCTTAAAATGTGTACCTAAAAACTAAAATATTTATGTTTGCAGCAATCCTGCCATAATAGGCTGTTAAATACAAAATGAAATGAAATGCAGTTTCCTTCTCTCCACTTTCCCCTTTACTGGCTTGATTAATGAAGACTGATTTCCCCTACTCGTATGGGACTGCCATGGGGCAAATTTTGTCTTCCCTGGGAAGGAAAACCAATGCCTCAGGAGTGTTACAGTTCAAAAGTTGATTAAAGGTACTGAGCAAAGCACCTCCATGCCACAGCCCTTCTAAACCCCACACCATCATTTAACATCATAGTACCTCAGTTTTTCATTGCAAAATAAGCCAAAATGGCATATCTGTCATAGTGGACTAGAAAAACAACAAGGAGGCTGCCACACCTGTCCCTTACCGTGCCAGGCAGAACCACAATATGGACAGTCAAGGACAGATCTTCAAATGCCTGGGAACAGCCATAACTTAACTTCAAAGGCTGCTGAGATGACAGTTCAGAGAAAGGGAAGAATAGTCATCCCAAAATGTATCTAGCTTTAGATTGGAAGCAAGATCAAGACAATCTTCAGACTGTTTCAAGACTGATTCACCCACAACAGAAGGATGTAGTAGGAGTGCAATATGCTAACAGAGCATCCCTTTTTTTTGTTTGCAGATGCACAGAATTACAGGCATAAAGATGTCGGGATGTACCTGAAATAATATATTTTCTCCCTATAAAATATTTATGACTAATCTAATCTTACATTAAGTGTTTCTTAATAATGGCAAACATTTGAGGCATTATAATTGGTGAATTGCTAGGAAATGTCATGA
Source organism: Leptocoma aspasia (assembly GCA_013399835.1). NCBI lineage: Eukaryota > Metazoa > Chordata > Aves > Passeriformes > Nectariniidae > Leptocoma > Leptocoma aspasia. The sequence goes on along the minus strand of VXAX01006719.1, from coordinate 214,006 downwards.
AACTAAATGCTTAAAATGTAGAAATTACCTTGAAGTCATCTCATTTGAATGAAATTATAAAAAATTATGTTCTATTCATTATTTTATGTATGTTTCATTATAATAATATGGTTTATTTTATGTAACAAAAGGATCCTAATTAGATCTTTCTTAAATAGATACAAGTTTATCAGTTAGCATATCCTGGGTAAACCATTCCAACTAATGCAGCTTTTGCCACTAATGCCGTGTTTTAATTCTTTCCAGTTGCTAGAGGAGTTATTTATACGCACAGCATGGAGGCTTATACTCATGCTTCTTTGACTGCACATGGAAATAAAGGACATTCAAGTAGAGAGAGAGGGTAGAAAATTAACAATTTTAAATCTCAAAACAACCCACATTTTCAATAAAGGAAAATACAAACAGATGAACACACCGTGATAAATAAAACATGTGCTTTGACATCTCCTGGATTTAGTAGACAAATTGATTTATATCTCTCAAGTAAGAGACAACAAGGAATACTTGCTTTTTGAAAACTGGCACACTACTAAGAACCAGAATGCTTTTATTTAATTATGGTAATTGTCTATTAACATTCTAATGCATGCTAAAACATTAGACGCTCTTCTTTGCCTTTCTTCTCCCATCATGACAGATATATTCATCCAAGTTCCCTTCCTTCCAACTCCTTTCTGTCAACACAGATGAAGTTAAAGAAAATCCGTGAGAAAAAGAAGAGGAGGAGAATCATTTTGTTTTAAAGTGTCATTGCCTATGTTACAAATTCACAAGTATCAAAATACATGAGGACAACTGACGAATTATATATGCGATTCACCAGCCATCAATCCTCACTCTCAGCCCAAAAAAATCTCTTGTTGTCTTTGAAAACACCAAATGCTGAACACATTTCTACAGTTCCTTCTTAAAAGCACCATATCTACAGTTCCTTCTTAAAAGCACCAAAATCTTAACATTTTGGCCCGATTTCTTAGGAAATTAGGCTTAATGAGATCATGGGTTTTTTCTAGGTACAGGGATTCTTCAGCTGGTTGGCCAAATATAATCAAATCTGAGAGTGGGATAGTGATCTCATAGAAGTATTAGAGACAATTTATGATATCAATAGCTTATGGTGGTAAGGTCAGCACACTTTGGAATACAAGCCAGCATTTTCTCAAATGCACATACCTTCTGAAATCCAACAGTAAGCCCTGTCAAAAAAATTCCAAAGAGAAGGGTTTGTGGTTTTTATTTCCCCCTTATTCTTACTTTTAATGAAAGACAACTTTCTTGAACTTTTAACAGTAGAGAAATTTGTAAAATAGTAGCTTTTCCACCAGAATTTTAAGGACAAAGTGCCACCTGGTTATTCCGGAATTTCCATTCAAGTTTTAGCACATTATTATCACAGTTCATGATGTAAGTTTTATATTGCTCACTTACTCATGATATAAGTATTATATACACAAGACTGTGTTTTACATATATGAATATGTATATATGCACACACATTTGCACATCAATATGTGCCAGTTGAAACATTTCATCTTTACTTAACTAAAAGATTTTCTGTTTGTACTGTAACATAACAGTTTAGCGTTAGCATTTCTAGAAACAATCAAATTTTTGAGACCACTGTGAAAGGAAGCTCTTCTATAGCATTTCTTACAAGCAGTCACAGAAAAGACAAGGCGTAATGGATACAAGTTACTCCTGGGGAGGTTCTAATTGCTCACATGAGGAAAATTTTTCAGTATGAGAGCAATCAGGCATTGGAATAGCTTCCCCAGAAAAGTGGTGATTTACCCAACACTTGGCACTTTGGCTGCACATGGTGCTGGACCATCTTGTTGAGACAGTGATTTTGCTAAGAATGGTTGGACCAGGTGAGAATCTCAAGGGTTGGACCCTTGAGAATCCTTCCAACGTGGTATTCTTTGACTCCGTGATTCCAAAAATGTTCTTCACTGAAAATGTGATTAGGAACTGAAACAAGCTCACCAGTGGCGTCGTGGATCCAAGCCTGCCAGCATTCAATTGTTTGAACACTCTTAGACATTAGGTTTAACTTTTAGGTTGTCCCATGTAGAGTCAGGAGCTGATCCATGAGTCCCAACTCAGGATAGTCTGTGATCTTATAACTCACTGTCATGGCTTCATGGACAAATGGCAATCAAAACCACACACCAAACAGATTTTCCTGGTGAAAACATAGGTTTGATACACACAAAAAGCAGGAACTTGGATAGTTTGCTACACAAAATATACACAAGGAAATGTAATACACATAAGTACATACAAGCCAAAGACCCAAATAAGGGGAGTAGTCCTATTCCTCATCACGCTGTGCCTTAAAATTGTTGCTCACTGGTTTCAGAAGCAAGCTCTTCATTCCATTTTGAGGAACAGTTGTTTTTCTGTATTGCCTTTAGATATAACACAGTACTGTTCAGCTCTCTCAAGCCATTCATTGACCACAGGTAGGCAACTCCCTTCTTTGCATCTTGATGTACTATGATCCCACTCTGTGTCCTCTCTATTTAATTGCAGTCTACATAAAAAATTGACTCTCTTAGATATTACAACATATGAAAATCTAGGAATATTTTCCACCAATTTCAAGAAAAAACAATGAAAAAAAACCTACACAATCTTAAGGTCAGAATTATCTTACGTAAGTAATATAAAATGCAAATTTCTGTAGATTTAGGAAAGCAACATGACTAGCTTGAGATTCAGACCCATTTTTTAAGAGATATGGTTTTTTATAAAATGGATAAAGAATAATGGAGAACATGCTAAAATAGAAGCATTTTCTCAGTGTTTAATTTCCTCTTCAGCTCCCTCCTCCTTACAATTAGGTAGTGGAACATACTCAAATAATGATAGGAGGTATTATCACTTTAAGTATAAGGAGGCTATAATTTAGCATACTACTCTGTTGAAAGTCAAGACATTTAATTCACAATACACCTAAATAAAATATCTCTGCTTATGAAAATAACATTAGCAAGTATACTACCCAATAATGAATCCTGGGTTGCACATTTTAAATAGGTTCCCGAGAGTAGCAGTGTTGGTTCACTAAAAAAGAAAAAATTCAGAAAACTATAACATTAATTCTGCTAACATAAAATGAATAGATGGCATGAGTACATTTACCCTCCCTTGGACAATCCATTTCTTCACATGGACAAGTCTAAAGCACCTTGATCCCTCTGTCTCTTTTAATCACTTTTTCCTAGACAGAAAAATAGCAGAAGTAATGAACCGAAAAAAATATTACAGATCTCAAATTAAACAACAGAGACCTATTTAAAATAAAAAAAAGTTATCCATTTATCACTACAAATTTGACACCACTGTGCCAATATGAACTAGAATTTCAAACCCTGTGGTCAATGAAGCATAAAATAGATTGTCAGAAATACTGTCTTAAATATGAATCCACTGAAGAAAAATGCTTGATAATTTAAGAGAATCAAAATTGGCTGAATACACCTCTAAAAAGTCTCTACCTCCCTTTCGCAGTTCATAAATGGTTTTCTCCTAGTGACTGTTTCATAGAAGTAGTAAAAATGAGCTTCTGATTTCTACATTTGAAAACATTGTGCATTTCTGTGGTAATCTAAATCACTTTTTATCTGGAAATTGTTTATTCTGTAATAGAAACTAATCACAAAATAATAAGCTTTCCCCTACAATGAAGAAATCTTGGAAAATTCAAGAGGCTGTGTTATGAAGCCCATGGTGTACTAACCATGATGTCGTATGAAGTAAAGCATTACCACAAAAATTACAAATTAAGAGGCACATTGAAATCAATTTTTTCTAGCTTTAACTAAAAAAAAACTTTAGTAAAAAGTCATACTTGTTATATGCCAGTTGAAAACAACCATCCCTCAACACATTTTGATCAGCCTGAATCCTACTGTGCCACGTTAAAGCTCACTAAGGATAAAGATGGCTACAGTAAGCTGCAGGGGTTCTCTTACCAGGTTGGTTGCCTTTGCTAGATACCCTCCATAGGAATACTTCCAGGGTACCTGGACTAAACCAGGGTAATGAAATGCTGTTACCCCTCTTAGCTCACATTTTGGCTTAAGTGGTTTTGGCTCTGCTGATACTGTTCTGCTGGGCTACTCCTCTGTTTTCATCATCCTTTTGCTATTTAATGAGAATGCTACAGAACTAAAGTAATACAATCCTAAAATAAAAGCAATTATGTTAAGAAGGTAAATGATAAGAAATATCCCTTTATTGTTGTATATTCCCTAAAAAAGCCAATAACTAAAAACTACAATTAAAACAAAAGAGTATTTAGCAAGCTTTGAGTTCTTCCTAATCTTTAGAGCTCAATAAAAATGTTCACAAGCTAATCTGTGACATAGTAAATAAGGGGGGGGAAGGGGGGAGTCTGTATATTCTGACTATATTTTTCCCTGTAAGAATAAACAGAATGGAATAGAATATGAAAAATAAATATTGAAACTTGTCTGAAATTATTTATAAATAAGCCAAAATTAATAAGGAATGAAACAGGAGCTGCAGTCATATTGAAAAAAATTAGAGTCATCTCAGAACACCCAATTGTAGCTTCATTCAAAACACTGACAGTTTCCAACACAGAATTCCTGAATTTGTAAACAATCTCTCACCTTCATTTTGGTCAGTGGACAACAGTGGCTGGCGAGGGAAGCATTCAAACAGACTGCAAAGAAATAAGACTCACTGCCTCTGAAAGATGGCAAGAATTCAGGGTTAAAACAACCCTGCTTCTTGATATCAGTAGATGGAGAGCTGTATTATTTGCAGGTGGAATTGGGGAATGTCTGACCGCTGACAGAAAAAGAGCTGATGGCCAAGTAAAAGAAAGGGATGAAATAACTGCCCTTCCATTGTGCAGGTACTAGAAGGCACTCCAACGCTCCAGGTGTCTTTTTAACATTTTTCCCTCCATCTCCCCCCAACTATATTTAGTCCTGTAATCACACAATAGTAAGAACACTTCGGTCCAAAACATTTTCCAGACATGGAATCAGGAAAGGATGAGTTGGGGCTTTTGTTCCCTCACGGACCCCATCTGACAAAGTTTGGAATCCTTTTGCAATATTTACAGTGATTTAGAGGCAGGGCACAATTAACCTTGATTTGAAAATCTTGAATGAGTATCCCACTGCAGCTTTCAGCCCACATTCAGAGGCATAGCCATCCAATAATTCTCAGCAGTTAGCCTCAGGACTGTAAATATAACAGCAATCTGAAATCTTCATGAGTTTCCATTTAGTATTCTTACATCGTAAGTAGGAACACGATATTTACCAGTGATTGATATCCGAGGAACATAATCTGTCTTACACGAGGTTATTTATTTATGAAGAGTCCTGCAGCTGTGCCTGGAGACAGAGTGGATGCTCTGTGAAATGGAATGGATGTGTACATATATGTCCTGTATTCGATGTCAAACTGTGACATTTTATCTAAAATTCCTTGGGTGGTGCATCTTCATACAATCTTACTGCAATAGCTTAATGATGTTAGCAGAAGAGTGCAGTCAAGAACTCCTGTCTTGTCCTCCTCGTTCAGATTCCTTCATGGATGGGATTCTTCTTACACATGAAAACAACTGGCAGTATTTTAAACATATCTTCTCACTTTGCCATATCTGCAAACAAATCAAACAGTGAACTCAGGAACACCACACATGAGCAGGCCCTATAGTCAACTCTTACTCTTTTGCTTGAACAAAAGACAAAAGCATATTTGCAATAAAGTTCAAGTTTCATTATTTCTCTAAAAGGAAAATGAGGGAAGGTAATGTATGGGTATCTGTGGCTAACAGCATTTCAAAGTTATCAGCTGCTTAGAGGGCAATTGGGTCCATTCTGAATATTAAAAGCACATTATTTAAAATGTTATGACCTTTAGATTAAGGGATAAATCCTCAGTAAGTTCCTAAGTAAACTGCACTAGTGGCAAGGATTCATCTTCAGTTTTTCATTCCTTTGATGAAAGCACCTAACACAGAACCCCTACATAATCTTACTCAACATATTAAAGGACAATATCCAAAGTTCAGAAAGTCACAAATCTGAAAGTCAGGCAAGTCCTTTCTTTTTGCATTACAATTATTCCTGTGAGAATCATAGCAATAATTAAAATAAATAAATAAATAGAAGGTTTTATCTTGAAATACCTCAGACTTCAGAAACATGCCAGTCTACCTGAACTCACATTAATATATTTGGCACTTATGAAATTACCATCAAGCTCCTTCAAGGCATGCTACTATCTGGGGTATCTTTATATGCACATCTTCAGACAAGGACTTGATCTCCCTGTGATTGATAGAGGCACTTACCACAACAGAATCCTAATCAAGACACAGATCCTCTGGAGAAATAAGAACAAATAATAATGACAGTAGTGCTTTAATATCCAACTAAGCGAGAATCATCTCTGCTTTCTTGAACTGAAATTTTTTTCCTTATCATTTAAATACATGAAATGTTGGGGCTAACTGATATCCCTATGAGCACACTTTGGTCTTCTGCAGAATACAAAACAGAACTAAACAGCAGTGTGATGAAATAGTATGCACATTGGTGAGTCTGGGGTTTTTCATATAAATACTTTTGCAGTAGAATGACTTGCCTACGGAGCAGAAGGGAGAATCTTGAAAAAGCAAATGATTATTTTATCATTTGAAAAAATCAAGAGCCCCAGCATTTTAGACCATAACTGTATGTGCTTCCTGAAAATAGATGCATCTGTGAATTCTGGGGGACAAGGGATTATAAGAACCCAAAAGAATTTTTATGTTTGGAGGTATATCAAATGTGTTGCTTTAGGCCAGTGGGGAATGGCAGATGAAAAGCTAATGGAGAAAGGCTGGATAAGGGGCTGGATTTAGGAAAACAGTCCTACCAAATACTTGAGACTATTTGCTGTCCCTCTTCTCCTATGAAGCCAAAGACATCAGCATTCCCTGTTAACCCCTGCAAAATGCAGACAAGACACAATGTTTGATGCAGATAAACTCCAGATCTTTCAAAACAAAAATACAACTGAAAAGATAAATATTAGGTGGAAGAAATATACCTATGATAAACAATTCTGTTGATGAAATGCAATTAGTAATCTTATTAGTCGATTCTGGAAAAACATGTTTGTTCAGATCCTGCAATAAACAACCAAATGTTCCTTCATCAGAAAGTGCAAATCAGCCAACTTATTTAAGAACTATTCTAAGAACACTTAATAGCATCCAGGTTCAGTGACTGATTTTCTATTTTAAGCAGGAAGAGAGGTACAGCACAAACAATCTGGAGGATAAAAGCCTGACAGCAGAATCTCCACACATACCAAAGAAAATAACGTGCCTATGACAGCTACAACAGCAGCAATTTTCAGCTTCTTACACTGCTCATGCAACACACTTTGCAGTCATCCCTCTTGCATAAATCTGTACGTTATAATTTTGCGTTCCAATGGATCGGTTTGTGTGCTCCGTATCTGCAAATGAGCCAGATAATAGGAGTGTGAGAAGTGATTTGTGCTATCAGTGACATCAGGAGTTTTGCAGCTGTAGTTATTAACAGATTTTTTTCATCCAGCAGCATTGACTAAAATCAATCACTCTGATAACCAGGCATGGCATGAGCTGTCCGCCCTGTCATTTCAATCTGATTAATCACACATACACAGACCTTTACCTTAAAGGAGCAATTGTTCACATTTAATCACAAAGATACATTCAAGCATACCATCATAGATTACTAAATTTAAGTGCAATTTATGTCTTATAGTTTGGCAAATACGTTTATGATAATATGGTTTTGGCATATAGATGTATTGTTTCGTTCATTTTACAAACATTAAAATCTAGTCTAATGTGTTGCAGTTTGAATCATTTATCACATCAGATTTGCAGCTTTTGAAGCTTTCATTACACACGTACCCTTATCTGCAGATTTATCCTAATAACCCAGGTACAAATAAGTTATTAGTTATTATGCCTTCTTCACACTGTGCTTGCTTGACAGTAGGCACCTTCTTCATCATGGATGAAATTACTTTATTTTATCTAAACATGCTACATTCTATTACCTGGCCATTCTTTTGTTTCAATTTTCCTTTTTAACCTCAGAACAAAGCACAGCTCTTTCATTAAGAGTTATGCAAGACCTTCAGTCTCTTTTGGGTTTTGGAGTATATATTTTTGGTTTTTTGTTTTTTCTTTTAAAAGGAAAGGCATACAAGAGAGTCCTTACACAATTATAATGTTCTGCAAGTAAAGCAGGCCACTCTGTGAAAACACACTGTTATGCTAAAAAAAAAAAAAAAAGGTTGAATTTGAAATCTGTTAAACCAGTAGCATACTTGACTTTACCAGAAGCACCCTATCTTCCAGAAACTTCTTGATTAACCCTAAGCACACAAAAGATTTCAAGTGTCCTGGGGTCCACCACCATTAAGGAATCTAAGTGGGCATAGGTTTCACTTTCAGTCCAGAAGCCAATGAAATGTAAGAGTATGCTGAAAATTTGAGTATAAGCCTAAATGTTGTACTGATAAAATTGCACAAAACCATAATCTTTGGCTCTCTTGCTGAAATCATATGCAACCAACAGGTTATTACTTGCTATGCATATTAAGTAGTCACTCCTTAAACTTCTACCTTCTTCAAAAGTATTAATTCACCAACATTTCAGAATTGGGTGTATTTTCTGAAGAGCCAGATCCATATGTTAGGAATCAGTTTTTATTTACTGTTTTTAAACTAGGTAATATGTTCTAAAATAAATACCTTTTCAAAGACTGTTGTACTTAGATCTATATATGAATTGACTGAATAACATTTTTATGTTTCACACTTAAACAAATTTAGGTTTTACATTTAAATATTTTAATCAAATCAGGCAAAAAACCTTTTAGTTAAAAAATATAACACAATAAATATAAAGTGAACCTTCCTTTCATTTGTAGCACACTGTGCAGGAGGTCCCCAATAGCAGGCTCCTGCTCTGACTGCTCCCCAACTGTATTCTCAGGAAATGACAAGTTGAACAGGTTGACAAGCAACTAACCTCCTAAAGGAGCAGAGAAAGCATTCTTCTTCTGCAAAAGAACTTTAAAAGAAAAGCCAAAGTCTTGGAGGCAACCAGAGACTTGTTTATGCTTAAATAAATGGCAGAGACACAGATTCATGAACAGACTACAAGTAATTACTCAAAACTGCACAGTGCATTTATTTCCTCAGTCCAAAACTGGGATGCAGAAGGATATTGCTTTCCACCACATGTCATGCATCAATAGCATATACATTATAAAGCATCCAGAGGTTCAACTGTCATTCTGTAATGCAATCAACAGGAGCCAGGCAGAACATAACTGGGGTGTAATCACCACCAGAAGCTTTAATCTAAATGTCCCTTATACAGAAAAGGCTGACTTTTAAAAACATTCCTCCTCATCACATCCTAGAGTATTTTCCAGAGCAAGAACATCTGTTAACGTTATTGTGCCCACCCAGTTTTGCAAAACTCTGTCGCCTTTATCAAGTAGAACACAGGCAATGAACCACACAGCAACCCATACTTCATGGAGAGCATTTTACAGGGATACACTACAGCAAGTAATTTTTTGATCTTTCTTAGGCTCTGGAAAAAGATTAAAGTGATAATTTTTGCACATATATCCATATTCAAACTGGAAATCTAGAAAAATGCAACTGTAGATCAGAACATTAGTCCACCTAGTACACAGTCCATCTCCATAGCTGCTACCATCAAGGAATGTGCAAAATACTTGTCAGTAATAAATGAGGACAGTACCTCACAAGTCACAGGTTGTGTCCACACAACTGTCTTCAATAGCTATTCATTAGCCAGGTCTCTCTTGTTTTTCCAGTCCCTTTTTAAATCAGTTTGTACTTTAGACCATCCAAAAATAGTAGAGGTGCATTCTGCAGTTTAAATTCTGTGGTACAGAGGAAAAGAAGGAATGCTGTGGGTTAGGGGTTTTTCCTCCACTGTCTAAACCTACCTAGCTCACAGGTCCATGTTTATCCACTCTGCAGTGTTCATCTTTGGATCCACCTCTACCAGAGTACTTCCCACATGTGTACCCCTTCTGTTCTTACAAGTTCCAGTCTGCTCAGCCTGCCCTTGCAGACAAAGTCATTTAAGTACACTTACTTTACTTCTTTCTGAAGACCATTTGGTACAGAATTTGACAAATAGTCCGAAGTTCAAAGTAAATTAGATTTAAAAGTCAAAGGCCTGTTAACTATTTACTACTATACCACATGTGATTAACTTGATTTTTTTTTTTTTTAGTACTGTGCTGCAGAAGCCTTCTGGAAGAACTCTTTCAAACATTTGGAATTTACCACCTCACCTTCCTGTTTTACTGAATAATCTGGTATTAATTAAAAAATGCTAACGATAACTACCAAATTCATCTATTTGATGATAAGAAATTTTAGCCTTTTTTGCTTTTGCCTTTTAAAAATGTTTTTAATGCTCAGGTTTTTCTGTATTCTCTCCAACATTTTTGTATTGTTGATACAATATTGCACCAAGCATTTTAAATGCAATTCCTATTGCTGACGTAGAAAGGCATATTAACAGGTTTTCACTTACTTTTTCTGATTACTTATGTCTTATACTCTATTTATAGCTTCTCACCCTGTAATTAGAAAACTGATTTGCTCTGACTGATGAAAAAAAGGAAACAATACAGGACATGATTTCTTTCCCACTGCCTGCTTGAGACCTCACAGTTGGTCAAGAGTCTCTTAAGTTAGTCTCTTAAGTTGTCCATCAGCAAAAAAGAATAAATAAATATGCACATAGTATAGAGTAAAAATGAGTGGCTAATTCTTCTCAAAAAACAAACAAAAAGTAGTTTTTGAAAGTTGTAATGTGTTTTCAGCCTCTTGAAAAAAAACCCACTTGCTTTTACTATACAAATTTAGATTAAAAGAGAGTAAAATAAAGTAAATTAAAGTAAAAAAATAGTTAAATGCCACAAGACATCATAAAAGCCATGTGTTGCACTGGGCCTTTCTTTTTCTTCTCAGACCATCATAAGTATCCTTCAAGAGAGGACCCAAGTAGGTATCCATTAGCAGGGTAGGAAGAATTTCTCTCAACAGATTGCTTTATTGTCATATATTCTTCCACATGTGCCCAAAGTCAGAGTTTTATCTCGTCTGTAACTGTCATATTTACTTTTAACTCATTTCCTAAATAGAAGTACAGCTAGGAAATAAGGAAAGCTGTACTTATCAGAACTGAATATGATACATTAATACGATGTAAGCCATTAATTGAGGAATACTAAATACAGTCTATTGCTACAATCCTACTCCAGTCTAATGCAGCTCACATAGACAACATGCATTTCTAAGAGTGTAGAAATATTTTTCTCCTATTTAACATATATCAGGAAGTCAATACTGTATCCATCTTCTAACAAAAAAAATCCTAGGGGATGCGATGTCTAATTTTTTTTCAAATACACTGATTTTCTCTAGAGTCTGTTAAAGATTTGTCACAAGAAAAACAATAAAGAAAGAAAATGATGCACTGAACTCTCTCATCATGCCCTCATGTGCCAAGCCCCTAGACACAAAGACATTAGAAAGAACAGTTCTTACATTGAATACAATGACTAGGTGGAGAAAAAAATCAAAATAGGATAGAAAAACATTCTCAGAATCTGTAAACAATACTAATGAGGGGGGGGGGGGGGGGGGGAAGAGGAAAAACATATCCAAAACAGTATTTTGAAATAAGGTCACTAAGATACTTTTTCTGCCTATTGTATCATTAATTGATGTAAATATAGACTGAGAAAACCTTTACTAGTAATGAAGTAAAAAACACTAAAAATTGCATGGTATGTTCTAACTGCTTTGAACTGTCAAGTGAGATGTCGATGGTGAGGTGAGATAGGTCTGAAAGAACATGTATAAACTTCATTTTGTCTTTCTTTTTAATACATTTGTAATTATGACATTAAATTCAACTTCAATAACATAGCTGAAATCAAGATATTGGTATATATCAAGAGCTGAGCAGGTCTTTCCTTTTAGTTACATAGCAGTGAAATGGTCATAATTGACATTTTTGTCACGTTGCTGTGTTAAGTCCTGGCTTGTGCTGCATAAATGCACAGAAATTCAGCTGCATTACACTCTTCTCTTTACCCTGCCTACCATTTTACTTTTTGCTTTCTTCCTTTCTGTCTTTTCCTTACAGTCTTTCATCATATATGAGAATGATATATTTTTTCTTCTGCTTGTTGACAGGGAAAAAGAGCCTATATCTGAACACTACCTGGTCCTGAACAAAAATCAGCAAAACTGCAATCAACATCCAGATAAGGTCCTCTAATTTCATTCTGAATATGAGAAGGATAATTTAAATCACAACACTGCTAATGCTGAAGTTAAAAACAAGAAACACGCATGCCTCAAAAAAAAAAATTCTAAACCCAAAAAAGCCCAGGATTTCTTATGAAATGACAGAATCGGAGGTGATTTATGCTGTACACCTAATTCTATTTTTTATAGAATAGATTGAAGACAGGACACATCAACCATATTAATATTCAAGCCTATCCCTTTAAGTATCACGCAGTCACTAATCAGAGCTGAAGGGGACTGAGCTTTTCTCACAGTTTTCATTCTCATTTTTAAATGACTTAATTTTGTACTATTTTATATTCAAAACACTTTTCTTTATCTGGCATGTAACCCCTACAGTTCAAGTAGTTAAACAAACAGCACCTAACTTGATATTCTGTAAAACTAATTTCAATAGAGAAACTGATGAAAAATAGAAAGGTTTTAGTATTTTATAGGTATTACTAAAGCTTGTCCCTCCAGAATTAAATCTTCACAGCAGACACTTCATAAACAAGATTCAGGGTTTTTGAGGTGTTACTTACATATGCAGAAGAATATATATATCACAAAACACTTTGTTGTGTTATTGACATCTAAGCATATCTTAAAGAAACTAAACTAACAGTTATTGAAAAGCAAAGATTTCATCGGAGAATTACAGAGCAATGGGGTACCTGAGGCCAAATGTGCTCCTGTCCCCACAACATTCGCACATGGGTTCTATACAGTGGCAACGTTCCCCTCACAGAGTTATCAGCTGTCATCCATCTGATACTATCAGCTAAGCTTTTGCTTTTATAATAGGCCTTCTGAAGCTGTATCTACTCTTTGGGGTTTTTTTAAATCGCCACCATTTACTGATTCCCTGTATTTTAGTCTTTTTGTTATTGTTGTTGTTGGATTTCTGATAATAAGATTCAGCTCGTCTTGTCACACTTGAATTGCCCAAGACAACCCTTGCTTTCCCAGACTAGCATTGGTCACAAACCAGAATTATCAGAATGCAAAGGGGGATTTTTTTCCAAGTCCTGCTCGAACATCTGGACTAACAGGACTTTTACATTTGAAAACCATGTAGAAATTTAAAGCATCTAAGAAGAGAGACAAAATTTATTCTACCAATGCAGAAAGAGGCAATATTAATATCCTAGCTATTTTTACTGTTCAAAAAGCAATTATTTAGTCTTGTATGTGTACTGGGCCCAGCTCAAAGACACATCTTCCCATCAGTTTCATACAGCTTTTCACAGAGTTCCCAGGAGCGGTACGAGTTCCTCCCTCTCTCTCCCTCCTCCCAGCAACCGTCTGAAAATGTGGTTGCAAAAGTGTGCAAGAGAGAGCTCTTGGTCATCAGCACTCATTTTGGTCACTCAGGTGGCTGAGCCATGCCTTGCTATGTTCAAAGCACATGAGGGCCCAGAACGACAGAAGACTCAGCTGATGTTACCAGAGAACAGAGCCTCTGAGGATGGAGGCGGCTGTGACAGCAGTTCAGAATGAACCATTCCCCACTCCAGCAGTGCCTAAGCAAAATCCTTCTATTCATCCAGTTCAGAAAAAGGAGCATAAACTCATCACACTGAGCCAGCAGAAGACTGATGGAAGTGTGTTTACAGGCAATTAATATACACAGCACTCACACTAAGATCTCTAAGAGACCCCCAGAGCAGGTACCGATGCACACAGAAGCAGAACAGCCAGCTTGCCTCTGAACTGCCCTTTCACACATATTGAAATCCAATTGAATGCATCAGTCCCATCACACCATATTTATTTCTGGTTCCACTTGCACAAAAAGACAAGGAGTCTTTTCGGCAGGAGACTCTCCCTCCCTGCTTTTCCACGTTGCTTGTCAAATCACAACAGGCTTCACTATGGCAGAAGGAAATGGGCAAGTGAGATCCTTCCAAATCTGGACAAGACAAACAGACCTTTCTAGAACTTCCTAGTTTCTCAGTATGATCTACAACACTGGCATTTTGATATCCATCTCTGACATATATCTTCTCTCTTGAAACCCCCACTTCACCCACCTTCTCTCTCTTTTTGCTGTGTCTGCTTGGCCAGAGAGCACAGCACTCCATGAAGCTCCTTACACCGTAGGAGGACAGCAGCAACCACTGAACATATTGTAGAGGTTAAATGAAATTTGAATAAATCTTTTCTCTATGAGCTTTCAGAATAAGTAAGAATTCAGAAGTGAGGAAAACAGTGATATGAATAAGAACAGTTATTGTTTTTTGAGCATGTCTTCTACCACATTTCCACCTTAGAGTAATCCAATCACTACTCTACTTTTGACTGAAGATATATAAACCTCACATTCCCATTCCCTGATCAAAGGTGTCTGCCTGCATGGATACATTGGCTGTATATTGGATGTACAGAGTACATTGGCTGTACTCTCTTTGTCCCTTGAATTTGGACACTGGTACCTCTCCCTTGAAAAGCACGCGATCAGCACTATGTAGAGCCTTCCTTGCAGCAATGGCAATAAATCATTTTAGAGGCTATAAACCATTTGAAGGAGAAAGAGACTTTCCTAACAGCCCATACTGATGCCCAACTGCAATACATTCCTTTGATTCCACCCACAAAAACAAACCAAAATATCCACCCACACTCTTTTTCTTCCACAGGGACACCCTCTCTCCTGTGGAGCAAACCTTGCTTTTCTAAGAAACAGCATCTTCAACCCGCAGTTCCTCATGCCTTTGCTGTACCAACACTGTCTCCTTACCAATGAGAAGTGTCTCCCTTCGAGTGCCTTTTTTCATGTAATTTGTTTTTCATTGAATTTCCAGCTCAGTCACAGAGATGCAACTCTGTGTACAGGTGTAATAACAAAGTCACTCCAGTGGCAGTGTTCTCTCCGTATGCATATCAGTGGAGTTTAGGTTATGCTCATAAAAATTGTTGGAGCTTTCTTGGTTTTTTTCAACAGAATCTGGGGAAAAGTTACACATCATTTAACACAATAACAGAAAAAAGGATCCTCCAAAAACTGCTCCTTTACCTATTTCACTATTTGACTGGTTTGTTACTGATGCTGCTTGATACGTATCAAGGTGGTCTAACCACGTCTGTGCCACTGGGCTGGTGCCAGATACCTCCATGAGCCACACACAAAGACACATCACAGCAACCAACCCTCAAGTGTGTGCTGCTCTGAGTAACAGGGACCAGTGCCCAAACATGCATAAGAGTACTGAGAAGGATGTGACAGCTGTTAGGTTTCGGAAAGTGTAGGTGACGACACTTCCCACCCACCTTGCTCACCTGTGTGAGACCAGAGCAGTGAAGCGAGGCTGGCTGGTTAGACCACATTGACAAGATAAATGCATGCCCTTGAAAAAGCCCCGGCCCTATTGACGTCAAAAAGCAATGGATTGGGTCCCCTGTCAGACACAGAAAGCAGACATCTGCTTCACTGCAAATGCGAAGAGGAATTCATTAAGTCAAGCATAGTCTTATTCCAAACCAAACAGTATTAACATTTAAAGTCCTCAAAAATTTTAACTGATGTAAATTCTCTTCAATTCTCGTCTTGATTTCCTGTGTCAAATAATGATAAACGTTCAAATCAAGAATTTTATTATTTCTTATTTTAAATTTTGTTGAGGCTTTCTGATAATTTCCCTGTGCTGCCCCCCTCCTCATTCTATGCATTTCTCCCCCCTGCTGTGTGCATCTGCTGTGTCTCTCTCTCACTTGCTCTCTCCCTGCTGTGTACATCCACTATTTCTCCCCACCACTCCTCTGTGTATGTTTGCCATCTATCTCTCTCCCCCTCCTGCTGAGAGTATTCACTGCCTCTCCCCCTCCCCCCAGTACGTGCATCCATCCTGCATCTTCCTCTGCAGTGCACACGAGCCTTTTCTCAGCAACTCCTACTACACACCTTCCTCTGCCTGCCTTCCCTCATGCCCTCTCTATTTTTCATCCCCTCCTTCATGCACCCCTTATCCATGCTCATCTTTATACTATTTTCCCTTCCATCTTTTTGATATTCTGGTTCCTTCTGTCTTCTTATCTGCACCGCTCTTCTCTCAGGCTCCCCTTTGTACCATTTCTCTCCAGTTCTCTCTGATCTGTTCTCACAAATTGACTCTACAGGAAAAATGTTCTTGTTTGCAGGGGTGTGCAAGCCTGCATTGCAAACCATTCAGCATTGTGTCAAATCTGAGGTAGTCAGCTTAATTTGCAGAAGAATCCTTGCTTCCTGCCATCATGCACACAGGGTAAAGTCTCCCAAAACACTTTCTTGTCCTTTTTTGTTCTTTGTATGACTGCACTGCAGGGTTCATTTGCAGGTAATGCAAAGTATTTAAGATATGCCTTTGCATACCTGCAAGGTTCTTATTGGCAAAAGAAAAGGATCTATTATGACACTAATCCTAACTGTTGCAGTTTAGGTCACAAAAAAACTAAACATGTGCTTTAATTGGTATAAAATAGCAGGGCAGAATCAAATCCAAATGCATCCTATGATTTTCCAGTTCTTTTTCAACTGATGTATAACAACAGTGACTTAGTCATTAAGCGATCAACTAATTGAGTCAGCTCTCTTCCTTCTCATGAGAAAATTTCATCAACTTGCTCTCATTTTCAGTGTCCAAGTAAGTCACTTGAAAAATTTAAGACTGATCACAAAACTCATCCTCCAAGAACTGCAACAGGGATACCTACACAACCCTGTAATTTCTCATTCAGCACTAAACAGTGCTGTCTTTCATTTAGCTAATTACTTACATTACATATGCAGATCCCCGGTTTTCCACTTCTGACAATTAATATCTAGATATTAATTACCAGATACCCAGTACAGTCAGATGATGTAAACCAGACCTCTTTGGTCTAGAAATGCATTAATTTTAGCAATAATGTCTCTGCCTGGCACAATGCAGAGTGCAAACTTCAGTAAACCTTTCTAGCATTTATCCCACTTTGAATTATTTTCAAGCCTTAAATATTTTTATTTTCTGTAAAATATGTCCTATTGTCTTACTAAGGCCTTGTTTAGATTTTTCTTTTTAGAACATACATCATAGATTTGCTATATGTTCAAATCTACCTATTTTATTGGTCCTACAATAACGTACTGGTTCTTTTCCAAAGTCAAAGACGAAAATTATGCAACGCTTGGGGAAAAAAGCAGATAATTTCCATATTGCTTTTGCTAACTTTTACTTACATGTCTAATCTGTTGACTTCAACTTATTTAAGTGGAAGCCTAGTCTAGTCACACCTCCTTGATGAACTTCTGTTCATCATTGCCACCTCTACAGTTGCCTATTTTGTTTGGGATAAACATCCTAGGCAGCTTGCTAACTGTCCTAGGCCTCCTCTAGTGCATCTTACTCTCCCACCCCCTGCAGGTGGTCACCTCTAGCTAGAGGGGCACCATGGCACAAACAGGGTTACTGGGGCTCCTGAGCACTTGGCGCTTTCAGCCTCTGAAATATGACAGAGTTATTTCACAGGCAAGGAAGATGCTCTTTGTTGTGTTGCTCCCATGTGTCTGTGGTATGTCAAACCTAGAAGCACTAACAAAACCCTACCAGAGGCTGGCATTTGAGAAGGCATATACTCATGATCCTGGCATCCACGCATGTAAATCTTGCTCAGGTTTTCTAGATTGTCAGCTGCTTTAAAACAGGTGCTCTCAACCTGTTGGTTCTGACCCTGAACTTGAATAAATAGTTTCTGCTCCAATTCTTGTCAAAGTCTTTTATAATTGTGGTACTTTACCTGACAAATTGGAAATACTCCCACAGCAACTGACAAATTGTATAGAACTATGAGTTGAAAAGACTTCCAGTAAAATATTCCCTGGTATCAAATTCAATTTACTTTTATCACAGAGGTCACTGCTAATCTCCTTTTTTTAAAAGCAAAAAGAAATTAGCCAGAATTTCATATTCAAATGCATAAACACATCTGCTTTACATTTTGTATTAAATAAGTAAATTTAGTTTTAAGAGTGACTTGTCAACATCATTGTAGCAAGAGGAAATTTTGGCAGTTGCACAGAAAAAATGGATGAAGGATTTAGGGCTTCAAATATGTCCTGGGCTTGAGAAATAGGCTCAGTTGGTGAATACTTCTGTGAAAGTGATCAACACAAAAATGGATAACATTGCCACTGAGATTTTTATCACACAGTTTGAGTGTTGACACTCCAAAGAGATAATAAGAATGGTCCAAAAGATCAAAGTTCCTGTCGCAGGCTTTCTGCACTTTCAAGGAAATGATGGCACATCCATTAATACACGTTTCAATGTTTGGAAATGTTCTTTTTCTTTCTTTCTCCAAAGAACTTTAAGACTCATCTACATGACATTGTGCTAATGAATAGATTCTACAGAGAATGACAAAACAGGCAAGTCCATGCCTATACATAAAAGCTTAAAAAGAAAACTAGGATATTTCTAATGAAAAGCACCTTAGAAACATGAAAGAACAGTGGGAAAATATTACGGATATTCTTTTCCACATAAAAACATCTGCAATATTTTTGTTACCTTACTAAAGTTAAAAGCTCCATTTGTATTTTAAAGAATAAGTTGCCATCATATCCCAACTAGACTAAAAGTAATTTTATCTTGGTCATCTAGAAACAGGTCAAACCAGTCTGAATTTCCTGTTTCTTTTGCCAAACAAACGCTCTTCATTTGAGAATAAATTTCCATGCCCTGACGGAATAAGCAGCTCACAGGAGAGTGATCTAACAAAAATGACTGAGGCTCAGGATATGAATGTAAAACTGATTGCTTGACCTGCTCTGTAACACAGCTCGTATCATGCATATGCACCTGAGAAACTATTATGATTTGCACATCTTCTGTCTGAATGACTGCCATCCTATCTGTAATAACTTTACCAGTTAAATCACCATCTGTTTCACAGGCTTTCTAATGTTTATATCTCCCTTTTCTGTCCTAGGAAAAGAACAAAATTGTTTTCCTCTACTGCAGGAGAAGAAATATCCCTGCGCTCAGCTGGGGAGCTAAGCTAACATATATTAACTATCTCTATCAAACCAAGACATAGATTTTAGCATTCAAATGAACCTGAGTGAAATCCATGATCTGCTACCCCTATAGAGGGCAAGATAGAAGAAGAAATACATTACATGTTTTCCTTTGTCCTTCCACCCCATCTGGCAAACTTGCTTAAATGCTAATGTAACTGGTGATAATGAACATACAAAAACCAGAACCCTGACACATATCAATAGAGATGACACAGCATTTACAAGGATCCCAAACAGATCCCAGGTCAACATAATCAGAGCAAATTTGGATACTCTTTAGAAACTATAGGATCTGTTCTTCCCTCAGTTATTAACTGGAGTTTAAACAGCTGCCATACTGCTACTCAATTCTTCATTATTTAAAAAACACAAACAATACAGCAAACCAGACATGTCTCCAAAACTCAAACACCAAACAAAACCAAACCCAAAAAATCTAAATTCCAACTACATTTGACCTAGCCTTGTCTGCAATGCTCAAGAAAATAGGTAACATTCCCTCCACCATCAGCGAAGTCTGGAATCACATTTCTTACATTTTTACTACACAATAATAAATGCAGACAATGCTGGCACCTGTTATAGGTAACTCAGATGTTATAACTGTGCAAGTCAGAGACTTAAAGAAGTCTGGCAGGAGGCGGGTCTAAGGGAACCTTTGCAAAAGGCGTATCAATATGGATTTGCAGAATCATTCTGGAACAGTGAGAATTGCTATTCACCTCTCAGGATCCCGGATTAAAAGGTCAGAGTAGAGATCACAGCGACTATATATAAAATCTTTCACAATGGGCAAGATTAGGATTAATCAGTTTGCCTCTCTTTATGCCTCTCCTGGACATCAACAGAATCTTTTGGGTTTTGCTAATGCTGAAAAAAGTGTTAATTAAAATAACAAATGCAATTAGAAACCAACCACTCACAAAAGGAGCTTCTGCTATGTTTCTCTATTACTCAATTTTACTGACACAAAGAAAAATTACTTTCCACTAGTTTTTTTTCATAGTCTGTTCCCTTCCCTCCCCATACAAGCAGTTCAGACAGTTAGCAATATGGTGCCATTTATCAGAAAGCACAGAGGCAAAACAGTTTTGAAACCACTTTCCTAATGCACATACATGCTCAGTGATCCCCTCCTCCAGGTCCCACACATGCTTCTTGTGTTGGTGAGAATTAAAATTTCCTGGGAACAGCTCCCATATCCAGGATGGATAAAATTTTCAAATAAAACAACAATTGAGCAACAAACTCTTTCTCTCCACACAACAGTTCTATCCTCTTCAAACTGATAAAGAGCCTTCAGAGCATTCAGTTGACAACTTAGAGATGTAGGTTTAACCTTCATTTGCTGTAACACTGAATTATGCTGGCAGAAAACAGCCCAGGAATCCCCTTGTCTGACCCCAGGTAAGATGGGGCAAAACCACAGAATGGCACAACAAGGAGGAGCCCCAGGAGCTCACATGGTCTTTCTCTTGCCTGAGGCATGGTTACCTACACCTGCCCTTTCCCCGGCCAAAAGCTACCCAGCCTTTTGTCAAAGACTCCTTGATAGCAACACCTTCATACACATCCTGAAATAGCAACCTCAAGTCCTAGTCACCTTTACCAAAAACATTTCCTAGCAGCCAAGCAAGAGTTAAAGCTTTCAAAAGTCTCACTGACAGCAGCCGCAAAAGTCGCCAGCACAAAAGGGAGGGAACAAGGTGGGAACTAGTTCACAACAAATTTTGATAACATTATGTTTGAGAAAAGCAAATCTACTCAATAAATTAAAAACAAAGAAATCTCAGGGAAAATTAAGAGGGAAATTACTACAGCTCAGAACTTTCTTAACCTATTACTATAACAGGAGTTCTTATGCTACTTAAAAAAAGCCACAGAGCATTCTCAATGGAGATTTTCCCAGGAATCTGAAACAAAAGCAAAGCTCCCACAATAGTATTCCAGGACCAAAAGCAGGGCTCTGTAAGCTTTGAGATGTTAACCTCTCTTTCTTTCCAAATTCTTTTTTAATTGCAATTACTACTAATCCCTAGTAGTAGGGAGAGTATCTTGGACATGCAGACTTTTATAGTCTCCAAAGGAAAAAAGTTCCAATTGTTCAAGAGGAAGTTGGAAGCTAGCAATGCTACACTGTTTTCTCATCTGCAAAATGAAAGAATTCATGTACAAAGTTCGCTTCTTCTTGCTCTTAAATCAAGCAACAGCTGAGAAACTCAACTGCACAAAGCAACTCTACTTATCTTCCTTGTAGTCACCTTCAAAAGTCACGTAAGATTTTGAAGAACAGGGCACTAAAACAAATGTTCAGTGTCTTTTAAAGTGTCCAGAAATGAATGAGCTGCCAGACTCATCAATTTTTAGAAACCAAGGTGACAGAACTATCAAAGACCCAGAGAAGTAACCACTGCATTGTCTTGCCTGACCTTCTATGATGATGTGTAGAGGAATGAAGGAGCCACAGGCCTTATTACAGGGAAAGCGCTCTTTGTTCTTGTAGCTTTCAAAACAAAGTACAATGATCTTTTCCACTGCAGCTGAAGCAATTCTATCACCAGAGTAATTTTTTCTGATGTCTGAGCTGCCTACTTCAGAAACACTTTTCTGCCTAAACACAAAGAGTCAGTGAAACGACAGAGCATGGGTAGCTGGGCTTTTGTCCACAAACCCAGTAGCAAACCTTGTTAAAGGAAGGATGCATACTGAAAATAATAGTGATGGTCTGCATATGGGCATGTTTATTTGCTGTCAGATGCAAGTCGAGATAGGGAGGCAGCTAAGCACACAGTCCAGGTCTCTTGCAAGGCTAAGAAGCCTGCTGCTTGGAAAGAGACAACAGGATAAACAATTTGGAAAACCTGACTCCCTGGAATCTGGATACCACTTTTTTATTGGCACTCAATTGCCCTGATCGCAAAAATAAGCTGGAATAATCTCTTAGGGCAAACTGTCAGAAGCCTGCTCTGCCCTTCCCACTGCATTTCTACCCACTCCCTTCACTGCAGTCTTGGCCTTCTTGCTCTTCCTTTGTTTGAGGGTTTTCTTCCCCTCTCCTTTTGTTTCTCAGACATAAAAAGAGAAAAAGAAAGATGATGGGTGACCTGAGGAAAGTATCAATCTAGATACTGAGAGAAAAGAGGCCTGACATGGCTGTCAGTAGAAGACACAAAGAGGATGATCTATAGTACTTAGTGCCCAGATTACCTGTCCCGCAGCAAAAGAACATTTTAAAAATAATTCTTCTTAGAGAACAAAATTAAAATGTGACTTCCAAGCCAAATATATAGGGAATAATTCACATACAGGTTATCTGATAGTAAATTCACCAGCTTTACCTATTTAAAAACAAATCAAGCTCTTTAATAAACCTTTTAATTAATATGAAAGTTTTAGAAAATGTATAACAATTCTTACAGTAGTCATGTCCAGCTACAATACCAAAATAATATAATGATTAATTTATGATCAGACTGTCTAGCGGTAAGCTCTTGTTTTAAACATGTGCAAGAGAAAGCCTAATTTAAGCTAGTTTAAATTTGAAACAAGAAACAGGTGGTCATGGAATTATTATTGATATTTTTTACTTCCCGAGATTAATAAAATAAATATAACATCTGGAAGGAAATTTTTAAAAAGATACTTTTTATGAAAATAATGTTTTTTAAATAGACATATAAAGACAAGAATAGAAATGGTTAAGACTGCAACAAAAAAAATCTGACACATCAAGGAAAATTTAAGCTAAGATTTCAACAGTCTTTTTTATTTAAAGTATTTTACTTCTTAAAAGACATATCATTGGCACAAAAAGTCGAACTGCATTCTGTTCTCAATTGACTGTCATAACCTGTCAATTCACAGTGAGATAACATGAAATGGTATCCGTAAGTGCTGAAACACTAGACCATTTATTAATCAGTCTGCTTTTTGAACAGAGTTTTTTATTGCTATATTAGGAAATCTAATTTTGTTTTACATAGAGAAGCACGTGTAAAGTCAATAGCAAACAGTGTTAGAGCAAAAACATTTAATGCTTTTATATACAGCATAAACTGCTGTTGCAATTAAAACAGCAGATGTAAAGAGCAACAAAAGTAAAACAGTGCAACGTATTAAAAATCCTAGGGAAAAAAATCTTACAGATTAATTACAAGATTCAACATATTGAACTCGAGTGTTCTCTTTTGTGAATACCTCACCATCTTTACCCTGTAATTCAAATCCCAAACTTCCCAGATAATATCACACATACACTATGCTTATTCCTATTTACCTACATCTAGATTTGTATAGGCACCGCTCTCTCCATATTCATTTGCTGCTGCTTTTGGATACTGATGTAGTTTTTCTCATTTCATTCGTTATAAGGTTTATTCTACTTTCTTGGCAAAGGGGCAGAACTTTTAAGGAAGCATTGGAAGCGACACAGCTGTTATGCAGAGTAAGATGTGTGCCCAGTTGTGTCTGTCCCCTACCCCTGTACTGACAACCACCTACTTCTCCCTTGGGTTTATCACAATAATAAAGTTCATTCCAGCTACTTATTGATACAATCCTGCTTCTGTATAGGTCACCTGGTAAAATGGGAGACAATGAAGTGCTTTATGTGCTTAGTCACTTAATTTCTTAAAGATTGCTCATCTTTAAAGGATCCTGGGCTACATGCGGCTTTCCAAACTAAAAGTAAAGCATGACAGTAGGCTGTGCTGAAGTCAAGGACCTTACTAAATTCAGTTACCCAGTAGGCCTGTACAAATCTCTTTCCCTAAATATCATGACTCCCAGATCCCAGCTGTGAATGGACCCAGCTGTCAAAATTCCATCTACGCCCCTTTTACCAGCAGTGCTGCAGGTGGTTCCTCCCAGCCTGATGCACAGTGCTTGTGAGGTATCCAGGCAGCAACTTCAATTACATTTAATTTCAGCAGGAAGGACCTCTCAGGTGTAACAAAGAAGATATCACAATACCTAAACTTAATCCTTTTTACCAGATTGCCCTACATTGCTTTGGGTCCATGACTTCAAGTAAGAGGTGACTGCATGCAATTTCCTGAGGATGAAAATGACTGATGTATAACTAGAAAATAACACCTTAAGGAAAAAGTGAAAGAGATAGTCCACCATCACTTTGTCGAGACAAACAGCAATAACCTTTCCCTAAAAGGAAAAAAATGCCTTTGGGAAGAAATCCTCTCACTTCACAATGCCTCCAGCGCAGAGGGGATTTTTATTTCCTCCCCCTTCCCTTTGGGACTGCATTCTTCCTCAAGAGCAAACACCTCCTGCCACCACCTTCCTGTCAGATGCATTTTTGGCTGAAAGAAGAGCCAAATAGGAGACAGAACCCTCAAAGTGGAGATGCCCCAGGATCCTGTCCTTGTGGTTGCCATGGCTCAATAAAGCATGCAATAGCAATGCCAGTGCTCCAGGGCTGTCTGCATCCCTGTGTTGTTTTTTTTTTTCCACAGCAGCATCAAAGGCATTTCAAAGGAATGGCAATTAATAGCAGATTCCTTGATTCAGCCTGACTGACTATTAGGAGCCCTGAAGAATTGATACCACAGTCATGGAGACAGATCCACTGACATCACATGTCCCCAGTCACCAACAGTCTGTGGCTTTTCTAGAAATGTCAGTGCTCACAACATCTGAGAATCAGGAAAGAAAATGTAGAAACTCCTAAATACAAATAAAGGGAAGAAGCTTTCCTTTCATCCCTTTACAGCAGAAAATACCTGGGTGCATAATACTGAGGTCACATAGAAAATTACAGTCTTATACCAGGCATTTCAAACATTACTTGATGCTTCTTTTAAACAAGCAAATGAAAAAACAAGCCCAAAATTAATTAATATATCCTAAGTACAACATTACTTACTGAGCTTCTGCAGTGTATATAAACATGTACCTCAGCAGAATAAGTATGATAAACTACAGATGTTTAAAACTGTATTCACCACATGACTGTGATCTCATTATTTATGATTAACATGCTCATTTATATCGATCAGTATTGGTTCTGTGATGGCAAGCTTCACAGTTTCAAACATCTGTTTCCATGGGTAAAATGACCCCAAAAAGCACAAGCAAAACCTAAACAATTCAGAAAGTACTTCTCCTCCTCAAATACGTAAATTAGCCCCCATATTGTATTGCCTTTAGAATTAGACAGTCACTATTGATTCAATTTTTATATTCTTTCACTGTATCACAGAAAAACACGGGATCTCTAATTCCTTTACATTCTTTTCCTGATACTAAGTCTAACAGATCACAAGATCCCAGACCTCAAAGTCTTCCATACTCCATGCCCGTAGTTTTGCACAGCCTCTTAGGCAAGCCTTTGGCTATACTGCTTTCTTCCTAGTCCCTAACTTCATCAATCAGTAAACCTAAATAATTCTATTGACTTCAGAGATCAATCTGGGGATTCAATACAGTTCTGGATGAGGGTCAGGGAGAGGGGAGGGGTTACAAGGGGACTTGGGAACCACAATACTCAATACAGTAATATTGCAATACTGCATTAGAAAGCACCATGACCCAGAATTATAAACCTCTGAGGAACTTTTTTCTATATGTACAAGGTCTGTGCTTTAAATAAAAGAAAAGCTGAATGCCAAAATGCCTATAGAGTTAGAAAGGCTCTTTGTGAACTGCCAAACAGAACCAAGACACCGGAAGAAGAGTAAAGTGCCAGCGTGGATCTTGGTGACAATTATTAGGCAAAGAAATAACCCAACCTGCACAGCAGAAAAGGCCTTGCTTCAAAATGGACATAGAAGCTCTGAGTACATATGGGTATCCATAGATAAACCATCTCCTAGCTTGTTAACAGAGGGTTATGTGTCCTGGTGGGTCTCTGGAGGCTGTGTTGCACAGACTCAACACATCTTCACAGCAGTTTCAGCTATCAGGCCTTTCTGCTTCCTAATGGCTCCAAATAGATCTTTTGGGATACAAGCATCTTCCTTTTAGGCAGCTGAAGCTTGGCGGGTGACCCATCTCCACAACATCAGCACAGATTATTTGTATGTGCCTAGCTCGGGTAAACTGGTCAATATAAGCTTTCTTAAATCACAATAGGGCTGGCAAGAAGTCACATCAAACTACAGAAGTTCAATACCAAACTACAGAACACACAGATGGATCCATTGATCATCTGAATGGCACAAATCCCAGTGGCAATTACCAAGTTTGTTTGAGAAGACTTGGCATCCTTCAGACCCCATTCACAAATGACAAAGGAAGCTAGAATTATTCTAAGCAACATTATTTCACAGTCTCTTCTGTAAGCAAAAGGATAACCACCATATATAACTAAAAAAAAGCCTAAATAAATTCAAGCATAATTAAAAAGGAAAATAAATAAAAAACCCAAATCCCATACCAAACCAGCTTATTTACACATAGTTCTCTATGGGAAATGATTGGGAAAAAATTCTAAACTTTAACTAACTTATCCTCTAATAAATAATGGGAGCATAAGTATGTCTGTGTTCACAATTAAAAAGCCCCAAGAAATACTTCTCTGCTGGCATTTTGGATAAAATTTTAGCAGAGTCTCCGGTCTGTCTAATTGCTATGATAGCGTACACAGCCTGCCTCAAAGCCCAGAACATATGGCATCCTCAAAGGATTTGATATCATTTTTTCTTTAAAACGTGCAAGTCAGTTGGTCATTGTTATCCCTCTGTGGAATTACTCAAACAGCTGCTACCTTCCAACTAAGAGGTAAGAAAATCTTTGTCTTTTTTGTGGCTGCTAATTTCACTGACACACTTCTGTCATATAATGAGAGTGGGTAATATGCCTATAATGAATTTTAATGTTGCATATTTGATCCATGGTGTAAACAAGGCTTTGTTGAAGACTGACATATACAAAAGGATGCATTTCATGTTGCTTGCAAGGTAATCTGAATCATGAGGCACACATTTAAAATTGCACTTATAATGCATAAAATATATTGTCTTTAGAAATATTTTTAACTTTTTATCACCAAATTGATTATTTGTTTTTAAATTGTCCCTTACATACCAAATATTGATTTGCTAAAATGTACTTCTAGGTTATGATTGGGCAGTATGACACCTTATTCATGCTATATGCAACAGGGTTATGAATTTCATAGTTTTCTGAGTTCTTATCTTCCACGGTTCACAGATCCAATCTATCCTTGATCATCAGGCTATCTCCCCAAATCTAACCTTTGTTTTTTTACTTTCTATTCTTTCAAACTGAAAAACTTTTCATTCTCCATCATAAGACTAACGAAATAATAACCAAAATGAAAAATAAAACACACCAACAAAATATATATAATTAAAGGACTAAAACCCTAAATCTTACAAAGTAGAGAAAAAAATGGTGATGAGAAAAGGAGATAGTAAAATCATGACCATGCACCACATGTGAACCATATATGAAACACCACATCCTCACACGTGATGGTTGGAAAGAGGGTAAGAAAAATGAGCTGCCCACATTTTAAAATTAAATCATATGGACATCCTTAAAGTAAACATCCTAAATCTAACAAGACAATTAGTCAGGTTTTGTTTTCCCTACTTTTTCCTTCTTTTGAGTTTTAATTATAAGGTCAGGTTTCTTCAATACACACATGAGCTTCTCTTCAGGTGGAAGAATAGTAATGAAAAACAGGTAACAGTTAAAACTTTCCAGAACCAGCAGATGACAAGCATTATTTTTATAGCCTATCTACTGCAGCTTTAGTACAGATTACTAATAAATAATTAATACATTTATAGGAAAAGTGCAAAAAATTCCTCCTAAAACCTCACAGGCTCACATTAATCCATATTTTCAAAATCTTCATGAATTCCAATGCACCTAAATGGAAGAAGAACTTGTTCTGACAAGATACTATCATTTTACTATGTGACAAGTACCAACAGTAGATTCTTGGCCCTGTAACAGATATGAGCAAAGAGGCAATAAATTAATGAAGAACACTAACTATGTAAATGATACAAAATGACACAATGAAGAAAGAATGCACAAAGCATCTCATCCACAACATACAACCAGTGGAAATCTTCCCATTAACTTTAAAGACTTTTAGACAGCTGCTAACAGATGCAGATCTCCAGCAGTTTTAGTTTAACATAATTACCTGCCACCTCTAGCTCCACCTCCTCTGCCCCACCCTCCCACTTTCAGGTGTAATGGGAGGGGCAGAGGACATACAAGTTCAACATGTAACATGTTAAAACCTCAGCAAACACAGCTTTCAACAGTTTTAAAAGTACCAATGAATCAAAGGATTTATTAGAATTTATAATATGTTCTTTCATGATTAGATTCTCCCCAAAATTTGCTAATATAAAACACTTAAAAATTTTAAAATAATAAAAAAATATGATTGTGCTGTGATGCACCATTTTTCCTAGACTTTTACAGGTTTGGGGTTTTTTTTGTTACTATATTCTCATAGAAAGATATTCATCATGATTTTTATCAAAACAATGTTCTTTTTATCAGGGCTCCTTCCCACCAAAAAAATCTATTTAGTTTTTTCTTTTAGGAATGTAGAGGATTCTAAGAACATCAAAATCCTTTCACTGGGGTCTAAGCTACAGACACACATTTTTTTGCCAAGATGTGAAACGGGTGTTTTTCAATTATTTCCAGTTTCAGGAGTTATAAAAGATAGCTGGATACATGCACATCATCATTTACTTTACATGCATGATATGTTAAGGAGATATTCTTGTCTATAAAATCCATCATCAGCTTGAAAATAAAATTATTAGTGAGGTGACACTATCATTCTCTTACGGCACAGCCAAAAATTTCCAGACAATTATCATCATTTTACAATTTTCACTGATGGAAGTCAAGAGTTTCTATGGTGCAGAGAGAGAGATTTTCTTGTCAAATCATTTGTAAGATCTGTTTGAAAGAAGCTTTGCTACATACTTTTCCAAGCATTATTTGCACTAAAGCCTGATAACCTAGGGAAACCAAAGAAAATTTAACAGCTACACTTCAAGCAGTTTGCCTGCTTATTAGACTGTGAGAGTTTAGTTAAATGAAAAAAAAAAAAAAAGAAACCACAACGCATTTATGCAGCTTCTGAAATTAAGAGCTTTACAGCAAAGAAAGTTTACCATCATTTACTTAACATGTTACTGGCGTACATGAGCTCAAAAGCAAAAGAAATGTTATACATAACACTTTGTTACACCGCAAAGCCTACACAAAAAACAAAGGGAAGAAATATGTAGACATGCACACAAATCACAGCTCCATCCCCTAAGTGTCCTCCTTCTGCCCTATGTGGGCACATTAGGCTTTGGTTTCTCTCTCAGAAGCCACACTTCTCATTTTTCACCTGCTCCTAAGCAGGGGCAGGAACCCCTACTCAGAAATCTGCCTTCTAAGAAACAAAACCAATCAAACACGTATTTTGACAATTCATCAAACAAAAAGTCAGAACTGAAATATCACACACTCCTTCGGTAGTGTCAATCAGGCTGGGATGGGGTGAGAAGAATTTCAAGACTTCAGCACATAGCTCAAAGCTGAATCCCTTTTTCCCCAAGTGAGTGAATGATGGCTTTTCATTGCTGATGACACTGTAATAGGCCCTCTACCTTTGTGAACTTCCTTCATTAAGTGTCAGAAACCTGCTAAGCAAATGGATTATCTAGTTAAGTGACTCTCAGAGTGGGGACAGACATTTCTTTCAGCATTGCATATTGCAGCAGCTTCATCTCCCCCACCATCCTTCTCCCCTTCCCACCACCAAAATTCATTCCCTCTGCTGTACCGTCCTCTCAGTTATAGAAAAATGTTCTTTATTGCCATGCTCCCATATTTGTTATTTCATAAGACAAAAAAGAACTCTGAAGTATGTCTGGTTTGAATCATCATTACAGACTGATTCCTCAGCCACTTCTGTATCAACAAGTGAGCTTCATGCAGTTAACACTGTAGCTCAAAACATAGTTTGATGAACTTGTAGAAAAACAAACCAAAACACAAAACCACCCTTGAATGTATGAGTGATTTTAAAATACATCCTTCAGCAAGGAAGAAAACAGTAGGATAGGACTGTTAAGTAGCCATCTATAAGGCTGTGAGTCTGCAGCACAGAAGTTCAGCCTGCTCTGATCACACATGGATTGCAGCCGGTACTTCTCACACGCATGCAAGACATCACCCAAGCTTCCCAGGTTACGCACGGAGAGGAGGGGAAAGCTCACACCTCCCTTTCTCACATATGGCACTAGCATATGCTAAACAGACACCAGAATTGTAGAGCTACAGACAAGGAAGTGAAAAAGCCCTGCTTTGATCCATGAAGGGAACAGGGTCAATTCCAGCAGTTTAATACCACCGGTTTGTCAAAATATGGTAGACTGAGCTCCTGTGGTAAAATGAAGTAAGGATTTAAGTGATGATCATCTGGTTGACAGCCTGCAGGTCACTCTGTTAGTGCACTTATGGGTAGGATTACACAGAGGAGACAGATAGAAGGAATGATGTTATAAGTTAAAGTAAAAACATAAAATTCTTAAACCTAGATTATTATGCTGGAGTATTAGAAAACAAGGAGGTGTTTCTGATCTCTGTTTCTGAGAAATCAAATGACAAAGTGGAGAGTTCTAGGCCAGATCATGGCAGTGGTACCTAATATTAAAAGGCAAAATACTTTCAATTATAAATATTTTTGGCTTAAATATTTCAGCTCTTGGCTTCTTTTTTTCCCCAGTAGGAAGACGTAATCCACTGTTCACATAGTGACATGGCAAATGATGTTTTATTTTCATGTTACTGAATTCTGTACTTTTACTATGGCAGGGGGTAAAACCAGTTAAAATATGCCTACTGCAGTTTAGAATGCTGCCAGTGTTTATTTGCCACTCACAAAGACAAACTGTGTTTGCAACCAAAGAATTTATTCTCACTGTGTATGGATAGCACAGAGTTCTTGGCTCCAACTCAGTGATACTGATTTTGTGTGCTGAAATCACAGCTGTATGTCTGGTTACCTGCAATCAGAGAAAATCAAACAGGTAGGAAAGTGCTGTAAGCACTGTGCCAAACCTAAGTATCTAAACTAAGTACATAGATATAGTTTTGCCCCAGCCCATATTGTCATACTCACCATCTTCAAAATCTGCTGAGGAAGAGCAAGGTTTTACTATAATGCTGATCAAGTAGTCACTGTCAGGGGTGATCCGTGCTTCACTGGAGCTCCTCAGCTCCCAGGAATGCAGTCAGGATCTTTCCTTGACCCAATTCTCTCAAGTAAGCTGATCTAGATTTTTACATCTTGAAGAAGAAATTCACTTTCCCCCCACCCCTTTTTTTTCCATAGATTAATTTTCTAACAGTGCAGTGAACTGTTGTGATTCCCCCAGGATCAGATTCACAGTTCCCAGTAAGAAAGCCAGGAGCCACCAGTCTCAGCAGCAGCAAACCATTAGATCAGTCTGGTTGCTTTGTGTAATCTCAGCCTATGTTCAAAAGGCCAGCAATTATACTGTTAGCTGTGGCCAGAGAAGTGGGGAAATGGCAAGGAAGACATCTACCAGAAGGCTTTAATCCACTCTTTCACAGCAATTGGTGAAGTATTAATTCTGCCCATTTTTTTTTGCATAGGCAGGCACAAAAGGGATTTTTTATAGCTACAGACTAACACTTAAATTTAAAAGCACTACAGAGACACTTTAGTACAGAGCTCTAATTTGACAACTACAGAAGCAGCAAGTGGGTTCAGATGAGGAGAAAGATTTCAAGCTTTATTACTAACTTGGCTGGAAAGCTAAAAAAAATTGAAAACGAAAGCAAAAGCATTGAACTGCAGTAAACTTGGAAGTCCATTCTAGTTGTACAGAAAGCTAAAAACAATTTTATCCCAATTCACTGATATCCTGTTCACCCAGAGGGAAGCAGAAAGTTTTGAAGCCCCGAGTCAGAGAAACCAGGGATCCAGTGGCAGAACAGCTTAAAAACCAAAAGGATTAAAGAAACTGACTGTACACCTTGCTTCAAAAACCATAAGCTGTATGTTCCAGGCCTCACAAATATCATGGTCCTTACACGAGCAGCTGTGCAGCTTAGAGAAAGCACTAGGCTGCCTAGCTCAAAACTTCAAGTAAAATAAATAAATAAATACCTTAGCTTTTAAAAACAAGGAGAACAATCACAATGTAAGATCTCACAGAGCTGAGAAACCTGCCAAAGATCAGCTTTCAGGACTTAAAGAGTTCAGGGAATACACACCTCTACAGATCTCTACAGGATGTGCAGCTTTGTTTGTGGTACCATGCCTTGAAGTATACTTCCCACATAAATTCTAAAAAAAACAGAACCAAGGGTGGGATTCTGTGCTTATTGTCTCCTAGGAATCCATCACTTATAAATGAAAATACAGTATCTGATAGAGAGTAAGCACCAGATCCTTTAGCTCCTCTCAGGATCTTGCACAGAATGTCAGTTCCTTCTTTACATCATTAATTAAAAGGAAACACATCTCCAAAGATGATACTCTGGCACAGCTGTCTAGTAATTTCATCTTATTCAAACTGTATTCTCCATTTCATCAGCACAAAGAGCCTCCAAAGATTTTGCACAGGGATAACTCGCAGCTAGGTGTATAATGTCACTAAATGCTATATAAAAAAATGGACTAAACCCAGCTTGCTTGCTTTCAGTTACAGCTCATGCTTCTTAGCTTTTAACAGATAACAATAGGACAAACTGATGTTTGTCTTTATAAAGCATTTTTATTTTCTTTACTTTTTAAAATAAATTAAAGCATCCAGATACAAACATGATTTCACAAAATGAACACATTTAGGGGGAATAAAGTACTTTGTGGAACTGCCTATCAACGTAGAATTGCAATTTTCAAGTCCAAGTTACGTGATGACTATTCTCTGCTAATATATAGAACTACCCAGAAACCATTATTTATTCAGCAGAAATGGAAAGCAACTCACTCTACTGTGTTTGAGTGATGTCCGATAACAAAGATTAAAAAACAGAGAAAAAGTGCATAAAGGGAATATTGGGAACACTGGCAGAAAAGATGAGAAAAAAATTTTGGGGACAAAAAGAAAAGGAAAATGTAATGATTTAATTTATTCTTTCAATCCAAAATCTATAGTACTAGGAATAAAGACAGATGCAACTGAGTGTATTTAGGTACCTTAAATAATAATAATATACTAAATAATAAAATAGTTAATAAAACTTATTTGTGATGTCAATATCAGAAAGTGAACTGCAACTGTGACAAACTAAACAGTGATAAAATTCAATATCAGCAGTCCACAGAAAAGTGTGTATATACACTGTGCATACATTTCTTACTGCTTCCATCACTAAACAAATTCATGCCCAGTTATACATAGTCACCAGTCCCAGTTGCTGTTAAAAATCCACACATCATCAATCAAGCTCAACTGATCACACAGAATGTATTATTCGAAGGTCAGTGTAACACTGGATAGCCAAGGTAATGTTGATGAGAGCAAGATTACAAAGTTTGACATTTTTATGCTAAATCAATTTTGAGTGATGTGTGGATAAAAAATTAATTTATCCCAAAGTGATAAATTACCACTGCTTCAATCATTGCACAAAACAGCCTGGGCAGATATCCTCGCATTTTCCACAATAAATTTGTGTCCTTCCACAGATCTACACATAACCCATTCTGTGCAGAAAAGAACTTCCCATACGCTACAGTTTGCAAGTGGAATAAATCAACCTCAAGTTTAAGCTGGTAACTGTTACACCAATTAAGAATGGATCACCACAGCATTCAGGCAGTCATTATTAGCATTCCTTAAGAAAAAAGAAAAAGCAGCAATCCTACTACAAGGCTTTTCAAATATAAAACCACTAAAATCCACAGAAGAAAGGTATTAGCTCTTTACTATACAAATTAAACAAGCTCCAAACAAGATAAAAATCTCTCTGTAGGACTACCCAAATACATACTTTACCTAAGCCTTCTCCATGGCAAACTCCTATTGCATAAGTCTTATGTTCACACTTGATTGCTTTGAGTATCATGGATCCAATACTACCTCTCATCTCAGCTGGAAGGGTGACAAACAGTTGAAAAATTATGAAAAGAAGCTTTTTTAGCCATCTTGCAGCACAAATAGGCCAGCATTTTTCAGTCTAATTCAGAGCCTGGACAGGCAGCCTAAGACCCCAACTGTGGTTAGGGTTTGGTTTCCCTTGTCCTAATACAAACCACAGAAACTTCACAAGCAAGTGCTACAGCTCAGCTGGGGTGCCACAGCCAAGAAACAAGCACTGGGCATTGTGGCTACAGGACACACAGTGTATGTTCTAGCAGGACATCAGGTCCTTGGTCCTCAACCTTCATCTTACTGCCCTGCCCCAGAGAAAGCATATACAGGGTCACCTCCAGGCCTATTCAATGCAGGCCAGGGTCCAAGATCTCAGTACAGACACAGCCAAAGACTATTAACATCCCTCCTTTCATATACAGTTTTCTGCATCAGTCTGCAGATGCACTACATTTGAGAGAAGAAAAAAATTTTCGTGTTTTTTTTTTTTTTTTTAAATTGCATATAGAAGGTATGTTCTGTCAAATTGTGGTCTGTCAAACATGGTTGCAGTCACCCATGTACAATATGAAATAATTTTTAAAAACCCCACAATGTAAGTAGTGGAATATCACAGAAACATAAAAATTACTGTCTGAGAGGGAAAAAAAAAACAACCATATATTTTAAACATATATTGTACAGAGACCAAGGCATGTCAACTTCAGCTAAAGGAAAGGAAGGACTCCAATGATGACCCGAAAGGTCTATAACTCCCAGGATGATGAAAGTGGATTACTCAAATATACTCTTATAGAACTGATCTTTTTATGGCATTCTCCAGGTAGGAGGGCTGAAAGCAAATGAATGAAGGAACATAAACAAACCAAAAACATACTAAAACCAGACATAGATCTTGAGTAAAACATAAAATCAGGATGATCAAAACAAAGTTTCTGTTATTGGAAGTCAAATATTCTGAAAAATATATCTTCTATGGTCAATTGAATATTAGAAATATCTGATTTAAGAAAAAAAAATCACTCTGACTGCCAAGATAACCACACTGCCTTGATTCCCATGAATATAAATTGTTTCGTGTTTTGAGAAAGGGTTACAAAGGTCTACAGCACAGAATTTCTGAAAGCCTCTTGCTAAAACTGGGATTCCAAGGCTTCTTAGGCTGCCTAAAGAGAGACGCAAAACCTTCTGGAGACTGTAATTAAGACCAAGTACTGATGATCTTTAAGATTCCTTCCAGCCCAAACCATCCTATGACTCCATGACTTTCAGCCATGGAGCAAAGTCAAGGAAGACCACAGTCCTCATGTAGCTCACTGTAGCAAAACACATGCTCTGGCAAAATCCTGTAGAAAACTGAAATATTTGCATCCCTCTGACCTAAGATTTTCAATTAAAAATTACTTCCTTCAGATTTCAGTAGAGTTTTAAAAGAATTACAAGTAACAGGAAGAGCTAGGAAAAAAGCTCTGCAGTCCCTGCCATCTGTAGTTGTGGTCTCTTACTAAAAATTCCTTCTCATAAAATTTCCACCTGCTGCTTTTCCCATCCTCTCATAATTTCTTAGCTTTCCATGAGGGCACACAAGGCTGGTCCTGTTTGGTATAAGAAATACTAAAATATGGGAAACACTTTGTTTCATTTCACCAGGTTGCTTTTCAGATGGATCAGTCCCTTAATTTGGTCACTGCACTGACTACACCACACTTCTGTCACTAAAGCTGGTCAACAGTGGGAATGGACATCAGGGAGAAGCAACATCAATCTGATCCTGCCAGAACATGTCACAACATCAAACTACAGTCTTTTCATTAAATTTATCAACTTTGATTTAATGAAAAAGTGAATTAAATCAGTCCTCTTTCAGAGATGAAAAGCTGTGTTGTCAATAAGATTCTGGACTTGCGACAAGCTCGGATCCTAATGTGCTACCTCTGCTCCTGAGCAGACACTGTAAGCAAATAGTATTATTTAAGAAGGTCAAAATCTGTCAGCATCATGGGGGCTTATACGCTTTACATCTCTGCATCTGAAGCCCTCAGAACACCTGCTATGAAGAAAAAAACCCTCATGTGCTACATCTTCCTGCTGTAGCTACACTGCCTTTTAGGTCTGGAACCAAGTGATTACTGCTAGTTCAGGAGAGATCTGCACATGTTCTCTTGTACAGAGTGAACATGCAGTGATAGGGCAAGGGGTAATGGCTTATAACTGAAAGACAGCAGGTATAGATTAGATACTAGGAAGAAATTCTTTACTACAAGATTGGTCAGGCAGAGGCACATGTTGCCCAGAGAAGTTGTAGATGTCACAACCCTGGAAGTTTTCAAGGCCAAGCTGGATGGACTTTGGAGCAACCTGGTCTAGTGGAAGGTGTTCCTGCCCATGGCTGGGGCAGGATTGGAAATAGATGATCATTAAGGTCCCTTCAAACCGAAACCATTCTATTATTCTTTAAAGAGCCACAGCTGTCCCCAAGAACCTCAAAAATTCTTTCCACAGTTATCTAAGAGGTAGAAATATGTGTTTGAAACTTAATTTGATTATTAATATAATCTTTTCTGAGAACAGAAACAGTATAATTACTCAGTGTTATACTGGTAGGTTGCCTCAGGCAAGAGGAAGCATATATCTGTATATCAAGTCTGCAGATTCTCTTTACCATCTTCTACATTTATCTTTTACATTATGATTCCCTTTTATTTCTGAGGAATGCTTTGCTTGGGGAACATTATAATACATCATCAAGTATCTTTTACGCTTGTGCAAGTGTTCATATCCTCAGTTCTTAATTCTTCATTAAGACAACTGTCAGCTGTTGTTTTGGGCGATGGAGTTCTTAAACCAAAAATAAAAATGCATCAGAATCACCTCATGTTTTAAAACTAAAAGAATGGTGTAACTAAGGTAATCACTCCTCCAGTATTCTGCATTCAAAGCTATACAAAATCAATAGTGAGAAATATCACTAGACAAAATGATACAATGCTGATAGATTACGTGTTGATTTACATGAACATCAACATATTGGGAAACATTACAAACCATTTAATCTACCATAAGAAGAGAGAACATTTAGGAATGAAAAAAGACCAATAGTGCTTCATACACAATTTGGCTTTAGGGACCAGATGTGTTATAGCTTCCATATGTCTCAGCCTACTAAATGCATTTTTAATGGCAAGTTCTTGCGGAGCAAAATCTGCACTATTGCCTGGGTAGTCTGTCAAAAGACAAAATTTGCCCTGAACTTTATTTCAATGATGCTTCTACATATTCTGGGAGCCCCACAGAGGTCACCATGGGACAGAAGCATCAGACTCAAACTATAATAAGCCTCTTTGGATATTCTATCAATTTCTAGGGCATAAAACATAGATTATTGTTCTTATGACTCAGTATTTCCAGTCCTATTGATTAAGCATTTTGAAACTTCCCCTAGATAGGGATAGATCATTAGTACTGGAGGACTGCCAGACCAATCACACATTCGTTTATCAGAACAAAACTGTTCCAAGAAATTGTCCCTCAATCAACAGCACTCTGGGTGCTGCAGTTCCTCAGGCCTTTCAAATTTCAGACACTTTTTTCTTGTTTTCTACTGGCTCTAAAGGGCTCAAAGACCCCCATTGGATTGAAACCTAGCAGAGTCCTACATTTCACTGTACAAACAGAAGCTTGGAACAAAAAAGCACACAGTATTCTTACATGAAAATTACTTTTTCCAAGAGGAATGAAGGGCAAAGGAAGTATTAATTGGTGCACCCAAATGTGCCATTTGGCACATAGTGGTATTGGGATACTCTTCAGAGTTCTCTGACACGTATTGCTCATTAAGCCAACATAAAAAAAACAACCATGTTTTGTATGATAACTAACATTCCTCCATTTTCAACAATGTTTCAATGGTATAAAGATCAAACTTATATTTTAGTAAAAATTATCCAGACGTAAAGGACCTAAACTCTAATTGAAATCTAGTAGGACTTAGAGTTAAGAAACACTGCCAAGGGTTATCTGAATGGGTTATCACCAGACAGGTGAGCCATTATAAGCTTTTGCAGGCACTTTACAGAATCACAGAATAGAGTTGGATGGGACCTCTGTAGATCCTCTAGTCTAACCTCCCTGCCAAGGCACGATCACCTAGAAGAGATTACAGAGGATCCAGGTGGGTTTGGAATGTCTCCAGACAGGGAGACTCCACAACCTTCTTGGGAGGCCTGTTCCAGTGCTCTTAATGTGAGGATGTTCTTCCTCATGTTCAGGTGGAATTTCTTACGTTTTAATTTACAGCAGTTACTCCTCATCTGGTCCCTGGGCACCAGTGAAGAAAGTCTGGCACCATCCTTTCAGATATTTACATGTATATAGATGAGAGCTGGCCAGAAGACTGTGTCAGTCTTCTCTTCTCTTGATTAAGCAGGCCCAGAACCCGTGGTCTCTCCTCACATGAGAGATGCTCCAGACCCCCAGTCAGCCCTAATCCACCGGATTCTGTCCAGGAGCTCCTTGTTTTTCTCCAACTGTGGAAAGCAGAACTGAACACAGTACTCCAGCTGTGGCCTCATTAGGGTGGAGTAGAGCAAAAAGATCATGTTCTGTGACTTGATGACCCCGCTCTTCCCGATGCACCCCAGGACACCATTGGCACCTCTGGCTGCAAAGGCACTGCTGGCTCATGGACACTTTGTGATCCACCAAGATTCCCAAGTCCTCCTTTCAGAGCTGCTCTCTAGTGGGTCAGGCCCCAACCTGTACTGGTACTTGGGGTTATTTCTCCCCAGGTGCAGGACCCCACACTTGCTCTTGTTGAACTTCTTTAGGTTTCTCTCGGCCCAATTCTCCAGCCTCTCAGTGAATGGCAGCACAACCTTCAGGTGTAGGAGCCACTGCACCAGTTTCCTATCACCGGCAAACTTACCAAGGGAACATTCTATCCCTTTATCCAGATCATTGATAAACAAGTTGAATAGGACCGGACCCAGTGTTGATCTCGGGGGAATGTCACTGGCTGGAGACCTCCAGCTGGATTCTACTCTCATGATCATGACCCTCTGAGCTCTGCCATTCACCTAGTTCTTGATCCACCTCACTGCCCATTCCTCCAACCCACATTTCCTGTGCTTATGTACAAGGATGTGATGGCAGAGCTTTGCTGAAGTCAAGGTAGACAATATCCAGAACTCTCCCCTCATCGACTCATCCTGCCATCACAGAAGGCTATCAGATTGGTCAAGCATGATTTCCACTTGCTGAATTCATGCTGACTACTCCTATAGTCGATACTTAGCCAAGTTTGTAGTGCAGAGGCAAGTCAGTCAGACAAAGCAGACTCCAGACCTGCTGCATGTTACCAGGGTATGCACAGGCTATTCACTGCAGTGACTTTTAGCAACTTTAACATCACTGCGTTCTTGATACCACAGAGGATATTTCTACAGGTCTAAAAATGTGGATTCAAGCTGTATGTTATTGATCAGTCATGTGAGAGCAATTTTAAATATGGACAAACATTAAGACAAAAGTTTCAGTGGTCTTCTTTTGCTACCAGAAAAAAACCCCCATACATTAGGATACATGAAGGAGTAATTCTCTTGTAAGTTCTCAAAACAAACAGATCTTTAAACTCATGATTTTGTAGTCCCTAATAAGGTTAATTGAATGGACAATTTTCAAGGCAACCTGAAGATTCCAGTCTGTAAAGACGATTTCATATAGGAAACAGATTTTTACCTTAAGACGTTGTCATGAGTTATAAAGTAGATCAAATTCCACTGAAGTCAAACAAAAATTTTACTACTTTTTGAATGTCAAAGATGGCTTTTTCCTTATTTACCACCTGCAATAAAATTCCATCTGAAGCACCTAAGAGAACATTCAGCCTCTAATTGTTATTTTACTGCTTTTAGAATCCTGTAGTGAGCAATCATTGAATTACTGTCAGAGATGGTAAGTTTTCAAACAAATACCCTCTTAAAAAAGCCCACATGCATATTTCATACTCAGAAAAATGCAAGCACCTTCAAGCTCATGAGGAAAATAAAACAGTTTCAGATACAATGTTCTAATCAACCACTAGATTTACAAGACACCTCACAAAGACTTACACCACTAAATACAAGCTTCTTTGCAAGTGATTTAACATTACTATGATGCCTCTTTATTCTGCAATTTGCTGTATGCTGGAGAAACTTCACCATTTTTGGACCTGCAAAGTTCTGTGTTTAAACAAGGATGTGCTTGCATAGATCAGACTGAGTGATGAGGAAATCAGTTGGCCAAAAATTAGTAAAAAAACACCCAAACATATACTTTAGCACAGTTGACAATTACACTGAAATTAAAATTCAACACCCAATCACTCAATCTAAAAAGCATAGGAGACATACATGGAAAGGGAGATAATTTTGAGGGGTTT
The DNA here is from genome assembly GCA_013399835.1 of Leptocoma aspasia. Classification (NCBI taxonomy): domain Eukaryota; kingdom Metazoa; phylum Chordata; class Aves; order Passeriformes; family Nectariniidae; genus Leptocoma; species Leptocoma aspasia. Next base: position 173,057 of record VXAX01006719.1, on the reverse strand, counting down.
GGTTGGGTTTTTTTTTCTTGTTTGCTGCAATAGAGATATTTTCCTCTTGATATTTGCTTAAAAAACAGAAATTGTTAAAAACATTTTTTGGGAGGGATGAAAATGGGAAAAACTCCCAGCATACCTGCTTCATTAGTCAGTGAAAGTCTTTCTAAAATGAATATTGCAAATTTCATGTTAAAGTCACATTACTATTTAGTTGTCTTCACATTAAACCTGAGTTCCATTTCCCTCTGACACAAATGTTTATTGGAAATTAGAAAATGTATAAATTTTATCAAAGACAGACTTTGCACTTGGCACACTTTTCTTGAACATCACATCTGTCAGACAGAGGTTACTTATTAAAGTGTTAAATCGAACATCTTATCCCAATAACCAACAATTTCCTTTCTCCCCTCCTGTGAATCCTAGCAGATCAGTCTATTTATTAGTAAGACCTTCACACATATCAGATCTTAAACCTCTAAATATGCCAAGGACTCTTCAACATGTGTTTTGTTTCTTAAGGAAACTATGAACAATGAGAAAATTTTGCAGTAGTTAGAGTTTTCTTCAAGTGGTGAAACAGATCAGAGTGGCTGTAGCATAGTTACAATCAAATACTCTGTAACAGTATCTTTTAAATTGGATGTAAGATGTTATTTTCACTTAATATTACTTCAGTAGCATGACAGGCACTTTACCTCAGTTGATAAAGGCCAAGGCCCTGTGGAAATACACAGCATATGCGTTATACTTAATTTTGCCATCTCTGAGACTAAGTATACAGGTCTGCACCATCTACAGAAAAAAACCTTATGAAATGAGATACAGCTTCTAGATAAGTAGTTAGTATCAAAAAATTTCTTTAGAGTCATGGAAGAAATAAACAGGTCAGGTTTCTGGTGATGTGCATTATCTAAACCATAAGAATAGGTCAGGTTTTGTTCTGAAGTAGGCTTTTCTATTTTGTTAAACAATATGAATACAACCTCATTTAGAAAAATCAAATAGGTCAGACTGAATTCAAATATGCTCCCCCATTCAAGAAGTTTTGTGAGTTTAAGAGACTGTCAGCACTTAGTCTGAACATTTTGAAAACCTTCTGTGCATTTGCCTCTATCTGCTTCAGTCTGGATAGGAGACATGAGACTCAGTGACTTGACTTCTCAGCCTGAGACTTAAATCTAAGATGATATATGTGGTGTTATTTTCAGAACTCTGGATTCCTACACACTTCTATATTAAAAACCGATTATTGTGTTCTAAGTCATAGTGATTAGATTTGCTTGTTTATTCAGAAGATATTTTTCCTGTGAACAAATTAACTGGAGTGGAAGAAAATTGCTTTCTTGTTGACTTACCTAGACAACTCTTCAAAATTTCATTGAACATATAACATTTTGTATTTATATAAATACCATCATTTAATTACTTTACAGTTTTATAGAAAAGCTTGCACCATTTTGCTTATATAAACTGCAAAGTGAACTAGTCTTTCCCTCAGCTTTACCCTTCAAACTGTTCTAGCCAACTTGAAAAGGAAGTGTGGTGCAGAGAGAAGAAACAATACAGACTTTTTTTCAGGCAAGTAAATTCTAATTTTTCTCCCATATAAAAATGTCTCTAAAGATAAGGTGTTCAGAGTATACAGGCAAAACAGGGACACTTATCTGACCTTCCCCAATAAGCTGATAACAGGACTGTTAAAGCAGTCACATGGATTTACAGAGTTTAAGAAATGCTTAAGCAAGAAGGATTAATTACTACTAAAGTGACTCCCAAGCCATTAAATTTTATCAAATGCACATCTTTTGATCAGATAGTACTTGACAGCTGTCAAAATGTTAAGCTTTAAAAATATCACTAAGCTTAGAACTACCTCCAGAGGATTTTGATTTTCTTATTAACATCCCTGTAAGGATGGCACTATCAACTTCATACTAATAATTTTCTCCTTTTCAACAAATTATTAGTGAATAAAGGTATAAGATACATTGCAACAATGAAAGAAAACTTGGATTAGAGTTTCAGAGTTAACAAAATGATCTGGCAAACATTAAAATACAATTGATCAGATTATCACAGGTCTCACACAGCGCCCACAGCTTGTTCCTGCTGAGTAATGACGACGTCTGAAAGGTAACAGGGATACAACAGTTGGATAGTGTTACAGCATGATCACTGTGACAATGCTCCTGCGATTGCGTTTTGCTCAGCTATTCATTCATTCAGGTAGGGTGCTTAAGTAGACTGCTGACATGTGAAAACACTGCTTCTTTGAATATTCTAAGTGAAGCACTTATCCTGCAAATGTCATTGTTATTTTGATCATGGTGTTCACAAAACAGTGAAGGGCTAATGGAAGCTCCAAGTGAGCTCTATGCAATCCAAAACAAACAAAAAGGAAGTCTCTGAATTATTATTAGCCTTCTACTTCACTAGATTACAGAGTCGCAGCACAGCACGACATCCTGCACCTTACCCCAAAGCCTTACGCTAAAATAACAAGTTACTCTGACTTTTCTCCAGTAATGCTCCATTGTACTTCTACTAAAACATAGAAAACTACCTCCTTACAAGATTTTTTAGCAAGTCTGTCCCCATTCAAGGGAGAAACCAATTTTAAAGCACCTTATCAAGAGAGAAATTTAGGAGGAAAATTTACTATTAAAAATTGTCTCTATACAAACTGTTTCACCTAACAGGTCACAGTTTTGTTCTGTATACAAGTGTTTTATCTTGATGCTTATACACACTGGTAAATCACATAAATTAAAATTATTTGTCCTGATGGTGCATCCTTAACTGATTTATTCACACCTACCTTACTTACAAAATTATCTTTTGGGGGGCTTTTTTTTTTTTTGAGCATTTACAGAGAAATATCTCCTACATTAAACCCTGCCAGAAACAGATTCATTTGTATTCCCTCATTTCCATTAAATCCCTTTAGTCCAAGATGCAGAACAAGTAGTAGACAGATTTAATATACCAAAGACCACTCTATGACAAATAGGAAAACTACATACCACTGGAAAAGACAAACATCTGTCAGTGGAAGGGAAGGAATCAAGGCCCATTGCTGAACTTGCTGGCTGTAGCATGAAGACTATTTGAAAATTATTTTCTATGATATGAACAAAACACCAGATTTTTGTTGTTGGTTACAATGTGAACTATGAGTGTTTGATTAGGATCTAAAACTAGAATCAGTAGAACAAGCTGGAAAAAATTTTTTAGAAAGCTATTTTTAAAATGGCTTGGGAAAAATAAAAATTGTTCTTGCTGCCTGTCATTTTCAAGAGCTGTAACAGAACTTGTGATTTCATGCTGTAGGGTCATAAGTGGAAGCCAGTGTCCCCCCCCTGAGGTACCACACAGCCTTGTCATTGCCCCCACACCCTACCTGACCCTCCAGCACAGGCTGGTCAGAGTCCCAGCCCCAGAGGAGTGGAAATCTCCAAGTGCTGCCATCCCCAAGGGCTCCTTTGACAGAAGGAGCTCAGTCCTCATCTTGACTGTTACAGAGTCTGCAGAAAAACCCGCAGGAAACACAGAAAACAACTAAGTAACAACCAGCCTTGCCCACATTTAATCCAGCAAGCTCTCACTGGTGGAAATATCACCGATTAAAAAAACAACTTTAATTTGGTGAAGTGACCCACATAAGTATTGGAGACTTTTCACTTGCTTTGCCTTAAAGATTTCCACTGAAACCGTGGATAAGGATAATTTTCAGGCAGCATTAATGCCTGGGTATACACCTCTACCATGCTGCAAGTGCTACCTGAGAGATGGGGGCACATTTTGCTAAAAGACTCCATTGGTGTTGTGTCAGTCAAGAAATCCATTGCAGTCCTAAACAAAACCCCAAACCAATACACTTTAGCCAGAGATCTAAAAAGAATGAAAAGAAGGAACCTACCAGTCATGAAATCCTTCTTGTAAAAGAGAAAGGTGTTTATATCAGTAAAAGAGGGGTGGCAGAGACTACAATTCAGATTAGGACATGACCAGATGCATGTGAAAGTAAGCAGCTGAAAAATAAAAGAAGACACAGCAAAAAAACTTAATGCAGAAATAGACCATTAAAAGTCAATTAGAATCCCAACGAGGAAAGACAGGCAATGAAGGAACAGATTGATAATTATAAACTGCAAAATGGAACATTAGGTTAGCAAGATGATAATGCTGGATAGATGAAAAGGAAAACTGTTAAAAAACAGCAAGTCAACAACAAAAGAGAGAAAAACAAGGTAAGTTAGAAAGAAAACATCTGCAATATGTGAAAAATCTTCTGTGATTGATTTAGCATTTACTTTCTTCATTTCTAGTTTTACACTTTCTCTAACTCACAGTATCACATACACAGAATCTTTTGCTCCAACAAAGAAGGAAAATAATGATCACCCCTTGTACAACAATAATTACAGCTGAATTTTGCTTTTCATCCTGGGAAACCAGTGGTGTTGATCTCACAGCTTACACCTCCCTTCCCTGACACAAAAGTTCCTATGCATGCAGCTTCACCCTTCAGCCAAGTGAGTCTGATGAGCACAGACAGCCACGGTGAGCTGGGCACGGGGCACCAGCATATTTATCTGTTCAAGGCACGGCAAACTAAGCAGTCTTTAAAAACTCCAAACAAAACAAACCAACATCACCACTGCTGTCCCTCACAAGTTTAACTCCCTCAAACTGCAGACTATATCAGACAAGCTAAATGCTCATTTGGAATATGAGACCAGACAACAGGAGTGGAACAGGACTAATACACTGCCTCAGTGGCAGGTAATTAAGTTGGATTAGTTTAGCTGAGTCTTGAAAACACATTTGAAAATCCTGCACATTTTCCTTGCCAGCTGAACATCTGTCAATGGAAGAGTCATAAGTAGAAAAACAATTAGAAATTGAGGAGCTTTCTGTAAGATCTTTGTCAAAATGCATCTCTCTGGCCTTATCCATTATCCATTTCTGTGTAATAAAATGCACTGGACTAAGAACTACATGTATTCCTGATGAGTTTGTCACAAATTAAGTTAAATTGGTCTGTCTACATCTCATCTCTGGCCTCATTTTCAGTACTAACAGCCTTCCTCAATAAACTGACCCTCACCTGCTACATCCTGTAGCCCAAGGTCAGTAGCACTCACCTGGAGCTTGACAGCTGGCAGGTCTGGAAACCGTGGACCCTTAAAGGAGCTGAATTAGTACTTCTGTTCTTTAACAGTCTTAAAAAACTTTGTATCCAGCCTCCACAGGAGCGAATGAGGTAATTACATTTAAAGTGGCCAACAGACTTCCCTTTGGCTGCTGTCTCCCCTGGCCAGGAGCTGTTGACAACAAAATCTCTCCCAAGCTTCAAAAGCAAGTTTCTCCTCAGGCTGTAGCAGCATTATCACAAACAGAGTCATTGAGGGATTGGCTACTTGACAGACTCATGCAACAAGCAGGTGTCGTTTGCTTCTTTTATAGCTTCCTTTACAGCTTTGGGTTGTAACTCTTCCCCGAAAACTAGGATAATGTCAGGTGTGCTGTCTGCAGTGGGCTACAAGTGACAAACAGGATGTGACAAAAATTTGTGTTCTCTCGCATAGTAGCCCATCTAATGCCAAAACCTCAAGCACTTCCAATCTGCATCAGGCTGGGCAAGCAATGAAAATGGAAGAATCCAAGATCCTAAAGATGCTTTTGACAGACAGTGTATTTTTGGCAAATGAACATCTGAAGAACAGTACAAACATTCTGATCCTACTCCAAAATAGCTCAAAATCTGTCTTGAAAAGTATCTATAACAAAGAGCAAAAGCCTCCAGAACACAGAAGCTGTTGACAAAACTGTCAGTGCTGTGCAGCATTTGACAAGAAGTACAAGAGCCAGCCTGGCTTAGAGGGAAGAAAATTAAATCCACCACCCAACGCACAGTCACCCAACACTCACCCCTTAACCTGGAGTCAAGCCTGACCCTCACCAGTGCCCTGCCCATGCACAGACAGTAAAATCCAGCAGACACATTACACAGACAGAACTGTCCTCACAACTAGACTTGGATACAAAACTTTAATAAAAGATTGAGCATTCACTTTATACTAACATTACCCAAAGAAAAACAAAACCTAGTATCCTTTAAAGACAAAATACTTTTCCTTCTTGAATTTTAGACTGAAACATATGTAGAACACACGTCTTTAAATACCATTTCTGGTTTGAATACACGTTAGTTTCAGAAACATAAAGGAAAATTTCATTTCATCTTTCTGGTCAATGACAAAAAAGAGAACTGACTAAATGAAACCTTATTTGCATTACAACTGTTAACAAAAAATACTTGTTCTGCCATTGTTAATAAGCAAAAGGTCCCAATTCTTTCTTTGTAGGTCACTCTTTTCTTTTCTCTCTTTCTATTAGAAAAGTGAAAATAGATTGGAATGGAAAACAAAATAAAGAAACCAAAAATTAAGTAGCAATTTTCTGCAATTATCATAAAATTATAAAGAATAGTTTGAAAAAAATCTTTGTCATTAAAGACCACTAGGAAATGAAAAATTGCAACCAACTGTATAATGATACCCACTAATCTCCTAAAATTCATAAATTAATTCAATACATTCATCCTCTCAGTATGAACCTATTGTGTTGCTGCTTCTTAATAACTACTAGAATAAACATAATAAATTTACTTAAAAATTTCAGCTACAAATCACACTGTACTATATCTTCATTTTACATTTTCAGGTTTCTAGAATATTCAAACTATACTATGCTATTTCATAGCATTTCTATATAATGCTTTTATTTATCTCAAAAGTCCTGCAAAACCAGAGATTTAGTGTGGGGAAAAAAAAACTTTCATATTCTTCTTCCAATTAAAGTTCTCAGTCATTTATAAAGGTTTTTTTGATTCCCCTCATTCTTTTTTTTTTTTCCCCGAGCAAGGCCCACTAGAGATAAATCTCTTATTGCTCTGTTTGAAAATGGAATATATTGAAAAGCTGATTGAAAATCATTTCTGTTATATAGGATGTGGTTTATTTTTAGGTGGTGATAGTTTAGGCTTAGCATTTCATTCACATAGGGTTTTGTCCACTTGGATTTCTAAAAATGGGGTTGATTTTGGTTAGCCTTTAAATTGAAGCAGCGATCTTGCTTCTGTAGCCTAAATAACATATAGTTGAGTCACAAAATGAGCTTATGTTTGACTTCGTAGTTGTAAGGAGTTTGTGGAGTCTAACATTAGTCTGTTTTGGTGACGGAGAGAAGGGGGAAGAGAAGTGGTTGCTTTTGTTTGTCATCGTTCATATGACAGAACACACTCAATTTCAAATTTTTCTGCACCTCTGATATTTGCAATATTACAGTTTACAACTTTATTGTGTCCATCGCCATACTAAAAGACCCAAAAGTAATTGGTTTTGTATAGAAAGCTAACAGAAATACAGCTTTTTCAAAACCAAAACTTCTGATTTATTAACGTTCAGCAATGTTGAAGTACAAAGGGACGTGAAGATTTTATCTGAACAATAACATTGACTCTACTAAACAAATAAGAATATTGATGAAGAACTAAAATTTCAGGCAAGTCTGTTGTCAAAATTCTGAGCAACTGAGAAGAAAGCACCAGAAGAAAAACTTGCCACAAACCTTGAAAGATATTTTAACATCCCTTATTTACAGATAAGGAAATTATGCACAGATGTTGTACCAAAGGAGGATATGTACTTAACTGAGAATAAACATCCAGAATTAGCAAGCTCACCTCTGAATAGATATATTGCAGAGAAGCACTCAACCCACACCTGTGTAATTGCATCAAGCAGATATCTTAGGTGACAGGCTTGTTGCTAGGATTCCTAGGGATCTCTCTCAATATGCTCCTCACTCTTCAAAGCCAATATTTGTCCTAGGATACTTTCAGAGAGAACTTGCTTGCCCTGTTTGAATGGAGATATTTTTAGCTCACAGACACATTTAGAATGGACATTTTTTCCTGCATAAATTCCTTCTATTTGTTTCTGCTGAACCGATGTTATGACTGGTGCAAAAATGCCTCATGTTTTTGCTATTGCAGTTGATGGAAAGGTGACAATGGAGGGCAATGGAGATGTTTTACACCATTTAATGCAGGCAGATTAGAGTTCATTGGCAGTAGTGGCATTACAAAGACTGAAAAGACAAAGCAAAACAGCTACTGCATAATTCAGCTGTTCAAGGATCTTAGATTTACCAAAACTTGCAAGCCTAGTACAAAAAGATCGTGCTCGTGCACACCTGCTGTGCTGGAATCACATCACTGCTCACAAACAGCAACAGCATCATGTAAGAAAGATTCCCATTCTGTGTAAAAAACTTGCCATGACCCATGTTAACAGACATATCCAGGGGTACTCTCCTCACAGTTAATAAGTCATGTGAGGAGATCTTTGGTTTATTCTACAGACATGCCAAAGTTATTGCTTATGTCAATGCCATTACATTGGCTGTTAGTGGCCTTCTGCACCTCTCTGAAGCCACCAGTTCCACAGGAATGCCTGCTGTTCTCCAAAGACACGAAGTAGTAACACTCAAACATGACGAGAAAGGAAGGGATGCAAACGTCAACCTGAGCCACACAAAGTTGGCCACACCATCTTACAGAGGAAGCCTAGTATTTACCTGCTTTGTTATTTTTGTTGTATTAGATCGTAATTAGGCAGCATGTCTGCCCAAACATTTAATGGGACCTTGCCTTGACATATAAACATGTACTCCAACATCCAATAACAATTGCTGTCCTCTTTGTGTTTTCTGTATTAGTAGCAGAGTATCTGCCATTCTGCAGAGCACTAGAGGCCTGTGAAAGATACTATGCACACTAAATCCCCGTTTATTGCTCTTCCAGCAATTCCAAGAGGATAAAAGATATTTCTCTCTTTACACACCTCACTTCTTGTTGCATGTCAGTTCTTTCAGATTACAGATCATCTAACGTTTTAAGCATTTAGCAAGGCTTTTTCACAGCCTCTATGCTCTCATCCTCCACAATATTAAACAAAATCTGCTATCTTAGATACAATTTTCTTTCTGCATTAGTAATATACAGAGATCTCCAGGTTGCATGTTAACTATAATTTATCATATTTCTTACAATAACTTTTCCAGAAGTACCCTCTCAAGCATCCTGAGAAAATTTTTTAGATTACATTTGCGTGTATAAAGGATTTAACAGGGATGATACTACAAGTTATTATTATTTGATTCCAAATTAGTTTTAACCTTTGTTTATGTGGAAGACTTTAAAATGTAGGAAACAAATTTACTAGTCTAGGCTTTCACCTTGCCCTGGATTAACAAGAGACTTTACCAATACCCATTTTTTAATTTTGTGCTATCATTTCCTTTATATACTGCATTACTGTGCCTTCTTTTCATAAATTGGATCTTTACCAATTTCCTATTATATTGTGCTTTTTATCTGCCAAAAGGATGTCTTCAACACTTCTAGTTGTCTTTTTCACTCTGGATCTCATGATTTCCTGACTAGCCATCCTAACATTATCCTGCAAGTGGAAGTTCCTTTTTCCTCCATTAGATAGGTATGGATAAATTCTGCTATTTACCTCCCAATGGTTTACATAGTAAGTACATAACTGTTGTTTTATCTGTTTAAAATCCAAACTCAATCTGAAAACTACATCAGAAGATGAGAGTAAAGCCAGTATATAATAACTTCTTCCCCCTAGCAGCCTATTCTTTTGCTACCTAGAAAATAATTAGCACAACACAATCACACATATTTTCTGTATAATAAACAAATGAATTTCATAGGAGAAAATAAATTATATCATGAAAAATTAGCCACTGCTTAATTACAGTTTTTATGTGATTAAGTGCTTTAGGAGGACCTCTGATTTGCTACTCCTTGTCTGAAGCAGTATAATCACACAAGTTATATAAAAACCTGGGCCAATTCAAATTACTCATCTATGTTGCTGGAGTTTTGGGGTAGTTTTTGCATATACTTTTCAAATTATAACATTGATAAATGATTATTTCAAAAAAATACTTTTTTCAGAAAGACATACAAAATAATCAAACCCAGTTAGAAAAATGAACTCATGGGTATTGCCTAGTTACTACATTAAAAACTCAGTGCACAGCATGAACTTAATACTTAAGTATTAAATGCATATAAAACATTTGTAAAAGATACCTTACTTCAGGTAAATCAACATATCCGGTTTTTATCATGACCTTTTGAACATGTATTTTTGAAGACACTATGTTTACAAGCAACATGAGTTCAAATAGGCCATGAAATACAGTATCCTGAGTCCAAAACTAGTTTTTAAACAGAAAAAATTAAGTGGTTATCACTGAATGTTGAGACTGTGCCAAAAAGCACTGCAAAAGTTGACAGCAAAGCTCACAGCAAAATAGCCTGAGAATAAAACCTGATATTCTTCTTCACAGTTCCCTGCTAACAAAAGCATTAACTTAAGAGCACATATGAAGAGAAGTGAGGAGCTCCTGCTGCCTCTCTGATACAGCGTTGGTGGCAAACGGGCAATTTCCGTACACGTGGCAATTTACTAGTGTTACAACCCATACCCAAATGCCTTGAGGCACTCAAGTGCCAGTCAGGAGAGCAGGATCAGTATTAACATATCATTATGAAAGAAACAGCAAAAGGGAAAAGGGAAAACAAAAACCTCTGAATGAATGCTTCAGTGAAAGTTTCTTTGTATACATGTTTTTAGAGGCAGGGTCTGAAATTTCATGCTCTCAGAGGCACAATGCAATTCACTCATTTATGAAATATTAAGCAAAGGCAGTAACCCTTCATTTCCCTATGAGCATTCCTCTGAGTTTGCAAATAGGCAGATTCACCCAGAATTAAGCAAGCTGTAGCAAAAGTAAATAATCTTGTTATGAAAGGAGGTGCATGTTTTAAAAGAAACCAAAAAAGTTGGCAAGACAGGGGATTGGACTCAGTCAATAACATATAGGAGTTCATGAATAATTCAAAATATCCTGTGCTTCCCTTAGTGAGGAAAATACCACATGAAAGAGATCAGTTGTCCCCTCTGTCCATTTATCACGTTGTAATGTCTGGGAAATGTTTACCTCTCTCTTTTTAATGCACAAGTCCAGATGATATTAATAAGACCTCAAAATATCTATCCCCCTTAAATACAGACTCTTGAATTCCAAGACACTGTAAAGTGTAAATTCTCTTTGTTAAGAAAGCTAGATCTTTTTACATATTGCCAACTAGCAGTGTTAAAAGCAGCATCTAATATTACTGCAGGTAAGAGGAGGTACACTGTTAAAACTTTTAGAAGTTTATATAGACTTTTCAGTTTGTTGACTTCATATAATTGGATTTTTTTTCTGTGAAAAACACCTAATGAAGTTCCAAACTTGCTCCACATTCAAAAAGTAATTGGGTGAAAAAAAAATCAAAACCGCAAAAAATGCAATATAAATTTCAAGTTCATGAAACATTCCTTCTGCTCAGGAGCCAAGCAGATTATTTTACTTCTTGACAGAATATTTCTGTCCCCTAAATTTCATACATTAGTTTTATTCTGTATCAAAACAAAAAAAAATGCATGTACATCCCTTTGCATATGCTTAGAGTGTTATGGTTTGCTGGACTTTAATGACCAATTAAATTATCTCCTAAATTGTTCATTCTAGGCCACATACTTCTCAAATATACTTTTTCTTCATAGGACGTGTGCCTGGAGTTGTGCTGTGCAATAGCCCAAAACACAGTCCTTGCCATTTCTTGAACAGATAGCACCTTTTACTGGTTAGCAACATTCCATCACGTTTTCCTAGAACAGATACATCCATATACCCAATGGCTGACGGATGATTCAAAAAGTAAATATCTTTCCTCTGCACTTTCTAAAACAAATGTCAAGTGGCTTTCATTGCTGTATGATTCCTCCTGGTTCAGCACACAAATCCAACTTCACACCTCTTCCAATATTCCTATCGCTTCCTAAATACCAGGCCTGCTGGTTGAAGCTGTGCTAAACAGAGCTGTAACAAGCATGGGCACAGGTACAGCCCAGGAAAAACACTAATAATTACCACCTGTTCACTCAAGTCTTGGTGCATTTTCAAGGGAGACCTGTTTTACGTTCAACATAGAGAATACCCAGCCTTGTAATGTTCCCAAAACTTCCACATACATTTTTCATGTGCAAAAGCAGTATCAATAATGTCTAGGCTCCCTGCCACCCCTGCTACTTCCTACAGCACAATTTTTGAGGAGTAAGTTCTTATCTATTAAGTATTAGGACACAGAAAAGCAAAAATTTGTGCTCTGAGGAATTTGGCAAATGAGCAGTAAATATTTACCAGCTGCTAAGATCAGCTGGCTGTTTTGAATTTAATCTAAGTATAATTAAACAAACAAACAATCAAGATATTGAGATTGGATTTAACAGTGTGGAATAAGACCATTCAAACATTCTTCCATTTTAAAATTATACCAGCATTAATGATAATAAATGCAAATTCTTCCTTTTACTGCTAGATGAGTATTAATTTTTTGTTAACTAACACCACCGCAGTAGCTTCATAAATCATTGCCAGATATCTGTAAGGATGCCATCTGAGAAACATTTCATTTTTAAAAGTTTGCTGTCATAACATTAAAATGGTTTGTCAAAACAACCTTGTCTCCAAAGGAATCGTGGCTTTGTTTAAATGAACATCAATTCTTCATTTAGAAAATATTTCCTAAATGAGAACTGTCAATTTCTGGCTTGCTTTCTTAAACTGGACTTTTGCCTAAAGCATTTTCTTTATTTATTTAGGAAAAACACTTAGTTTTAGTTCTTCCTTTTTAAAAAAAAATTAAGCATTTGAAATTTCAATCTCAAATCTCAATTTTAAGGTTTTCATACTGCAAGTCATACATTACTGGGAGGAGAGGGGTTGAGCTTTTAGCAAGTCACAACTTGTTTTCAAATTTATGCAGGAGTTAAATAGATGCTAGTAAAAACAAAACACCATAAGGTGCCCTAGTCCTTTCAACCATTAAATTCCAGTAGTATTTCAGGCTTCCTCTAGACATGAAATGCTGGTAAAACAAAGCAAAACAAAATTCTCAACCACCCTAGGTTAGTGTTATAAGAGATATAACCATTATCTTTATGGAAATCTGAGTCTGTTGAAATAATAGACTAAAATATCTTTTTTCACAGCTGTGGAAGTCCTAAATTTTTCTAGCACATTTGTGAAGTAAAACTGTACATATGTTATGCCTAGTATTACAACTATAAAATACTATGGTACAGGACAAGAAATGGCACTTAAATTCCATGGCAGCTAAATTCCCAGCACAATAGCCCATCCCTTCTACAATGTCACAGTGCCTGACTACTGAGGATTCTCCTACACGAAGTTCAGGAAAACTGCTTTTGACAAGGGAAATTCTGAACCAGCATGATCTTCTAGCATCTATCATGCATTTTGTTTCTCGGGTTTTTTCCTTCAGACTTTTTTTTGGTGACTCATTGCAATTATTTACTTATAGATTTCCTGATTAAAAATATAAAGACAAAAAAACCGCAAGTATATTTAAAATCTTCCTCCCAAAAACATATGCGTATCCATTCTCTTTCCAATTCCTGTTATTATTTTTAAGCCAAAACACTCCTTACGTAATATTGGATGAAGGCGGGAAAAGGAGACGAAAAAGGAGACAAAAAAAGAAATGCTCAAGTTTCAGCGCTGAGAACCAGGCTCAGTGGCTTTTAGTGTTTAATTTTTGTCTGTTGCTGGGTCGTCATTTTGTTAAGTCTTCAAGAAAAAGATAATTCAAAGACAAAAGTAGGCTAAGCATCAAGTTAGACAGTGACATAAAGACCCATTCCATCCAATTATGAAGGTAAATCTACCAGGTCATCAACCACTCTACTCAAAGAAAGCATACGGGTTAAAAGGCTGATATGTGGAATTTAAGAGGGACAGCAAGCCGAAATAAAATGGCATGAGGAACAGTTTGCACACAGTCAGAGAAAAACATGATACAGCTCAAAGGGACTCTGTTTTAACAGAAAATTAATCAAGAATTCATCTTCACTTTCTAAAGATCACAACTGAAAAACCACAATAATGCCTCTGACTGTGTAGTAACACAGTGTCCTAAGAATTAAGAAGCTGTTAATTCAACACTCAAGATTAGTGTCATACTATAAAGTTGACATCTGATATTTTTCTTGATCACATGGGTTTCTAAGCTCATCTAAGTAGAAATGAGATGCACAGATAGCTCATCATTGCCCAGAAAACCTCACAGTAATGGTCTCTAACACAGGGTGGTAGGTGAAAAAGACTTAGACATATTTGAAGCCCAACACTAAGAGAGAGAAGGAACTATAAAAAGAAATGGACTGAGAAAGAAAAAATACATTGTTGTCTACTGCACTTCTTGCCTGGCATTTCCAGCTGTGGTTAGGTGTTGGGGAATATTGCTGTATACTGAATACAGAAAACTACATGGATGCACCACTTACAAGCATCTGGTTGCTGGAAGTGAGCTAATTAGCTCCTGGGTACCAATGATTCAGGTTCCAATACAGCTTTTAATTTCATTTTATCTCCATCCTTGGAGATGCCCAAAAACCATCTGGATAAAGTCCTGGGCAGCTTGCTCGGGGTGGTTCTGCTCGAGCAGGGATGTTGGACCTGATGACCTCCAGAGATCCCTTCCAACCTCAGCCCTTCCATGATTCTCTGATGAAGAAGTCACACTAACGAGAAGAAATGAAACCTGTGCCACTGCGAGGGCCCTGAACACATCTTTCTTGAGGGCTTTAAACTAAATCCAGCTTAGCAGCTAAGTCCAAACTTGTCAATGCTGCTGAGAAGATGAACACTAGAAGGGAGGTTCTTGCCCAGCTGTTTTTTGGCTGGGGCTGTACCACTGGCTCCCCTCACTGCTGCACTGCAGTTGTATCTGTGCCTGCTCTCCCACCACCCTGGCCTTCGCTCTGGCCCAGACCTTCTGGCTCAGCTCCAGATGTGCCCCAACTCAGCATGGACTTGCTGGGAAATCACTGCTCAGACTCTGACCCTGACCACTGCCTCCAGGCCTAACCCCAGCCCTGACTCATCACTCAGCACCTTGGCTCCTTGTTGTGACGGTCACCTACCTTCTTACAATGTGAGGCTCCCAGCCAGCCTTCACTGGTGGAGCAGTCAGATCTTCCTGCTCCACAGCAACACCAGCATAAAGACAAATTCAGTTAATCAATAGGAAAAAATTAAGAAAAATCAGTGGTATATTGGTACTAAATGTCAAAAGTATAGGAACTGAGAGGCCAAGCAAGCCAGTATTTCTATTATTTATGGTACAACAACTTGAAATAGTACAACCATATCTCCAAATACAGTAGGAATTCTTAGTGCATGGTAATATGTTATAAGGATAATACAACTTGCAATATAATAAAATATAAATACACAGAGGACAAAAGAATGCCAGATTTATCTGGTAATGCTACAAGTAATGCAAGATAATAGCATATGCTGTACTTAAATAAATACTTTATTTGGAGTCTGAGGCAGTCTAAAATACTCCAAAGACTATAAACAAATCATAGGGAAAGTATAAAACTGGCATTTCTTGGCATGGGTAGGTGCAGCCAGCCAATGTCACAGCAAATAGCAGGGGAGAAGAAAAAGTATCTGGTTAAAACATCAGGATAACCTCCTATTTTGACAAAAGGCTCCCTTTGATCCTTAGTGCCTCTGGAAAAAGAAGAAGAAAAAAAAGGCAGCAAGTATTTTTTCATTAGAGAAATAAAAAAGGGGAAATCTGAAGTTCTTCCAGAGTAAACTTCAGTTCTCAGTAAATTTAGTTCCTTGGGAAAATACATCAAGTTCACTCAGATGGAACTGGTGGAGAGAAAAGGAAAAGGAGATATTCCTACAAGCTTCAAAAAGAAAATATTTCTTTTTCCCTACATTGCCCTGAGATTTGCTCAAAATACAGCAACCATGAGGAAAATAATGGTATTATTGAACCTCAGACCAGACTTTATTTTAATGCACTGTAAATTAAACAGAAAAGCCAATTAGGAAAAAGGATGAGCTCTTGTTTTTGTTTCATACAGCTTTTGTTCCATTTTCTAAGAGCCTGATAAATTTGGCAGTTGTCAAATTTCTAGGACACAACAACGTTTGTGAGTTTTCTGCCCTCATAACCTGCTGTAGGCATGCACTCTTTATGCCTTCTAGAATTAATACCAGAAAAGCATCAGTGTGGTTCTGTCCCAAACATCAGTTAAAATTTTCATATTAATTTGCTTTTATATGTTGTCTTTCAAATGTAGATGTTTAAAATCCAGTGTTTAAATACATGGTCAAGCTTCTGAGCACCAAGAGAGGCAAGTTTCAGAGCTAATTGTAAATGCCTGTGCCCATGCAAAGCCAAGCTGGAGAGGGAAGGGGAGAGCCCTGTTCAGAAAGGGATCTGACATTTGACTTGGCTGCAATATGACACATGAAAAGTGATTCTCTCTTGGCCCATACCTGTAACCATGAATTTGCCTGCTGACCTGGGCTCTGGGCTGACCCCGTGCCACCCCTGGCCAACCCAAAAGTGTCTGTCTTCATATTCTTCTCACATCAGGAGTCTATTTCAGTAAAGAGGGAACCATCGTTTTTGTGGCTTTATGTGCCATTTCTAGGTTTTGGCAGAATTTCTCTGAACTCATCAAAGCTCCAAATGAGATTTTTGTGAGTCAAGAACAGTGAGAATGAGACAATGCTTCTTCCCCTGCAGCTTTTCCAGATATTTTTCAACAGACCTTTAGTAAAAGATTTCCCTGACACACTTTCAGTGGTGCATCACCTCCTGACATTTTACTAGATACACTATAAAACCCTCTGCTGGTGAAGGAAAGAGGAATGCATGACGAGGAATGCAGAAAAAATTAAAGATTCAAACATACAGAAAACAGAAGCATTTTTTTAAAAAATACTTTTAAATATCTTCCAACTTCAAAGATACCTTTGTAATTCACTTTTGAAAGCCTGAAATGTCCTACGGTGGTATGCAGAAGGCATATGCATTGCATATGAAAGAGATTCAACACCTTTATTTTTATAAAATAAACAGACTTGTTCTTCCCTTTGTGGGGGAGCCTTCTTTTTACCCAATTCAAATAGGACTGCACTGGGGAAAACAGGACAAGCAGAACTTCACATAGTCCCACTCAGAAGCTAAATACAACCTGCCTAAGATGATAAAGAAGCTACAAGGCTTGAAGTCCTTGTGCTTGGGCCACCTCAACTTGTATCTTAATTAAGAATCAAATTATTAAGAACAAACAAACAGAAAAACCTAATCACTAGCAGACAGGTAAAATCCCCCTCTCAGTCTGAATACTGGGGCTTAGGCTAGAACTAAGAAAGTGTGGAAATGGAAGCTGCTGCCAGACATGCAGTTTCTCTCTCCTCATTTGTAGACAGCCTTGTAGAAAAAGAAATAGCAAATACACCAGCCAGAGAGTAAATGGGATTGTGGTCATTTTGGAGTCAAAAGAGCTTGGCTGGTTTCTGGTTTTATTGGGTGGAGTTTGGGGTGTTTTTAATCACTAAGAATATATGTACGAGTTGCTCAAAGCTACCAATTTAATCTTATGGAATGAAACGGGTGTCATTGAATTTCCCATTCATGATCCAAATGCATAGATAATTCTGAACTACAAATACCCCATAGACAAGGAGAAAAAAAAAAAAAACAAAACAAAACAGGTCCAGCATGGTCTAGAACTGGCTGGCAATGTGCAACTCTGTGGAAATCAGAATATTTTGCTAATCTCAGCTTTTCTAAACATTACCAACTGCCAGATGCTCTCCTGATCTGTAAAGTATATCTTCAATATTACTGGAAAATAGAGATTTCCTTTTTCCATCTGAATGGACTGAAAGACTGGCAAAATTTCTGGGTAGAATAGTGGTAAATTTTAAAAAGCCAAACTACTGCACCTCTTATCAGTCATTTGAATTTGCTAACTAACATGCAAGTAAAATCCATTCCTCCACTTTCCCAACATGATCCAATGGAGCCTTCCCAATAACAACTCAAAGAAATGTAACTCCCCCAAATTCAGGACAATAGAGAATTTTCAAATGACAGATAGCCTTACATGATCCTTAAAATGTACATTATATGAATTGCACTCATTTTTAGGTTGGATCACACTCACATCACTGAAGACTAAATATGGCCTTTAGCTTTTAAAATAGTTATGGCTGGTAACTGCATTAAAGCTGAAAACTTGAGTGGGAAGGTTCTGCAAAGACACCTGCCTGAAAAAGTTATCACAGAAGCACAGAGTAAGAAGTGCTGAACAATAAAAAACTTCAAATACACATAAGTATTATCCTTAAACACAAATCTCACACAGAGGATTACAAATAATCGCAACAGACTGGCTAAAGCTTTATTCCAAACTAATCCCAAGTATTTTCTTCTTATATGGATACAGACCTCTAATGGTTTATATCCTTTAAATAACAGTTCAGAGCATTTATCCCAAGTAGAGGTATCAAGATAGAAAAGAAGTGAGGACCTGGCTCAAATAGGAAAATGGAATAACTGGCAAACAAATCTCTTATATACACCTGCAGTACAATACAGGCATGAGATACACTGATACTGTGCATATATACTCTACGGCAGTGAAAATGGGGCTGTCCACAACTTTCCTCTGCCATCCGTGAATTCTAGCTTATGGAAATTAGTCCTGCTGTTAATCCTCAAAAAAGAAAAAAAAAAAAGAAAAAAACCACAATAACAGCAACAAAAAGAGCAATGTAGCTAAGAGAAATGGGCTCTTCTGCAAGAAATAATTTTACTATAAACTACTCTCTGGAGAGAGAGGAATTGAGAGGTCACTGTGAAGAGACTTCCCAAAATGTTACCTATTCAAGAGATTTTTTTCCTGCACCTTCCTCGGTTACTCCACTAAAGAAAAATCACCTCCTCTAGACTTACTGCTCCAATTCATCCCAGATTTCCCAAGGTGATGCTGCTAGGTGCTAGGGAAAAAAACTGCTGAATTAAAAGTTTTGGCAGATAAGACTTCTCAGTCTGTTTGGCAAAATGATGCTAAATTGTACAGAGTATAATAAAAAAGAATGGCTCTTTGGAAATCTGATTAGACTCTGTGACATATAAATTAGATGTAGAACATGCAATACCTCTAAATAATACTTAATATGCTTGCATTTAAATTTACTGTTAAATGGTTAATGAAGAAGACTGGCTTCATCTTCAGCTTGGTAAAAGTATGATATTTTCTAGTTGTCACAATATAGTAGAAAGCATTTGTTCAGTTCTAAGCAGTGCTAATAAACAATATTTCCTGCCATTTTCTAGCAAGACGTTCTACCAGCTGTCACCTGGATAATGTAAATACACGCAAGCGACTTAGACATACAGGGACAGAAAAGGGAGCCTAAATTTCTATAATTAATATTGTTGGGCGTTTAAAAATATTTCTTGATTTAAAAAATAACTGTTCATTGCCTTGTTAAATATGTCCTCTGGGATGATCTTTAATTTTTAAACACTGATGAAAATCTAAGAATTTCGACAAAAAATATTCAGCTGAAGAATTGTTTTTCACTGCCACCTTCTCAGCTCATAGAACTTTGTCTGCAACCTTTCTCCCCTCCCATAATTTCACAAAACCCACTTATTTATAGGTTACTTTACGGGATAATTAGCCTTTAAAAGCTTAAACCAGATGCGTCTTCTATACTTCATTATTTCACATGTACACAGAGATCAGCAGTGACCTTCGGGGTTGAATGCATGAGGAATGCACAGCCTCTAAAGTACCTTACAAATATACTACCACTGGTAAATCAGGCACACATAACACGCATATGCAGACTCTTACTAGAAGGAAAATCTACCTTTAGGATTGAATAGTGAAAAATTTTAAAGCATCTTATATTTTCTGACCTTCTAGAATACAAGTGGTCAGTAGAATAACATATTAAAGAATGCCCATCAGATAAATAGAGCAATAAATTACTAAAATATTTTATATAAAAGCTGGTTCACTATTTTATTACTACTTAGGACTAAAAAGAGAGAATTCTTATATGATCACTTAATACTCCTGCAGATTTATATTAGCTTTCCTGGTCCTTGGTCATAACAATTCACCTACCTGCAAGAGATTAGAAATTACTCCCAAAACATTCAATACCCCACAGCATCTTGCAGTGCTTAAAGGTGTTTTCCTCCAGAAGTATTTTCTGTGCATATTGCAGTTGCTTGCTATGATGCAGTTGCTTGCTATGATGCACAAACTTTTCCTAAGTTTCCCTCAACTTCTGACATCACTTTCTTCACCTAAGGTCCCTTAGGCATAAAATAAAAATGCATTGAATCTATATTTTAAAAACAGAATTGAAGTTTCACATTTTTGTCAATATTCAGTATTTTTCTACCATTATGTGAAAAAGTACTAACAATATTTGTCGCCACTTTTAAGAAAAAGCACATAAAAACATTAAAATAAAGTAGCTAGGAATTAAACCAAATATCACCCATGATGCTGAGGTGTGGTTTACAAATAATTACTGATATTTTAAAGAGCAGCATTTTAAACTCCATTTAAAAATATAAATTCACGCATGTTACTATATTAGAACATAGAAATAAATAGAGATAACATATGAAAGGCCTCTTGCCTAGGGACTGACCTTTTCAGGCTTATTCCAGTACTTTACTTGCTCCTAGTTATTGTTCAATATTCCTTTCCCAGGAGCACATTAACAACGATAAAAGAAGGCTAACAGCTTTGATAGCTGATTTAGAGATTCAGATTCTTTACTGCAGCAATGAGATGGTTTTTAAAAAGGCAAAATGCCAGTCATGAGATTCTAACAGGCTATTGGTAAACTACTGACAGCAGCACTACAGCAAATCAATCAACAATGCAAAAAGCTGACAAAGAAAGAAGAAAATAAAGGCTTGAACAACTTTGCAGTTTACAGGCTTTTGTTGACAAATTGTGCTGCCTAATGACATTTTATCTTGCATTACAGGAAAATTCCAGATTTTGGTGCTAGGCCAGGTCAAAACAATCTAAATAAATTTAAATTTAAGACTACAAACAGAAAATAAAATATTCATTTCAGACACACAAGAAGAAGACTTAAAGAGAAAATTTCTTTTATTTCAAAACAGAAATAACTATTAAAAGGGGCTTTTAAAACAAAAGAATTTTGGCAATATTTTCCCCTCTTTTTTCAGATTTCTATTATTTGCATTAAACTTGAAATCTAGTTGGAAGTTAGAAATATCTCAGCTCGATCTAATTGACTTTGCCTCACACACACAAAAACTCACTAGATTAAATTACAAGCAATTGGTGGTATTTTTCATTTGAAACAGCTCTCAGTAAGCCTCATTTATAAACAAACAAGACACAGCATTATTAATTTATTAATGGACTCAGTGTAGTATGTAATGGCATCATTAATACCAAAGTCACTTCTGTTCATGTAGCTAATCAGAATTCCAGGAGGGGGAAAACTAATATGACAAATGTTTGGGAGAAAATATGGAAACTGTAGGTATTCAAAGCAATTTTTTCAAGTGCCTGTTGAAGTCAGGGGCTGACAAAGTCCCGATGAGGAATGGCTGCGGAACCAGCCTGGCCTCGGAACTGCCCCTGGATCACACCAGGATAAACCAGCTGCTGAAAACACTGCCAGTGATTAGCTTTAGAAAATGTCACTACTAAGTAGGGTTGCTTGTTTCTGTCAGGACCCTTGGGACTGACACAGGGGTGAGGGTCACCCTCGGCTCCCCATCCCTTGGGATCCACCAACTCTTGCTCCTCCCTGACAATTTTAACTGAAACGGACAAGAACATCAAAGTGGAAGACAGATGGTGGAGTACTGAAACAAAGAGTTTATGTTCAGAGAATTAACAGAATTTCCAGCTACACTGGCCTGTGCACACGTTTAAATAGTTTAGATTAGGATGCAGCTTTTTAAACTGTACTGCTAGATTTTATTGCTTACTTGCAACAGTCATTTTACAAGGTTCTACAAAAACTTTGCAGACCTCTTGAGTCTACAGTCAATGTCTTTAGCACCTTCATTTTAATTCATGCACTTTTTAAATATCTATTCACGCTGACTATGCTAAAGTTATAACCAATTCCATTACATATTGCCTCATTTTTTTTGTCTCAAACTGCACGCTTGGGGAAGATAACATCTTCCTGTTCTGCTGCCCCTGCCAAACCTACAATCTCCCCAACCCTCAAGCCTTCATCAGGAGACACCACAGCAATGCATCTCCTGCATCTCCTGCAGGTGTGCCTCACTGTCCATGCAGCTTCTCAATGACTCTCAAAATGATCAGAATACCTCCTGAGCAGCCATTATTTTGGGACCAGCCATCCTGCAGCAGACTCACCTGACTCTTTGAGGGGCTGGCTGATGGTAATGTATGCACCCAGAAAATACACTCTGGTTGGTAATGAGCCCTGTGTGCCAGGTGTGGAGAGCAGCCTCCCCCAGACCTCTTTGATGTGCTACTTCTCATTCACCACTGGCTTTGGGAGAGCACCTGACAGCCAGAGCCACATTTCTCTCGGGCAGACATAAAACAGAAACAGAATTTGTTTTAAGATCTTGTAGACTTTTTCTGTGGCAAAAAGGAACAAGTGAAAGAAACAAAGGTGTGCAAATAAAAGCAATAATTTATAAAATAAAGGTCTCGTCTACCCAGCAGCTTTCCAAGTCATATCTGTCTCCTGGTTTGACAGAGCCCACGCCACAGAGGACCCAAGAGAGGATGCAGGGCAGGGAGAGAGCAGACAGTGCAGGATTTAGAAGAGGCTAGAATTAGATGGGAAAAGAAAATGCAAGAGAAACAAGGAGCAGAAGCCGAGCACTGAAGAGCTAACAGCACAGGTAAACAGAAGATGCTGTCCATATTGCAACAGCTTGATAAAAGTTAGGCATTTTCAGCTACTAAAAGTCAATTGACAGCTCAGCCACATCCTCTGTCTCTGGTGGATTTAAGAAAGAAAAATTCTCCCTCTCCCTCTTTCCCAGGAACATCTCCACTTTTACACACAATTTCAGGCTCCAGTTACTATTAATGTCTCTGTTACACAAAGTGCAGCTCCACCAGCCCCTGACTAAGGTCTGCCCACCCACCCCATGTCACTCTCACACCTCTCCTTCAGCTGCCTCAATACCTCTGCCTCATTTGAACACCTACTGCTGGTACATGTGCTCCTGTTGAGACTGAGGCAGAAGAGATAAAAGGCTTGTAAGCCCACTGCTCAATTTTTACATAAAATGCCTGTGAATGCAGACTTCAAACTCTTCAAAATAAAATTTCTTATTTTATAGGAAATATTTCAGACTTGCAGCAATTCTGTAGAAAGGTAAGGACAAGGCAGAAAAACAGGGACATGCACCAAGACAGCAAATGTCTGATGCCATATTTCAGATTCTTAATTTTTCCAAGAACTGTGAAGAGTACCGTGTGCATTTATCTCCGTTAGTGAGGGCACACATTAGATCTTTCCCAATAAACACAGGTTGCTTCCCTCCATTAAACCAATTCTGCAAACTTTGTATGAACCTACAAATATATTCAGCCACTGCTGTCAGCTTTCCCAGAGGGGAGAAAATAAAAAAGGGAAAATAAGGAAAATTCATCAAGGCAGCTGGGAATATATAGATATATTTCACCCTTAAAGAAGGGCAGGAGCAGAGGAAAGAGAAATACCCATTTATTTTTTAAAAGTCATTCTAAATTAATTTAGTCTATAAAGCTCAAACCTGCTTTCATACTCTGGATTACTGTGAGCGTTTGTCTCTCTTGTTAGCATTGGAACTAAAGGAATTGATTAACATTTATTCCTGTATAAATTATAACAGCAATTGATTCCTCATTCCCATCTGTAATTGATCTGAAAGAAGATGTGACAGAACCAGTCCAGAAAAGCAGGATAAAGTAGTGTCCCTAAAAAGAATGGGAAAGTCACTGATCTAAGCTAAATATGAATCAACCAAGGAATCAACTAATTAATGTTTCCTGCACATAGCCAGAGAGCCTTCATCTTTTGGAAGAAGACATGTAAAGAAATGCCAAAAACAAGAGCATGAGCTGTACTTGATGGGCTTCCTGTAGCAGGAAAGAAGCTGAATTCACTTCTACGTCACTACAAACTGAAAAGCATTTGGTGTACAATCGTCTATACATTTTTTTTATTATGCAGTTTTAAAACTTACCTGCCTATGATACATATTAAGTCTGGAAAGTCTATGCATTCAATAAAGCAAAAAAACCACGGAATAACAGCCAAAAATATTTTGCTTCTTATTTATTGTTGTGAGAACATGCAGTCCATCTTTTAGTACCCCAGAAGCTACTAGCAGGAAAGAGATTGAAATGTACTCAGGATCTGTGATACTCTCTGTGAGAGGGAAATATTTCCTGGTTGATTCCAGAAGAATTGTCCCTGCTATTGGTGGCCTAGGTGGTTGATGGAATCACAGACTGGAAGGTCATTTGGCCCCAAATCCTCTTTCAAATTTGTTGTTGAATCTAACTTCAAAGCTAGATCATGTCATTAGGGATAAGCAATATTCAGTTAAGCTTTGAGCATTTCCAATGATGGATATGCCCTTGCTGGGCACTTTTTGTAGCGCTTAATCGTTATCACATGTGAAAAATTATTTCCTTCTAATAACTAATCAGATTTCTCTTGTGCTCATTGCTTCTCACTCATTACTGCACAATCCTAACGGAGGTCATGTCTATAACCTCCCATCAGATAACAGAAGATAGCACTAAGATCATCCCAAACCTTCTCTTAGGCAGACTGAACAAATCCTCACGTACCATTTCTCTAGCACGCACCTTGGTGACCTCATGCTGGACTCCCTATGAACATCTTTCTTGTGCTTGAAGCCCAAACCTGCACATACTTATGCAGCTACAGACTCACATGTGACAACAAAATATCAAAAAAAAAAGTATAACTTTAACCTGCACATTCCTCCTATTACAACCCAAAACATGACTGGGTTTCATGACACAGATGCACTTGTTTTCAGCTTGTCCAACACAATGTCCAGGCCTTTTTTTACAGAACTGTCTTCCAAACTGCCCCTACACACCGTGCCATTGCATGCGATGAGTCACTGAACAGCAAAGCCACCACAACCTTACCAATGGCTTTCCCCATGCCAATGAAAAGAAAGAGAAAGCCATCTGCTTCAGGATTAACTGACATGAACTTAAGAGTTCAGCTACGGAAAGGTGCATGGATGCTCTACCCCAGTATCTGTCTTTTTTTTCACGTCTATCCCTGTCCCTAACTAAACAGGCTAAATCCAGAATCTGACCTCAAGTGTATCTAATCTTTCTATAATTCTGCAAAAAGTTGTTCCATTTGAACGCAAAATGCCAACAGAGGAGGATTTATCATCTTTTGTCACTGTCAGATGCTCATTCAACATTTCAAATTTTAAAACTGAGAACTGAAAGAACTGAACACAAAAATTTATCTAGCATATGGGTAAGGAAGTATAAGAGGCCAAAGCAAAATATTTCTAATATGTGTATGCCACAGAACAGGGTGTCAGGATGGGAATTCAAAGATACAAAATCCAGCCATAAAATTTCCTCCTGTGAAAATGCAATAGATGTGGTAACCAGGCTAAGGATAGGAGCTTCATATGCCTTATCCCCACCTCCCTTCAAAGTGCAATACAAAGCAGCAGGTATACATATTTAGTATGTTTATTCTGAAAATTACCTTTATCTCCCTCAAACATCTGACAACACATTGTTACTTCAGTTCTGATTCAGTGGGGTATTTTACCTAGTGGCTATTGTAATTTCAAAGTCCTCCCAACTTCTTGAGGCTTCATTATGATCATAATAGAGTCTATTTTAAATATTTCCAGATGATACAGCATTGCCCAGAGAATACACCCTTTAAAATAAACACTAATGGATCCTACTCTTTAAGCAGCATTTTCTTTTTGCACCATATTTAGTATCAATTACATCTTTTTGGCACAGCTTATTATCCTAATAATAATGAGCCTCTCTTTCCCCATGACAAAAATTAATGAGGTCACATTCTTTTATGATAATGGAATAAACTGTGGAATTGGACTTTCCTTAAGGATGGCTAAAGTATAGGCTCTCTAGAAGGAATGTACAACCTGTCAATGTGAATGTATTGTTTAGCTGAACAAATAGAGCAGACTTTTTAAAATTCTGTTGCCAGCTAACACATTGCGAACAGTCCAGCAAACCCTTTATAGAGAAAAAATATGATCTGTACAAAATGTTAACATGAAAGTTTAACCGTGCTGGTAGCATAACATATAAAATGGACAGACAAGTGGCTAGCTATGACTCCTGAGCTTCCAAAAATTAGTTATATCCCTATATGTATTTTGCTGCTATATTATATTTCTCAATGAATGGCAACCTCTAACTACTCTATATGAAAGAAGCCGTTCTAAACCCCTCAACAGTGCAGATTTTCACTATGCATAGAAATTTCTCCTAAGTCTGTCTCAAGTGTAGAAACATAGGAATAAGAGAGGAAGTGCAACCCAAATTTTGTTTGCAATAAAATGAAAATGGCACACTTAATAGCTGAGGTTGGAAGGGGTGCTGGTAAGTTCATTGAGTCCATCCCCCCTCAAAGCAGGACCAGCTACAGCATGTTGACTATGGCCACGTGCAGTTGGATTTTAAATGTCTCCCAAGATAGATGTGCCATAAGGTCTCTGGGGAGACCAGTCTAGTCTTTGACCACTCCCACAGTAGTAAAATTTCTTATGTTTAAATTGAATATCCTGTATTTGAATTTGTGCTCTTTGCCTGTTGTCCTGTCTCTGGACACCACTGAGGAGAGCCTGTCTTAGTCTTTTTTACCCCTACCCCAACACACAGGTGGGGTTGGGGGCAACCAGAGGATCTGCAAATTATAGTCACTATTTTTGACCCATAACTTGCCTGCCTGCATTAGACTCACACAAAGTATGGGCAACATGCAGACAAATGCCTTCTGCCACATACTTGTGTTTAGATACCATTCCTCATTCTCCAGGAAAATGTATTATATATATATCTATGTCCTAGGGTGACTTTATGATGCTTGTATCCCCAGTTGTCTGTTCTGTTTATGCTGGATATTAAGTTCTGCATTTTTAAGACTGGTTCCGAGAGCGGGAGAAAAGGGAGAAGAAGGGGCTGGAGAAGAAATGCACAGTTTTTTTTCAGACATTGCACTCACTCCTCCGCATTCCTGCCCCTGTACTGTGTTGTCTGAGGACAGATAGACAGCGGGACAGAGCTCTCCTTTGCTTTTAGTTAGGTTTTTTTTAGCTAGCTGAGGCAGAGAAGTTCCCCAGACTGTGGCTTTTCTTTTTCTTGGAACGCATCAGCCCTGCTCTGGACTGAAAACTGGGAGCTCGTACCTGTGGTCCACCGGGGCCTGGGACATGGCATTTTCCTGTGCAGGAGGGACTGATAAGAGACTGAGCAAGCCGAGCTACACCCCACAACAAGGACTCTGAATTTGCCATCTCTGCAGAACACCGGGAGGATCCATTGTTTAATTTTTATTTTTCATGTTTGTCAGTACTTTGCTTGTTAAATAAACAGGTTTTTTCCACTTTTCTCCAAGGAAATCTTTCCCAACAGGTAGGGGGCCACTTGAATTTGCTTTCTAGAGGGACCTCATTCAGAGGTTTCCTTCCAAATTTGCCCTAAATGAGGAGAATCTATAAATATAATCTATATTACATACACTATAGAACATAACCAGAAAGATTGTAGGCTTCCTAGGTAAGGTAAAAGATGCCATGTGTAGGACAGAGATAGGCAGTGCTCAATTACAGAATTTCACTCCTTGTAGTGATGAGAAAGGGTATTTCAATAATTAAAAACCTAGATTAAGTAAAGCTAATTTTCATATTTTATTGAAAGTCTCTCTTGATTCTACTTTAAAAATCATGTCAGCTTCCTTTTAAGTTGTATTCTTTGTGCCTACCCAGTAACTTTTGTATTTACATTTTCCAGTAAAAAAAATAATCTTCGGAGTACATAATTAATGAAAATTACTAGTTTTCACTTATACAAGTACTCCAAATACAACACTGAACTAAGCATTTTTTCAACACTTTAGATTTTAGTGAGGTTTTTGTTTAGTTTGCAGGGGGCTGTTTGTCTGGTTGGGGAATAAAGGAAGGGGCTGTTTTGGTTTTTCGATAGAAACTCTATTCCTAACCTAATGGTATTCCTTCATCCTGTCACAGGAATGTGCATCAATGAAATAAGCATGGCTCTACACTCCTGACAGATGCATATTTCTCTGTGCCATGACACTTGTTTACCAACCTGTAAAGACTGAGGAGTCATGAAACTGTTCAGGTTAAGTCATGGCTTACATAAGTCATGGCTACATCCAGGCAAGAAAGAGGACTGCACCCATAAACCAAGAGAGAGACTATGGTGATAATTCATATTGCATTTAGAACAAGGGGAGCTGTACACCATACTCTCAGCACTGAGTAGAAACTTAAACTACATTAATTTCTTGAAGTTCCTGAAGTTTGGAGGGAATGTGGCTAGCAATACAATCTGTTTGCTCTGCTTCATGAGAGATTTTTTTTTCAGTTTAGCTGTTAAAAAATGAAATTCCTTTAATAAAATCCTCCAAAGGTCAGCTCTGCTAGAAGTAAAACTGTCAGGCTTCCCATCTTTGTTTAGTAATTGTGCACTTGATGCAACTGTAAAATGTATCCACTGCTGCAAGCTGTTCTTTTCAGTGAAGTAAAAGAAAAAAATTTCCAACTATTTGCAAGCTACAGATCATTAAACCATCCCCAAAACTGACACCAGAAGCATCTACAGTTACAGTGTTTTCCTGATTCTGCTCTGCAAACTTCAATTACTCTTTTTAACTTTAGAGTACAAAGACATTCTGCACACAAATTTCAGGTTACATAATAATGCTTAGGAAGAGCCTGCACACATTTCTTTAAAGTTCTCCAACTCTTTAAAATTACACTGACACAATATTAACCCAAAAGTATCAAATATTTCTATATTCCTTTCCTTGTAAACTCTGACTTCACATATTATATTTCCCATAGATTTACTGCATCTTCTAAAGGGGGNGGGGAAGAAAAAAAGGAAATCTGTGAGGGCCACCTGAAGTTTTCAGAAGTGCAGGAAACCAATAAAAAGTAACTTCTGGCTTCAGACAGTTTTCAGGTGGAGAAAATGCATTAATGAAAACTTGTACTTCATAATAAAATATAACTACAAAGCTCTATCACGCAACAAAAAGTCGAAATACCTGTTTCCTCAAAGACAAATACAGTGTTCACAAACTCTGCAGGTCTCAAATATCTGGCAGAGCCACAAGACTTCTGTAAAAGCTGAAACAGAAAAGTCCAGCTTCAAATAGGGCTACAAAATATTTTTGAGTTGAGCAGTATCATCAAATCCAAAGGCGAGAGTTGCATCAAGTCAACTAAGGTTCCAGTTAGATAAAAATCTTCCAGACAGTTTTTTTGACAAGCCTTTCAGGAAAAAAAGGACAAAAAATGAGTATAGCAGCAGTCTCTACCCACTAGCACTGCCACTGCTGGATCTCAGCAGCATCATGTTTTTACACCAACAAGCAAAAGACTTCCAGATCCACATTTTTAAGAAACTGCCCAAACTATTTTACTTAAACTGCCTAAAAGTCTCAAGAACCAATAAGTTGTTTTTCAGAAGTATTCCAGTTTGAAGTCACCTATCTTCCACCAGCCTTTGTAATATCCCACTGCTTGTTTAAAATAAAAGTAGATGCTGTCAGTTTAAATGCCCCAAGATTTTTCGGCTTTCTTGTCTTCTGTAGGACACACTGTCTCTCTGAGTAACCTTAATCCTCCCAGGTGCACATGCCATTGCTTTTCCCTCACTGTACTGAGAAGGGTCCAAAATCCCCATTCCATATTTCCTCCTCTACCCAGTTCATACTAACACTGTCCAATCTTCCAACCCACCTGTCATGCCAGAAGTCTGGCCCCCTTTTCCTCCCTCTGTGGGCTTATGTACACCTGAATCATCTCCTCACGGTGACAGTCCTCAGTCCTTTCTTGCAGACTGAGGAACTAATCGTTATGTGACTTAACATTTTAGAATGACAAAGGGGATGGTGATGCTTTTAAGATGAAAGGTAACCATTCATTCAAGGTAACCACTGACTATTATAGCTTCTACAGGCATCAAGAGACAGTGAAGTTGATGCTGCAACTATGCTTCCACTCTTCCAGTCATCACAAAAGTGAATAAAACTTCACTCAGAGATGCCTGAAAGAACTTAATTGAAAATTGATCAGTGCTTCTAGAGTTGGTATACCAGGGACTTGTACAGAAATGCCACTGAAAGCAAACAACCATTTCAATCAGGCAGAAAAAGGAAAAAACCTTCAAATGTCAAAATATTTCTGGTTCATATTGCTGTCAATTCAAGCCTGAATACAAAATAATGATAACATGGAAGACTTCCATTCTAACAGTCATTGTTCAATAATTCTCTACAATTTAAAATCACATGTTTAATAATCACATGTGAGAATGAGCAATATCATACTAAAAGCATCAAATAAACATGAGTTAACATTACACAAATGAGCAATCAGTAATAATAAGTTATTTAAATTTAAATGAGCAGCTCTTAAAAAAACTAGGACAAAAATACCTAACTATTCAATGGGAAAATTAACAAAGCATACACAAAAACATTTAAAGTTTCTTGCTCTCATCTTCATTGTAACTAATATATTAATCAAAATAAAAATGCAAAGTAAATTGGGAAAAACTGCCTCAAAGAACTGATGACTCAATCATCAGGGTAGCATTTAAGGAAGTTAAATATAAAATGAGTAAATAAACCCTTCAACTGCCACCTGCCTTGTCTTCTGCTGGCAATACCATTCTGAAGCTATCAAACTATCAAATGCGTGAAAGGAAGGACAAAAAATTGAAAAACATTTTTGACTGTTTGTTCTGCTGATTTTTTTCTATCAAAGCATCTGCTATGCATCTCTTCTATAGATGGGATATAACATAAACCTAAAAGCTGTACAGACACTTGCACATCACTTTAGGGTGAAAGGATTTGCTCCTCCCTGAGACATCTTCCTTTTTGATGAGAACAGGAAAGAAGAGAAAGGTAACAGTACACTGAATGAAAACTTGTCTGTAACTCCAAATCTGCAGAGATTGCTGCTTGCAACTCGCTGCCCTCAGAAGCTCCCAGCAAAAGGTGACACCAGTGCTGCCAGGGCTGTCTTACTGTCTCCTCATACTCCAGCTTATGGAAAAAAGGGTGGATGCAGCCCTGCAGAACCTTGGAACCTCAGTTACCCCTCTGTCCTACACAAATTCAGCACCAGCAACACCCCAGAGCCCAGGCAGAGCTCTGTGTCTGTGTTGGCAGCAGCAGGATTCACAACCCTGTCTGGTCCAGTTCCTTCTTTCTTCCCCAAGACATCAACATTTACATCACCAATAAGTGTTGCCTTCATGAACACCTTCATGGGAGAAGCTTTGATGGATGTCCCAGAACACATCTCCTCCTCACAGCTTTTCCAAAACAAAGTGTGATTTGCCACACTGAAAATCTCTACAGTGAGTTAAATAATAAGAAAAGTCATGGTTTTCCTAATTTTTCCTTTGATCATGTTCATATCACCTGTAGCTTTATGGTAAAAAAATATAGTATATTTTGCAAGGATTTTCCTTTTTAAAAAGTTCCAAGAAACAGAAAAGGAAAACAGAAGGGATTACAAATTTGTATCAATGTTTATCTGGCAGAAAAAAAAATAGCAGTCCTTATAATGATGTCTTCATGCTGCCTACCTAATTGATAAGGCAAATCTATTAATCTTTAGTTTTATAATAAAAAAAACCTGAGTACCGATTTATAGCATATACCTCCTTCTGTGTATTTCTACATAAACATAGCACAAATCCTTTGTTTTTAAAACCAGGTAGATCAAAAGATACAAACTAGAACATCATAAGCTCAGAACAAAACATCATCCTGGATTTGACAACAGGTGGGAGTAACGGCGTATCCATGTTTGTCTGGCTCTGCATATACAACAGCAAAATAAAATACACATTCTGAGGAAAATTCATCCCTTGTTGTTAAAAAGAAGAACTATTCATATAACAAGTTAATTTTGATAAGTGAAATAAGATAATTATTTGGGCTCTCCAGAAACGTGTGTCTGAAGTGTTAAAGTCCGTGACAGATTAATGAGCAAAATAGAGGCAGGGCAGCTGGGAGTTTACGGTAAATGAAGTACATAACACATCTGACAATGTTACTGTTGTACGCAGTACATATATACATACATAGTTATTTACAAAGCCCTAGTGGGTGAATTAAATTAAACCATTTTCTAACTCCTAAACTGGCCAATCATAAGAAGCTTGGCTGTCAGATATAAAGAAAGGCTTGTTAAGTAGTAGCCTCCATTTCTTTCTTTGCAAGACACCATGAGACGCAATTAATGATTTGAAAAAGAATCTGCAGGCTGCAACTAACAATCCATTTGGGTCAAAGTTTCTATTGAACTTGTTTATTTCCATTTGCAAGAGGTTTCATTGCCTTGTACAAAAGATGTTTATATTTCTTGGTGGATGTCCTTTCACCACATCCAGTGACACTGTCACGTCCTATGAAATATGCATACTTTTGAGTGTCCTAAGCAAAGACCTTGATAGTAAAATTGTTTTAATTGGATGATACACATTGAAGTGCAATCTAGTGCTTCACTGCTTGGAAAGTACTTATGAGGAACAGATTTCTCTAAAGTTACTTTGTCTTTTATATGCACATGGGATAACTGTGGGAAGCCTGCTAGATACCGAGTGGTTTTCAATATGTTAACTGCTTCAAGGCAGATTAATATACATCTGGTTACATAATAACCAAGGAAGAGCTTCACGATGAGGAGAAAAGCATCGATTAAGCTGGCATAAGCAGCCCAACTGTTAAATGCATAACCACAACAGAAACAGTTTCCTACAACTCTAGGTACAGACATCAAGGTGATCCTGAACTTCCATAGGTGGAGAGGGAAAGGTGAGGAGACCTGCAACAAAGCAAGTGATCACATGAAGGGGAAGGGCTGCAGTTACTTTCACCAAGTAGAATACAAAAGGTAAACTTTCCCACTCATTTCCAAAGCCACGTGATCGTGGACACACCTGCTCCAAGGAAAGGCTTTTGTTTTAAGAAGCCACTAAATTTGCTGTATCTAAACACCATCATTTGTGCTCATTATATCTAACATCACACTTTCAGCAGTCATCTTAACTGGGGGCCTAGCTGGCAAGGCAGCATTTAGTTGTGTCTCTCTGTTCTTCAAAGATATCTAATGAAATAACACCAGAATTCCTCAAAAAAATCAAGTTTTTATTGCTCCTTCATTCATTGACGTTGCCACCAGATGTCACATATATATGCATACATACACATACACAGAGGCAAGTGTACACATATATATACACACACTCATGATAAATCTCACACCAATTTTGATGTCAACATTTCAACCCAAAGACACCACAAACTTTGCTGCAGCACTGCTAACCTTTTTTCCTTAATGAAACCAGAATGATTTAAAGCAACAATTTTATAAACAACAAAGATGAGTCTAGAAGCCATTTGTTAAAAGCCAGCAATTTTTTTGATAGGTAAATTTCCTACCAGATCGCTACGAAAAGCTTTCTGCAAATAGATTTTTTTTTAGAGTACATATATCTATTATTATCATTAGCTCTTTCTTGCCAAAATATGTCCTTTCAAATTTTCAAAGCTCCCCTCAGTTTGTGCTGTTTTAAAAAATATGACTCTGTGAAGTTATTTACAGTATCAGATCAAATGCATATATGCATACTAAAGAATTTGTTCCAAGCAGGCAGTTTTCTTTCTTGGGGATGAAATAACTGATGTAGAAGAAGCAGTGATACTGGTAGAGCCTCTTGTTTACTGAATAAACAGAGTTGAGTTAATGGATGCCAACTCTGTCAAATCACAATGGGACATCCTAACTAGAAGGAAAAATTAGATGGGAGTCAAATGTTTACTTTCTATTTTTCTTCATTTTGTTATATGTCAGCTGGAAAAAAAATTCTGGCTTTAACACACGGCCTCATTATCAGTTAGAATTACTATCTTCTTTTCCACATTTTTTCCATATTATCATCCTTTCAGTTTCTGATAAATACTAAATATAGAGTTCTTCCAGAAAACAGACAGGTCAGACCACTCACAACTTCAATAAATTGCAGGAGTATGGACTGAGCTCCTGACAAAATTGTTATTTGCCCTCCTATTAAGATTCTCATCCGATATAAATGATCCTGAACTTTATATCACAACTTTGATTGGATTTCAGCGTACTTATGTTCTGCTTCCTCTTGTGGGATGCTATTAACAATCATTACAAACAACTTTTCCAAAGGAACATAACATATCCTAATACTCTGGAGCACTGTATCTGCATGTTGCAGGTACCTCTATTCTAAATTATCCTCCCACTCCACTATTACCTCACCTCCCACTCTCTGCAATAAAAACAAGATTTGCTTGATTTATAAAGGAAGTAAACATAGCGTTTCTGTAGTTTATAATAGCATAAAATGGACTGAGTACCGTTCAGTGATACATCTGCACAAATGCTTGATCTATAATTTAACCACATTGTATTATTTCAGCTTTACACTTTAATTGGCTGTGAAAGAAAGGTAGAGAAATTGTATTTTTTATGCAGCTTATGCAAGATGGAGTCCTGATATTTTCTAACACACGAAATGACATTTGAAATAATGAACAAAAGTAAGTCTCAGAGGACACCAAATGACTGAAGATTGCCATTATTCAGACTCAACAGGAATCTCATTCCCTTCTTTAGATTTGTATGAATAAATAAGGATCTCCAGGACTACCATTCACCTTGTATAACTTGTTTTATTACACATACAGTAAAAAAAATCAAAATATTACAAATTTCCCAGACCAGTTTGTTCCCAAGACATCCATGCTCTCACACACATTTACAGTTCTGCCAAGGTTTGGGTTTTTTAATTTTAAAAAATACTAAAACTCAGTCCATAAAAATAGATTTTTCAGCTAGATCAGTCCCCTTTTCTGTTCACAATGAAGCTACACAATCGTTGGTGCATTAACCAGGTAGGGATATGGGATGTCTATAGAGAAAAGCAGAAGAGCAGGAGAAAGAAATGGGAGAAGGGGGGAGAGGAGAGAGAGAGGAGAGAAGAGAAAAAGAAATAACACATTGCTGTGATTTTGATGGCACTGCCAGCTTACAACCATGAGGAGTTCACAGAATTAGCTTCCAGTAACTACTTATTCATTGCCCTGCTTCACACAGCTGTTTAAAGCAAGTTTTGGTGAAAAAAATACGTTTCCAAGGAAATTATCCACTGGAACTGGATGTTCAGCATCTGCTAGTCCTTTCCTCCTAGACTTAGAACCACAGCACAGACCTGTGGATGTCATCTTGACCAAGTCCTCACTCAAAGCCAGCCCAACATTTGTGCTGCATCAGGTCACTTAGGGCCATGTTCAGTCAAGTTTTGAATGTCTCCAAAGGAGAACCAAGGAGAGACTGAGACTGTGCATCTGTAATTTAAGAGAATACCTGGTGCAGGCCAACTGCAGATTAGCCATTTGCAACAATTCTTCATTTTAATAGTTTTATTTATGCTCTCTTATTTAAATGAGTCCAACTTCTATTTTTTATCACACTGATGGAGAGCCAAAAGGGATGAAAATATTAAAATCACCACTTCAGCTCTCAGTAACGTAAGGAATTAGGGTTTCAGCAGAGAAAAAAGAAAACAACCGACTTTGAAGAGCTGAAGTCAAATTATTTTAAGGGAAACTGAAGGTTCTCACAGTCTTTTGCATCACTTCACTTTAGTTAAATAAAAAAAGCAAACAAAACCAGCTCACACTTATACTATGGAAAATGCCATAGCTTGACTGACAAAGCAAGCTATAGGAGAAACAAATTATTATGGCCATTAATTAAACACAACCCAGTTTTCAGGCAAGCTGGACAGCTGCTTCTCTGAAAAATTACTCAGTTATTTAAGCTGGATTTAAGCAGACACCTCACCAGTCTAAATGAGTCTTAACACGGGAATTTGAGGAAGCTGATGGGGTGGCTCCAGTGGCAGTAGAGCAAAGATGAAGAGTGGTGGAACGAGGTTGCCTCTGCCTCATTCACTCCTATTTCTTTCCAGCTCCTGTCTACAAAAGCAAGTAAAAATTGAGCAGCGGTGACAGTGCCAGCTCCAGCAGCAAGAAATAAGAATTTGGCACCTGAGACCAGAAAAGCCCCAGGTGCACCACTGATACTGATTACCTTTCTCCTACTGCAGCCCATAAGAGTTGTAGAAAAAAAGTTTGATTTATACTGCTGTGTTTGTTGAAAACACCTTTGTTGACTTGAGCTCAACATATTTATAGCTTATTAAGTAAATTGGATCATTCTAACAAAGAACACGCCACTGAGACATATTCCAAGGAGGAAAAAACACATAAAAACAGATGCTTACAATCAATTTTGTTTGTTTTCAGAACTATATAGTAACTGCACAGTTTATAGCAGTCCCCTTTTATTGATTTATTTCATCTTAAAGAAAAATTTCAGGGAAACTAAAGCATTTCACATGTAGTTAGTGGGATAAACAGCTATTTCACCTGTACCTTAAGGTATCCTATCTTTAGCCCACATTGCTAGGGACTAAAAGAGACTATCATCTGACATATTTTCCCTGACTTACATAGTAGAGTACAGCAGAGTCAATGCTGGTCAATGCTCAGATGTTCAACACAGGAAAATTACTACAATGGAGTCCAGAAATTTGTTCCTCTTAATAATAAATAACCAGCATATTAAAATGGCACATTCCTTTATGAAACAGTCTCTGCAAATAAGCAAATTTTTTCTTACATAAAGAACAAAAAGCCTGCACACTAGGGCAACTGATACACTTGTGGAATTTATTAAGTTAAGCATAAATGCTAAGACTAAATGAGCTTCTTTAATTTCCATAATGAAATTGTTTTTGTAAAGTTAAAAATACTGTAATGAGGCCAAAACGGTGTGCTTTCAGAGACTCCCATGGTGAAACAAATGAGATTTTAGCTTCTCTAATTGGGCATACTGCAGACTGGGCTTGATGCTGTCTTCAGCACAGGATGTTTGTTATCCCTAACAAAAAGAGGTCTACAGCTGTCATCATAATATCATATAGCTTCTCTGAAGCCAAGCCATCAGAAGGAAGGCTGCTGCTCTCTGACTGGGACCACCCAAAGGGAGAGATCAAGTAGAGAACAGCTCCACTCTTCCCTGATTAAGAAGTTATTCGTAGAGGTAATTTGTTTACAGCTATCACAGAGAAGCTTTTGAAGCAAGGAATGAGTATTCCCAAAATCCACCAAGAGAATCTTATTTGATTAAATAATGAATATGGATATTCCCTTACTCTTTCATTCCCACCTACCCCTTTTCCCCTTGCTTATTAGATCTCATTACCTGTCAACGCAGGCCTTCAGAGCTTGCCTACTCCAGCAGGAAAAAGAAAAATATTAGAGCAATTGTGTTGCATCTGTAGTGCCAGAATCTACTGGTTTGATGACATGTGCAACACCACAGTGACACTCTTCAAGCCTTTAACAACTTAAGACTCATTTTCAATAAATATAATTTTTGGTTTTCCACTGTATTAAAGTTCAAGTGTAAAGAACTGGGAAAACAAATTATCAACTTTAAAAAAAATAACCAATTTAATAATCTGGCAGTAGTAAAAACAAGCCACTTAGTTCTTACACAGCTAAACCATGATTTAATATTTGAAGCAAGAACAATAATTCTATAGAGCAAAAAAGAAAGTACAATTTAGGGCTGAAAGAGAATGTGACTATACATACTTTTAGATGCCTTACACAAACATACTTGATTCCAATTAGTTACATGAAGAAGAAAGACTTCTCTATAAATGCACACTGATGGAGATTTCTACGCCTTTGCTCTAGATCTAAGGCTTCATTGCAAAATCAAAGTGTTTAACACACGCCAGAACATTTTACTGGAATAAAAATGTCAAGCCATAATTTCAAAGTGACTTCCTTACTATTTTAAATTTTTTCTAATGATACTATTAATTGTTTCATTGTAAAATTTGGAATATTATTGTCTCTTTATGTCTAGCCTTTCACTCCTTTCCTAATATCCTGCTCTGCTTTCACTTCTCAAGATTTCAGCTGTCAACTTGCTACAAACAAAAACTGTGTTTTCTTTACAGAAAGGCTTTTAGCATCTTCATAGTTATCACATGTTCTACAATTCACCTCTCTGCTGACTCATAAAAAGATAGGGAATATAGGCTTTATAATGAGAGCAAAACACTTGGATGAACAATAAATAAAAGTGAATAATTAGTTTAACAGAAGTTTAAAAAAAGTAGTATGAAAAAATGACAGCAGAGGGGAAACAATAGGCAAAATTTTATATCATCAGGATTGATACATCTTGTAAATGGCTTTTGCTTCTTTGTTTAGGTTTTGGTGAGTGCAAAAGAGTGCAGCTGCACAGACAGCACGAGAAATATGACCCTCCGGCAGCAAACAGAACTTTGTCAAAATTGCATAAAGCATCCATTTAAAAATATAGCTTAGCAGGTAAATTTTTTAAAACTCATGTGAGACTGTGCTCTTCAACCTAATTCCAAGACCCTTGTGTACTGCATTAATGTTTTGTAAGAGAACGTTGAGAATTAGCAAAAGATAAGTGAATCATCAAGTTTTTCATTTTAATTCAAACTTGATTCATTAAAGCCTCCCAAAAAAACCTCTACAATACATGAATCAGATTCAAATAATGAGATATTTTAATTAATTTGAACTTGTAACTCTACTTTGGAATACAGAAACCTTCTTAGAAGATGCTCAGAAGACCAGCATGGGGTAAAAGCAAAACGTCAGATTGCTACATGTTCAAAGAAAACCTATCTTAAGAACCTCCCACAAAGACAAGAACGATTCCAAGGAAAAATAAGCAATGTGAAAATTCCTACAGGCTTTTTTACAACTGATTTTGAGTATTCAAGAGTACCTATCTTTGTGTCTACTATGATACAGTAGGCTAAATAAAAATCGTATACATATTGCACACAGTTTATTACTATGTGTAGTAAGTTCTTCAAAGCATATCCTTTCAGATTTTGAAATAGCAGAGAAAGTCTGAGCACTTTGTCCCTGTATGCCGACAATACACCACGAAATATTATCAAGTTGTGTATCTGCACTAACTGAAATTAGGGTCAAGATGATACAGCCTAAGGAACAAATTTAAAGATTAAAAAACAGCCTCCTGAAATAGGCATAAAGCAGATTGTAACTGGCAACTGGCTGTCAGTTTCCAGAAACATCACCACTAAATGATGATGTATCAAAAAAAGTTTAAATATGCATCATCTTAGTGTTAAAAATACCTACACAAAGGTTTTCCTTTCTAGACTGTTTACGTCTTACTATTTAATTTAGATCTAAAAAAAATCTACTAATTTATTTTGATTAGCCCTTTAAAAATAGGATATCTTCTAAAAATCTTCCTGTTAGGCTTGGACTGTAAAAGGGGAAAATATTTAAGGTGCAAAATATCTTTCTCCCACTGTTTTCCTTTAATATATTGTTATTATGATGAACAAATAACATTGTCCCATCAATCAGCACATCTGAGCATCGGTTCTGACACAAAGCAAATAATAAGTCTCTCCCTGTAATGAGTTCTGCTTTCTAATAAATTCACCCATTAGTTTAGTCTAGAAGATTAACTGTTATAAAATCTATAATATGAAGCACAGACAAAATATACATACAAATATACACACAAACTTTGGGGTTAAACCACATTTCGATATTCGCATTATTTCACAAATAACATGTCACCTTTATTTTAGCTGATCAGGCCAGCATTTCCTTTATATCAGCTAAAGCAGCTAATTTACTTTCATTGACCATCCAGCAGTATAATGTACCACCTGCTTATTGTGATTCTCTCTGGCTAGACATTAAAAAAAAAAACAAGACAAAACCTGCCTTTCTCTCTCCCACTCTCCCATTCTGTAATTTAACTTTGTACAAATGTAATCTTAAATTCTTCAATTCTCTCGGGCATTTTGTGAGTAGAGATGCTGGGATTTTTACAGCACCACATCTGTGCATGCACATTGTGATTAATACAAGAGAAATCCTTCAGGCATATTGCAATTGATGCAGCAAAACTGAACTTATTTGAAGCACTGCAAAATTATCTATTCCTTCAACTGTTAATTTATTTCTTCATAGCCAGACAGGTATAGAAGATTAAGCACTTCTTTTTTTCACTGTATGAAAGTAGAAGATGCACATATGGTGGTAAAAGGGCAGAAAATAGTGTTAAAATCCATTCTAATATTTTGGAAAGAATTTGCTTTTCAGACCAGTTTAATATTTTAAACAACTTTATGTGCTTTAGAAAATCTAAGTCATATCGCAATGAGGAATCCTATCTTGTCAACTTTTCATTGCTATTTTTGTCACCAGCTAAGACAATTTCTATTGGTCTGTAAACATTCACAACCCCACCAAATGCTAGTTTATACTTACTGATGAAAATCAGCAAAAGAGGCCAGAAACATGTTATGTTCAGTCTGCTACTTCATTTTGTGTTAAGAGACTACAGTTTTGACAGTAGGGCCATCTGCTGTTAACTTTCCTTCTCATCATAATACCAGTCCAGTCAAAAGCAATTAAGAGTGTTTTGCCATTATAATATGCAGATAATTATGATAAATTACAGTTTTCAAATCATCCTCAAATTATGCATATGGTAGGTATTTTCCTTGCAGTTACTGATGTAAAAAATATCCCTGCGTTTTCAAAATATTTCAGCTATTTTATTGATGATGTTATTTCTGTAATGAGATATCTACAAGAAAATTTCTTGGGCACAGAGCCTGACAGCCATTAGAAATCTATTTATATCTCAGCAAGACATTTTGCCAAGTAGATAGAGTCATAACATTCTGCACCGCCATTATACAAAATACTCAGAAAATTGTCTACTTTTGTTTACTTGTGTGTCACAAAAAAATTAAAAACATATGCAAACACACAACTAAATAGCCAGAAGAATATTTTACATTTTGTTACAATGTGGAATGATTCAAGAGTTTAACATAAGTTAAAAACATGATAAAAACATCATTTTAAGGAACTGCACACTGCTGTTTTGTGTTGAGCTCTCTTTGTCATTACTCAGGTGATCCCCAGAATTAGCCAGGCATAAACAGGCAACAATTCAAAGTGGAGTCAATAAAAATTCAGCCTCTACTCCAACACTGGCTTTATCTTGAGGGTACCTTTTTTTATATGGGTGGGAGCATACTGTCATATCTTCTCTGAAGTTTAACTGAAAAATCACCACTGTTAATATTTTAACTTTTTTTATAATGTTTCTTCAGTATTTCTTTGCTAGTGAATGGACTTCCTGAGAAATAATCAGGCTCTTCAATGCGACCACATGCTCTTTGTGACCAGACCAGCCTTGAGTGATGATCCAGGACACTTCATCCATCTAGTTCTTGCCAGGAATGTGAGACCTGCTATGAAAGATGGCTCATAAATCCTGGACACTAACAGCAACCAGTAGCACCTGAGCCATGGCAGGCCACAGAGGAACAATGAGGAAGACAGGAAAGCAAAAGAAAAAATGACACAATAATGCCAGCAGCAGCAGAATCAAATCTGAGCTCTGCTAAACGCACAGAGATGGTGTCTGCATGGCAATGGCCTAATCACCTTCTCATCATTGCGGACACACAGTGCTCAAATACAAGCCAGAGAGATAAAAGTTACCTAAAGATATCAATTCAAATTCAAGTTCAAAAACTTGCAGTCGAAGACACAAATGATATGAACTCATATTTTAAATACTTTCCCTCAAACAATGAAGTCAAGCAACACTTCCATTTAGCAACAACACAGAAGAAAAGCCAGTGATGAATATCTGCTCTACTTAAATGTCAGCTAGCTTACTCTTCGGCTGTGCTTGCAATAACCACGTGGACTCAGAAACAGGAGACACCAACAAAACAATAGCAGAATATCCCTATATCTGCCTTCTGATTCTTTGCACTATGAGACAGAAAAGGATAAGATCTCTAACTAAGGGGAATGGAGCCTTTACATAATTCTGCTTGTAGAAAAGATGTGTTTTCTCTCCATATCCCTCTGGTAGCTGATGTTAACAGCTGCCAGTACATTACCATACTTTTTTTCTCCTTGGAAGGACAGGCAAATTGCTCCCCACAGATCAGATGCCAGTCAACATGGCAAACGAACCTGTGTTGAGCATATTTTCTCTTCCTGTAAGAGTAAATTGTTTTCAAAATGTTTGGTTTCCATCAAACCACTGCTTGGGGTGAGCTTTTTGCTTCTAGATTTTTCTTTTGAACATAACATTAAGTCGTATTCAATTTTGATAATCAATGAGAAAATGCAGTGGATGTTTTTATTTCAGAAGTGCTTCAAAATTTAACAAACCATTCAACTGAAAAAGCTCTTGTTAAAAAACTGTTGAAAACTTAGTGTTTAGCTAATTTATGTTTTCAAGATTAGCCTTGCACAGTATCACAAAACCTACATTTTATTACTCAATATAATTCTCTGCAGAGTTTTTCAGAAGAGGATATTTGGATTGTAAGGCTTCATGTCTAACACAACAATTTTGAGTTGGGAGAGCTGCATGCAGCCTATAAACTATGGTGTGTACATGTACAAACATATAAAATATTATCCGTATCTTAGCTGCTGCTTCCAAATAAATTTCTTGCCCTTCATAAAAAAGTCTATTTTCTGAATAAAACCAAGAACTGCACTCTACTTGACTAATCAACTTGAATTCATGCACTAGCCAGTACACCCTCAATATTAATGCAGGTGGCTGCTCAGAAGCATGCAGTATGACAAAAGCATTCACTGAGAATTTTTGGAAGCAGCAATGCTGATTTATACCTTCTTAAAAACATACGTCAAGAGCCAGAACAGATAAACAGAAATGCAAATCAAATTCAGGAGCAAAAGTGTTCCCTATAAGCAGAGAAGTTGCCAGTGCCGTTCTACCACAAATCTGCTCTCAAAGCACAAGCCTTATGATGAAATATAATTAGCACCATAGCTAGAATTAATAATGAGATAAGAGGAACTGACTTAACAATCTAACAGACCTGGGGAGGCCATCTTAGTGGGGATAGTCCTGTTTGGTTACAGTATTGTATGTGTATTTTCAGTGTTGCATGAATAAAATTAGCATGTCTGTATTCCAACCAAGAAACACTAATCCCCAATTAAAGTTTATACAAGTCTGATGCCTCCAGTTTACAAACAGAATTTTCTTTGTCTACCATTTGGTATTCCAGTTGTGGGCCAAAAGGATGTCATGGTAGGAAGCACATCCACAAGTACTTACAAGTAGGCACTTAAGTAATTCCCCAGTACAAATACAGGTCTCAACTCATACAGATCTGGGGAAAAAAGGTGAAAAAAACTCAAATCAAATGAAAAT
This sequence comes from Leptocoma aspasia, assembly GCA_013399835.1. NCBI lineage: Eukaryota > Metazoa > Chordata > Aves > Passeriformes > Nectariniidae > Leptocoma > Leptocoma aspasia. The sequence goes on along the minus strand of VXAX01006719.1, from coordinate 129,319 downwards.
TCTTTCACTCTTGTCCTCTAAAACACATTTGAGAAGTGAGATGGTTTCTTATAGAGCCAAGTGGGGTACATAAGACAACACCTTAAAAATATTATCCATCATTAGTGACTCCATGACAAGTTCTGTCAGCTAAGGCAGAGTGAAGATGTGCTCCCTAGAAAGCAATGCCTTGGCGTTCTATGTCAGTAGACACGAAAAAGGTAGAGACTTTACTTTCACTGTTGCCTATACAGGAGTCTGGATCTTTGTGAATGATCAAGTCATACCTGGTCTTCAGCAACCAATTTGGAAAGCGAATTTTTTTTCATGTTCAAAAGTAGATAGGACATTTGAGTGAAACCATGTTTGGAATTAATCTTTTCTTAAATCTGAATAGTAAAATGCAAAAAAAGTGAAAAACTTGAATTAAGACTAAATTTGAGAGACACCACCCAACCATTTTCACCTGCATCAACTGTATATTCACATTTTGTCAAAGTGCTATTAATCTCCCTTCCATGGCATTTCATATATTTTCCACGAACACATACAGCGAGTTGTAAAGATGCACTACAAGTATTAGCTTTTAGCAATGACTGAAAAATCCCGGTATTTTTCATTTAAAAAAACAGCTTTCAAATTTTTTGCAACACTGAGGACTTCTGTATCAAATAATCTGTGGTACAACTCTCAACAAGGACTCAGAAGGAACTATTAGAATTTAATAACTATCTTTAAAAATCTCTTCTGTAACTGCTCCCTCTCTTTTGGTCCATTATTCCTCAAGAATGGCTTCATCTGCCTGAATAAACCCTTCTGCCAGAAACCTGGTAGCCAAGACCTCCACAGCACTTTGAGGGAAGTACAAAGCAGGCTGGAAAAACCTCTGGCACAACCTTTCAAAAAGATATCATATCAATCTCTTCAGGACTGTCAAAGACAACAGCTAATGAGAGAGAGCAATGTCCAAGCATATCAAGTGATTGTAGGGGGTAAAAAGCCTCCCTAAATTCACCAGTTTAGTTCACATAAAAAGGAGATAAACTCAACACCATGTAAATGCCACTGGACTAGCACTGTTATCACCCGTTCTCACCCTCCACTGAACCAGTTATCTTGATTCACAGGCAGGCATGAAGGCCTTGAAGCCCTCAGTAGCATTACCAGTGCAGTCAGCACCTCACAGGGAGCAGGTTCCTGCCCTTTACTGATGGGCATCTGTGATCACTAGAGATAAAACACACAAAGCATGCTTGCTGGGTTGCACACTTTGGCACAAGACCTGTAGGTTTTGCCCTCAGAGCCCTCCATATGCCTGAAGTGCTTTGAGATGGAGCAGGAATCACTACATCCCCAGGAAAAATAACTGTTATTGTCCCAAATCTATCAACTAGCAAGACTTCCAAAAGCAAAATTTACCTAGAAGCACAGAGTGTTCAGTATATCTCAGTATAGGCAGCAGTGAAAGTAAAGTCTCTACCTTTTTCTGTTTTCAAACCTGCCCAAGTAGCAGATGAAGGAAGGAGATAATCATCTTTGGACACATAGACACACATCAGCATCTCCAATATCTTCAAAATGCAGACACTTCCTGAGAATCCTCCTTCTGGAATAGAATTTCTGCTAGGAGAGAGTATCATCTTAACTTTCAGATGCCTGTTATCCAACATCAGAAAATCCTATGTCTTTAAGCAATGCAGGAATGAGGAATAATGGCTGACAGCATTGTCCTTTAACTCAGATTCAACTTTAGCCCTGGCTGTGCCCACTTCCAGGACATGGTAACATATTAGCACAAAAGAAATGGAAATTCTTGGTATCCTTTTCACTATTTTTATAACATTGAATCAGATTCCTGGCAAAGGAAGAAGCAGCAGTAAAAGTAGAAATATTCACCCAGAGTATCTGAAAAGTAAAAATGAATTTCAAGACATCTCATTCATGGTTTGAAATAAAAATCTGCTGACATCTGGTATGGATCTGCTGTCTGAATTGCTTTGATTACTAATCCAAAGCCAAGTTCTTTTTTATTTATTCATTTACTCATTTATTTCATGGTTATAAAAATGTGTTTCATAATAAATATGGAGAGTGACAACACAACGCTGATTAACAAATGTGATGTTCTCAATTTCTTTAACAGATTTCATTTTTTAAAAGGAATTGTGTGTCTGCAAGATTGTCAGTCCTAAATTTTATCCATGCCTTTGCTGTCACTACTTGGTTTTGGCCTTCTTTGGATATGCTAAATTTATAGGTGTTGACAAATTATTAAGAACTACAAGAAAAAAGCGTCTGTGTAGAGCACTTCAGCGCTTGTCAGGCCACACCTGGAATACTGTGTTCAGTTTTGGTCCCCACTATAAAAAATAGACACTGGCAGGCTGAAGAGGGCCCATGGAAGGGCCTCAAAGGTGATCAGATGACTGGGAAGCCTGCCACGAAGAGAAAGGCTGAAACAACAGTGTTTGTTCACCTTGAGAAAAGAAGTCTTAGGGGAGGTGTTATCACCATGTTCCAGTATTTAAAGGGTGGCTACAAAGAAGGAGATCCCCTTTTTACAAGGAGCCATGTGTAAAAGACAAGGAGTAATGCGAGCGAGTTTCTCCTGGGGAGATTCTGGCTGGACACAGGAATAAAGTTTTTCACAATGAGAACAGCCAGCCATTGGAATAACCTTCCCAGGGAAGTGGTGGATTCCCCAGTATTAGGCACATCTAAGACTCAGCTGGACAACGTGCTGGACCATCTAGTTTTGAACCCAAATTCTTTATAAGCCCCTTTTAGACTATTGAAGACAACAATTAGACTTGTGCCTCAAACTTCTCCTTCAGTCTTCTATTCTCTATATCAATCCAGCCCTCAGCTCTTTTGCTCCCTTTCTAGCTTGGTGTTCTGCAAAGCTGCTTTCTAGCCAGACAGCCCTCACTGAATAGTGTTGCATGCAGCTGTTCCATCCTAACTGCAGAAATTTGCATTTGCCTTTGCTGAAGGCAAGGTTCCTACAAGCCCATTTCTTCAGCCTGTTGAGAGCACTCTGAAGAGCAGCCCTGTGCTCCAGCAAATCAACCACTTCCCTCCAAAAGAGCAACACTGAGCAAACTTACTGAGATTGCATGCAATAGAATCATACAGGTTGTAATGAAGGAGATAAGCAGCCCTGGCTCCAGTGCTGAGCCCTATGGAACTTCCAGCAACCAGTGATCAGCTGGACTTCAGACCACACTGACCCTAAGCCTTTAGTTCCCACAGTCAAGCTTGTTTGCCAGCTACCTTAGTCTGCCTAATCAATATCTCATCAGTTTAGTCACCAGGGTATTACTGAACTCTAATCTTGCTATTTACCTTCCTCACCACCACCTCACAGGTGTGCAGCTGGAGCTACCACTGACCTTCCCACACTTCACCAGGTCCTCTTTACTCATGAACAGCAGATCACCTTCTGTGACTGATGAGGCAGCACTTGCATTAAAACAGATCCTCAAACATCCCAAAAATCTCCTTGATGTCATGTGCCACACCACCCAGCAGATGGTGACAGGTCAAAGTTGCTCACAAGAAACAATATTTTCATTCAAGCTTCCTCCAGTCCCCTAAAGAAGGTTTCAGACAATTCCTTTCTTCTCTCACTCAGTCTGTAGCAGATGTTTGCTGAGAGGCATTCATGTTGGACTCTCCTTTGATCTTGATCAGCCTATTACTCCTTCCAAAGCAAGTCTGGATCTACAAATTCTAGCCACCATTGGAGCACAAGCCTTTCTTTCATCTTAGCAGCTGGTACTTCCAAAAGATTCTTCATTCCTCCACTACCATGCACCATTTGTGTGAGCCATCCCATACTACATTTCTGTGCCCCTAAAGAGGTACCCAGGTGCCACCCAGACTTTGAATTCCGTGTTGCTTCCTATGCACTGTGTATTTCTGTACAGGTAGATGGGCCATCAGGGAAAGCATTAAAGGTTTGCTTATAGCTCTGCCATTTAAGTACCTCTCTGGCCCTCATTCCTCCACCTCTCCCTGCATTTCAGTCTTCATTTCCTGAAATGAATACTCTTTAAAAATGAAGTTTCAATGAAAGTGGTGATATCTTAGCTGAGGTTCAAACTCTTCTCCATAGGTAAACAAAAGCACATGCAGAGCAATAATAGGAGAGCAATAACCCTACCACCTTCCAGCCAGGTTGCTCCCTTTCCTTCACTCCTACAGTCAGAAAGAATACTTTTTGTCACCGATGAGTCAGGAATGGAATGAAGGCCACACAACTCCATGCATTTTCAGGAGGCATAGAAGCTAGCTCTATTAGAAAACCACACACCTTTTATAGACAGGATCATTAACCTAAGACCTGATTGGTCTTCAGCAACACCTCTGGTTAATTAACACCATTGGTTAATTAGGAACAAAACCTTCTTGTAAACATCTTACCACAAACATCACATTTCACACGCAGCATTTTTCTCAAACAGCAGGTGCGGAGATTGAGATAACAATTGTTTTAATTCTTTCTCTAAGCTTTCCTACCACTTCCCCAGAACAAGGTATGGGAAAAATCACCTGTTCCTCTCTGAGAACATTCACATACCTTGGATAATGTGAATCTAACCCATGTTGGTGCAATGCTACTTGAAGCTGGAAATTACCTGAAAGGACAGTTCTAAAAACTACTCACACAGCTTAATCAAAGCTTTTTAGACTGATATTCAAACTTAAGATCATAATGTGAAGCATTCTTCCCTGAGGATGATCTTCACATTAGAAGGACATTAATTTATGTTTATATTTTTGAAGAACAGATCATAAAAAAAACCACAGAAGTCCAAAGGTGTACAAGATGCATGACTGTTCTTGTGATGAACTACTGAAATTACAGGAAGACAAATATAGGTGGTTTGATTATGGAATGAGGCAAGGAGGTATATTACCCTTTCACCATATGTTCCAACAAAGCTCTTTTTTCTACTTCATATCTATGTGAAGAATTTTCTGGAAAAGCTGTTGTTAAAAACAAGTACAGTAACCTGCTGAGTACTGAGAATGAGCTACTTTTATGTCTGAAACTTCCCACTGCTCCTAAACAGATTTGTGACTCCAAGCAGACTCATCTATCTCATTAACAAGAAGTACTATTAGGGAAAAACAGAAACCTCTGAATTTAATTAAAATTCAAGTACATTTTGTCTGAATGCACATTTTTATTTATGTTGTTACATACAAAAGGAAGAGCATTACAAAGTTCTATCTATGCCCTTGTTTAGAGAGAAAGAATAATCAGCCAATATTTGAGGGAGTGATATTCAAATAGCAGGGGAAAAGGTACCAACTATTAAAATGTGTCAACTCCTGGTTATACCTGATCTTTGCATGCCATGGTCTACTCCAAAAGTTACCCAGTGGAAAAGGGTGCATCTTGCTACCATAACTTGAAAGTGATACTCAAATGTGTTATGCTGGAAATAAAAAGAGTTGAGATACAGAGGCACATGAAAATCCACTGAAAAACTTTTGAAGAGTTTGGGTTGCAAGGGACCTTCAAAAGTCATCTAGTCCAGCCTTCCCCTTCTATGACCAGGGACATCTTCAAACAGATCAGGTTGCTCAGAATCCCACCTAATCTGGCCTTGAATCCCAACTCCTGCTAACATTATCATGTGACTAGTAGGATGTACCAATTTGAAAGTCTTAATCATACAAACGTATCTTTAAGTAACCTTTCAGTTTCAGAGGACTACTTCACAGTTGGTTTTGATAACTGGGGATCTTTTTAGACTGTTTTCATAAGGTGAAACACAAAACCTAGCAACTGTAGGATTTCTTTTAATTACATGTTCAATGGGTATTGCCAAACCTGTAATCCCATTTCAAAAGTAAAACTTCCAAAAACATATATTACCCAGAAAATACCCAGAGGAAAAAAGCAAAGTGCTGGGGAGAGAGAAGAGCAGAGGAAAACTTTAAAGAGTCCTTTAGTTGCAGAAGACAAAGCAGAATAAACATAGGCCTAAACCAGAATAGGTTTCAACTGTTCTTCATCTAAATTCCAAAATATTTCTACTGATACCACTAAAAGCACACTCATTTTATTTTTCTTCCCCACAAAGTTAGTAAGGAGAGGTGCACAGGACTTAAACTGCTCAAAAAAAAATTCTGTCCTCATGCTCACTCTTGTACATTTCTGTTTTTCACAATAATTGACAAGCACAAGATTCAAATAAGTAGCCACTGATTTACAGATGCTCTACCCCTAAAAAAAAAAAAAAAAAAGCACAAGCTGGAAAGCAGTTAAAAAGCAATCAAACTGAACCCAGCAATAACTACTTCAGTATCATAAGGGACCCTCTACTTCAGAAGAAAACCCATATGAGGAAGCCCATGCAGATGGTGGGTCTATCCCACAGTCTGAGTATTACATATTACCCTTGAAGATGAGCATTTTAAACCAATTTCCTGAGGTAAAGTCCACTGACTTTTCCTACTTCCTTGAATAAACAATATCAAAGGGGAGACATCTGTCTTGCTTCTCTTTTTAATTCAATTTCTTCAAATAATTTCTGTGCTATCCAACTTCCAATGGGAGAAATTGCTAAGGAGACCCTGTGGTCATCCCTGCACACCTGAGGTGGAGAAATTGTGAGTTCCAAAAGACACAGCTACCAAGTACACCCCAAGAGAGTTTCTGGATGCACAATACCTGCAATCTGAGCACAGCCACTGGACAGCAACAAAGGTGACCCTAACTGAGGCTGAGAGAAAACTTCTCCCTGACTCAGAGCTTCATCCTTAGCAAGCAAATGATAAAACTAATTTCATCTGAGCAAATTGCTACTATGACACAATGGGAAAGAAAGACAGGGTGATATGATCAGCCCCATGTTTAATGACTGTTTCTGAACTAGAGAACATACACATAAGGGACTCACCCAGCCTCTCCCTGGGAGTATACACTGCCCAGCCAAAAGCACCCCACCAATTTACCCACCCAATACATGCCAAGCGACTTCTCTCTTGTGCTCAAGCACATCTCTCTTGTGCTAACAACAAGCTCCTGGACTGCAGTCACACTGTAGCTTGAAAATGGTGCTATCCAAAAGTCAGACCAAGGAGGTCCCAGTGGTAGTACAGACCTGAGTGTTAAAAGAGATGGATACCCAGCTCAGAGGCCATACTCCAAGGGCCCAAGATGAAAAGGCTGGAAGCCCAGTCTCAAAGCAGGTTAGAGCCTGGCAAGGAAAAGCAGCAGCAATGATGTCCCTGTAATTTATCAGGGTCCCACACCTTTGAGATCCAACATTCCATATCAGACTCTGTCAAGACAGCAGGCCCAGCATAAATTATGAACCTCTCAAAAATCATCCAATCAACTTTTTTTCCCAGATCAAGAGGCCATTTAAACCAGCAGAAAAGAGGTCATACTTGGAGAGGGAACATAAGAAATAAGGCAAGTATGGAATGGTCATTCTCAAGCCTTACCTTCTCGCTTCCAGTGAAGACCATTGCTTTCTTTTCACTGTTGGCAGTCTTTCCATTAAATTCTACCCCAAGAGAATGCATTGGAAGCTATAAACACCAAAGCAAAGCCACAGTCGTCATCTACCATTTCCATGGCTAAAACCAGCTCATTTTTATAGGAGTAACAGCCTTCTAGCTCCTAAGGTACAATACTGACCCTCCTTTGTGCTGACAACACCAATTCAGTACCACACTGCCATGAGCCATTGATTTGACAACTTTTAAACTTTCACATATTCGACAGAGGCTGACATTAACCTGTGATACATAGCATTCCAGACAGGACACCTTATTTCTGGGAGTTCATGAGTCTTTTTTCTAATGAAGAATATTGGCATTAAAGTTTATAAACCCAATAATAAACCCAAGTATTATATGCCAAGGAAAATACTATTCATTTTCAGAACAAGCAGGATCCTGAGGAAAAGAAAAAAAATAAAGAAACAAAATAGACCAAAACTCAATTAACAGCACACACAAACAAACACAACAAAAAAAACCCCACCCCACACACAACCACCAAAAAATTTGCGCTGTTTAATTAATTTGGGAAGCAGAGGGGAAAAAAATTTGAAAAGGACCAAACTTCATGGAAACTTACTCCCTCAAGTCAGGGTCCCAGAGACTTGTTCAGCTTCTGCTTGAAAACCTCAGAATTCAGAAACTTTGGGAGTTTTCCACTGCAGCAAAAGGCAGAACTTTAAAAAAACCACAAGACTTTAATTAGACATTTCTTCTACAATCTGACAAAATCAGTCAAGTTGGAAAACTCTACCTATGTATCTCTGAAATACACCACAACATTTTGATGAAAACAGTTTTGTGCTTGTATCTTTAATCTAGGATCAAAGTTATCACCCCAGGTGAATGTGAACCGAGTATTCAGGTATTCCAAATGCTGAATGACAGACCAACTGAGGATTAAAGGTCAGGCCAATAGCTTGAAATGTAGTGAAAACAGACAATGCTGAAGTACACTTAGATCTTCACGCAAATAGCCTTCAGGCTTGCTATGAGTTTACTCAAAGAGAGACAGCATGCTCTATTCAGGCTGTGCTCCAGGCTGGATGCTGTAAGACAGGGTTGTGCTCATGACTATGATATCAATTTGCTGCATGATCTATTCTTTTGGGTTCGGCTGTATTTCACTACTGACAGAGCAGGTTTATTCTGCAGCTTTACATGACTATCATGGGACTAATTCCTTATGGGATATATCATTCTATTTTGGACTTCTTGTTGTCTGTCCAAAATGCTTTCAACCTGCTGATTTTTCATACAGCTGGGAACAAACCTGAGGCTTCCTCAACAATCGTGGTTCCTCAGGTATAGGAAATGGTTACTGCTCACATAATAAATTCCCAGAGTACAGGATATTGATAAAGCCAAGAATGCTCTTTCCAATGATTTATTTAGCTGCTGACTTCAAGTTTCCCTTCCATGTAACAGATTTTCTGTTATTTAATCTGAGACAAACAAGTTTCTGAAAGGTTCTTCCAGTTTAATAATGGGTTATCAGTTAGTTAAAGCACTAAAAATAGTTCATTAAGGATCATTCATGGTCAACAGGTTTTGAATGAGATTTCAAAACACCACAGCCTTTATTATAGTTATGTTGGAGCAACTAAATCTAAGCAGTAACCTGGCCAACATGCCCAGAACCTCTCTTTTACAAATGCTTTTCATGTTAATTCCTGCCTGCAATAACCCATCTGCAACAAACCTCATTCAGCTATATGTGTTAACCAGTATTCCTCAGTACAATATCACAGGAAATAATTGACAGTACTTCTATTCCTAATATCCCTCTGACACTACAGTAGGACTGTACTGACACTGCATAGATACTACTTCAAAATACAAGCACATTAACAAAAACAGCCCAGGTGCACGCACACACACAAGAAAAAAAATAAAGGGCAAAAAAGATGAATTTTGTAACAATTCCATCTTGAAAAACAAAGTTTTTTCAAGTTTCCAGCGGGGGTGGTATTCACACCACTGAAGCTAAGGTGCTTACATAGGCAGCTGGTATCCTGTGGCTCCTCAATATTCATACAGAAATAAAGGCTTCTCCAGGAACAAATTCAGAGGAGAGACCCAGTATAAGCACTTTGTAGAAACAATTTCTTCTAGAAGTGAAGAAAACATAAAATAAGCACAAGAGAAACTATCTGACTGAGGCTTAGTGGTTCACACTGGAACACAGAGAAACAATAAAAATCCTCATTATATCATACTGTCTCCTCAGGCTGGCAGAGTTCAGGGAATCAGAATTCCGATATGACTGGATTACTGCCTTCTCATATTCTTTGAGTCCTGGTCTCAGCAGTTCTGAATGATGGTCACAGGAAATAGATTTCATGGATATTTTGATGAGAGGAGAAACAGAGGTCATATCCTCCCAGCATAGAAACAATAATGTTTATCTAGTGTTTGTCTTCTGCACTTATATAATCTAATTAACCTCATGGCAATACCAGAATGATCTGTGGCAGAATTTAAGATGAAACTTCAGCTGTCTCTCTGATTTCAGTTTTGTTGTGAAGTTGCAAAGCAGTGATTTGGAAAGTTGAACAGAAAGAGTGCTATCATAGTCTATGAGACTTCTGAATAATCCAAAGAATTACTGTGAATTACCTTCAATATGCAAACTACTGATCAACTATGTTATTGTTATTATGCCAGTGCAAGTGATATCTTTTAATCTTACCAACATATAGATCAGCATTGTGTAAAGGAAATAATGTAGGTTTGTGTCATCCAAGAGTCAAGGGTTTCAAGGACTCAAGGATTCATGGATGCCCATCACCTGGGTAGCTAATAACCTTATTCACAGTCCTGTATTTGTTTAGAGAACAGACATCTTCAAGATAAACGACTTGGGTCCTTGACTTCATTTTATGTAAATCATGAGATCATAAGTATGAATTATGCATTTTGCAGGAGACATGCTTTTATTACAGTTTGCACTATGAAGAGCAACAGTAACACAATTCACCTTGAGAACACCTGAAAGTGAGTCAGAGCATATGGCAAGTAATTCACTGTAAGTGGAAGACAGAATGGAGATATTCCTGCAGAATGAAGATCACATCTCCAGTCCTCTAGAATTTCAGACCTTTCTCAAACAAAAGACTTTATGATTTTCTGGTATTATTCAGAAGGTACAACATTTTCTAGATGAGTTATATTACTCAGGAATTTGTAACAGTAGCATTCTGTCTTACTCCTTGTCTTTTATTCTTAAAGGAAAAAAAAGTCAACTCTTTTAATTAGAAGAAACAAAAATATAAACTTTGACATTATTAGATTTTTTCAGTTAAGCCAGTTGATACGCTTTTGCTTAATCCTGGCCCAAAGCACTTCTGCACCCAGCTATAACAAATACTTAAGATTCAGCTGGGCTGCAGACCATGTAAGAATCCATAATTCTGGCTACAGCAATTTACATCTCCAGACATCGGTCACAGCCAGAACGGCTTCATGAAGGCAAAGTCTTGCCTATCAAACCTGATTTCCTTTTATGACAAGGTAACCCACCCAGCTGATCTAGGAAAGCTAGCAAACGTAATTCCTTTGGACTTCAGCAAAGCTTTTATACTGTCTCTCACAGTATCCTTCTGGACAAGATGTCCAGCTCACAGCTGGATAACCACGTCACGCGGTGGGCGAGCAGCTGGCTCACCGGCCAGGCACAGCTACAGCGAATGGGGTAACATCAGACTTGACAATCTACAAAAGCTACACCAAACTTTCACAAAGCAGGAATCCTTTTCAAATGTTTTCAATGTTTTCAAACATTTTCCTGGAAACTTGTGCAGTTTCTCCCTTGAGCGGGGATGCCTGCCTCTCTGTTTACTCCCAAGAAGTTAAGTGAAGAACTCTGTGTACATTATCATCACTCTAGTGGTAAGTTACATTCAACTCCTAATCAATATTACTTCTTTTGCTAGCTTTAATACAGCAACCTTGATATAGCATACTATTTTATGTCATACTACAATCTACTTGGAGTTCTTTAGTTCTATACTGTGTAGTAAGTAATTCTGATGAAGATCTTTCATCTGTTATCTCTTGTCTGTTTAATATTCACTTTTATAAATAGATCTGGTTTGCCATCATTAGAACTTGCAGAGTGATTCCTTCATTTTAAAGTGTGATCAAGTTCCAAGGCTAAAGCAGAGCCTGTCTGAAGCTTCCACTCATCCCATGACAGCTGGCCAGTGAGATCTGATAAGCAATCTGCCTCATACCATGTGTTGGATACAGACAGTAATATGTTATGCCTCATTTCCTGTTTTAATTTTGTCTTGGATTTGTAAGGCTGAACTTTTCTATGAGTGAAATGATTGCAAACATTTACCTTAACCTTTCCCCTGCCCTCCTGCCCGCCAGGTGTTCTCTAATGCTTGCTATGGAAGAGCAACTGATGACTAACATTTCTTAAAGGAAAGGGTAAAAATGGTAAATGCAACCATGCAAGTGCTATAGTGGCCTGGAACAATTTCAAAAGGGAAATGGAATGCAGGGCACAAAATTTTCTGTTCTGTATTATAGAAGTTTCTTCAGTTCAACCAAAGAATAATCAGAATGTCATAAACAGTCTTTTTGGATTAATTTGCAGTCTGTATCTGATCATCTGTGACTGGATTTCAGTCAATAGGAGGAGCAGTTTCAGGAAGAGAAGAACAAGTAAAAGACCTTAGCTAACTAACTGTTCTTTGAGCAGCTAATTAGCCTGGTGTATCCCATGCCCCCCACAAACCCCAATTTTGCCTCATATTCCTGATATGGGCTGTCATTGTAACAGCCCATACCCACCCAACATGCCCAGAGCCACACCAAGTCTGTACAGATTTCTTATTTCAGACTAAGCCAGTTGATATGCATCTGCTCAATTCTTGCCCAAAACACTCTTGCAGGCAGCACCACATATTCAAGTTTAATCCTAGACTCCTCAACCCAGGACTCTTGTTCCCTTTTCTCCCAGAGATGCATTGAGCCACTTCTAACAACACATACTGAAAGTAAAGGTCATAAGAACAGAAGTCTCCCTTCCTTCCTCACAACAGGGGCATAAACATGGGTTTCTATTCCATGTCAACACCAAATTTCATGCAATCTCTAAAACCTCAAAATTTTTAAGATCTTGCTTTAAATTGGCAAAAAGATGCATTAGCTATTACAGCACAGGTAGAGATGGAGTAATGGCATATGCCTCATTTCCTTAGGTAGACAGGCAACAGATTAGGTAAAAGGATGCATTTTTCAGAAAACGTTGATGTCACTGTGTGCCATCTAAAATTCTTGAATCTGTAACTTATGACCTGATGCACATTCATTTGAAAATGGCAAACAAAGAAAGAATGTGACTATAAAAAATACTCAAAAATATTTCTGAGGCATAGTGGCACATATCCCAACATTATGCAGCTAGATTAAATAAATAAATAAAAGCTGTAATATTTAGCTAGATAATAGCAATAAAATTACTAGTGATATGCTTTGCTGCCTTGACAGTAAATCAACATAAAAGATTTTTAAAAATGTTTCCTGTCATGTAAATGAGGTAAAATGCTGCTTCCTGAATAATAAATATTTGGACTGCGCTGTGTTATAGCAAGTCCCTATAAACAGAATATGCAGTTAACAGTAGAGATAATGGAAAAGCTGACACCTCAAGCACTTTTTTTATGTTGCATTGTTTTCTGAAAGACTAGAGTAAAGCACTGTATGACACACTGCAGAGAAGTCCAAGGAAAGGACTCGGCATTTAAATTTCCCAAATGAATGACACTTTTGACATTTCCCTTAAGAAAGTTCGTGATGTACTGTAGTTTTTGTTCTGTCTTCTGCTAGGAAAAAATGATCAGAATAATGATAGTAATTGGTAAACAGATGAGTGAGAAATCCCAGAAGCAATCTCATATTAAAAGGCCACACTACATATTACTGAGGAATACTGCTCTATAACAATTTTGGTTGACTCATAGATTAATATTTTTTGCTCTGTGTTGTTTGGGGTTTTTTTCCTTCAAATAAAACTTTCCAGAAAGCAAGACAACACATTAAGGAGGTCTCAACAGGTCATATAATCCCTAGTAAAACCAATCACTTCTGCTACAGACATCCACATAGCTTCTCTAAACTGAGGCTTCCAGCAGCAGAGATACCCACAACATTCCCCAGGCATTAGATGAGGTTACCTACCTCACTCACTTTCAAAAAAGTAATTTCCTAAAATCTGACCTGAATCTCTCTCAATGCAAATTAGCTTTCCTCCTGCCCTCAGTAAGCCTTGTAACTGCTCTTTCTTCCCTCTACTTTTCTTACCTTCTTAATTCTGCTTTTTATCCTATTTTTCTTTAAATTCAGTGCCCCAAATATGGTATAAAAGTTCTGCCAATATCCTATTTTACATAACATAATGTAATGCTATTTATAAATTATTTTTAAACAGCAGAACAGCGTGGGTTCACATTTAGTGTAGTATCCAATACAGTTACTGTAAGCTTTTCTTCAGTATTTTCTAAGCAAGGGATCGTTCACTCTGTGATTGTGCAGATAATTTTTCCAAAGGGTAGCACACTGCAAAAGTCTGTACTAAATTTCTCCCAACTTTTTGTAGACTGTTGCTTCAGCATGTTTATCCTAATCCTGTCCTCCAAACTTCTTGCTGTTTCCTCCTCATGGCCACCTGTAAAGAAGAATACTGAGCAGACCTAAACTAAACCCTCCAGAAAGACATTCAGTCCCCTATTCAATAGCATGGTTCACACAATTAGTCCGCACAGATTCCTAACTACTGGTTGATTCAGTCTGCAGCTGTTTCATCAATCACACATTTCTTTTTCTTTGCTTAAAAGTGCTGCATGCAAAAAAAAAAAAAAAAGTCCAGGAGTTAAAGGCGAGTTACATCTCATCTACAGCCTCTCTGACTCTAAAAGGCCTGCCACTTTCATGAAATTAAATTAGACTGGTTTGAAAATAGTTGACCTCAGTCAAGATGCCTTGTATGGGTTGGTTTTATTTAATTTTATCAAAGATTGTAGGCTCCAGCACTTTACTTGAACTTAAGTTAGGTAAATTGTCTGCAATTCTCTGATCTTCCCCTTCCATTCTTTTACTTTTTTCTATCTTTCAGAAAATTCACCATCTGCACTGAAAATTCTGTCAATGTTTTCTTGTCTAGCGGAAGACAGAACAAAATATTTTACCCATTTCCCTAAATGGGGTAACATTCATCAGGATCAGCCAATAAAATAGTAATCTCTTTCTTCCTCTTTCTTCCCCTACTCATTTACAGTAATCATGCTAGCTATGTGAGAAGATCACTGTTAATTCTCTTTTCCACCTATAATGATTACCCATAGATTTCCATGCTCAAATTAAGTGGCAGTCTGGACCTCAGAGCATGTACAACTTTGACAAACTAATGTCACTCCTGTTAATAAGGCAACATAAATATTCAAGCCTCTGAAGCACTTTACCCCATTTTTTATAGCATGTAACTTTGACAGCTCTTACTCTTTATTTCTTGCATATCTTGTATGGCATTTAGAAATGTAAGATGGGAAGCAGACTGCTGCTTTTTTCTCTTCTCTCCCACATTAGCCCAGCCATCATGAGGTAGATATCAATATGTCCTGATGTTACAAAAGATACGTATTTCAACATCATTATGCCATTTTTACAACCTATATTGACTGTCTTATCAAGTTCCCAGAAGAAATAAAAGCCACATTCCCATCCCAACAACCACTAACTCAAAGCCTCCTAACCATCATCATTCTGGCTTACCTACCAAACTAAATTTTAACAATAAGAACCCCAGAAACCAAAAGACCAGCTGGAAAATGCAAATGTTAAATCTTGGCTGTAACAGCAGTGTCTCCCCACCCAAGCAGGACCTGCCTCTGATAAACCAAAGCAGTTTCTCATCTCCAAGAAAGGAGACACACAAACCATATCTGTGACACTGTCACCCTGTCCTTCCTCCCTGACACACAAGAACTCCACTTTTCAGGCTCCCAGGCAAAAAACTACATGTGGGTGTACACTCTCAAATGTTAGCAATTAGAAATATTTTTCATTTAAATTGGAACAGATCGGCAGTAGTCACTTTGCAAAAAGTATTGAGACCTCTAAAACTGAATACATGATTCAAAAGTAAATCTCTTTCAAGAATATATTCAATTGTATTTGGATTCTAATACTTATGGAAAGTATGTCAGAAAAACTACATAATGAGTCTTCTATTCTTGTTGTCGAAAAAGATAAAAAGAAAAAAAATTAGAGCTTGTTGTTTGGGGTTTTTTTTAAACCTTGACACTTCCAAGAAGTCATATCCCAAGAAATCCTGCTCAAATAACTTTAATTCTGTAAAAAAAAAAAAGGCAAAAGAAAGCAACACAGCCCTAGACTTTATCTCTGCTATTGACTTTTAGAAACATGTAGAGCTTATTGAGGCTGTAGTTAATTATGACTTAATGTTTTTCTTTTTTTTTCTCTACACTGCATCACACACTACATTTATTAAATAATTACAGCAAATTTCTCAAGGTCAGAAAACAATGTCTATAAAGATAGTGACAAGAGCCTGTAAGCAGCGAGAGATATCACAAAAGCCCTTTTTTTAACAGAAAAAGCACATATATGCATTACTAGCCTCCATAAACCCCACATAACTAGACAGAGTACACATATGTATGTGCACACACAGAGATCCACATCTCATTTTCTTAGTAATGAGCTAAGTTATCGGGAATTCATAGCAAAGGTCGCTGTTCCCTCCTGTAGGCTGTTGGGTATCTTTGGTGCCTGCCCAAGCTCATCCTTTTGTAAACCTGTACTAGATCAGGGTCCAGCCTGGTGAGTAGGAAAAAAGCCTCTGCACTAATTGCAGAATCCAGTCTCAGGGTATCACAAGCCCATTACTCTGCACATGGCCTAAGTTTACCTAACACCTTTATCTCAATTTCCAGAGGTTCTGTACTGAAAAAAAATGGCTTCAGTGGAATTTCGAGTGGCAAGTATAAGCATCAGTGTTAAAACAAGGATCTTCAGGAGTCATATTAAATCTGAACATCCAGTAATGGCAGAGTTTAGAGATTGGTGAACTGGCAGGCACAGAAGCTCTGCAGAAAACCAAATTTCTTCTTGTTTTTCTTCTTCCCCAATAATAGATATTAAATCAAGTTTACATATAAAGATACTGCTTCTAACAGCTCTTTGGGAAGGGAGGAAGGGTTCCCCCTTTTTCTCATTACAACTATAATACTGTAATTTAGAAAAAAGCCATGAGAGATTATATGATGGATAACAAATAAGACAATGGCAATAACTTTTAGGAATTACTAATAGGCAATTTCTTCTTGCCTGCAAGAGCAGGGCATATGAGAATTTCTTGTTTGTTTGAAGTAGCACTAGCTCAGCCATATTCTTTTCCATGATTGCCTCACCCAACAAGATGTAACTGTCATCTCAAACATGAGACCAGCCAAAATTTAGTCCCATAGGTGGGAAGCAACCTGAACTGATTAATTTGTTTATCAAGATGTGGAAAGCCATTGGATTGCCTCTAGCCCACCTCTAGTAATTAATTATACAAACATGCCCCACAGAAACCTTCCAAGGGGATTCTAACACCCAAGCCCCCACAATCCATTCTCAAATGCTGTGTTATGTTTACTCCACAGAATACACAAAACTTCATTGAAACTGTTAATGAGAAATGCAATTGCTAAAAAGAAACATTAGCTTACTGTTAATATTCACTTCCTTTCCCTGAATCTCAAAGCCAGGTAAAAGATAAGCACTTCGCAGATTTCTACGCTTTCAGGTTTCTTCTTTTCTTAGAATTGCTTCAACGTAACTCTTGTACTTGGGGTTTTGTTTGGTTGGTTTTTTACAAAAGATGTTTGGCAAAGTCCAATATCACTCACAATATACCAAAAGCATAAATATTAGAAACAAAAAATTAAATTATATGAAATACACTATAATATCAGCAAGGCTCTTTCTTCTTACTATGTAGAGCCTTTTATTAAAATCTAATACTAACACCAGATTAATGTGACAGCCATGAGTATACAAACCAAGTTACAAAGGAAATAAGCTTTTATTACTTTTCCAAAGATACAACTAGCTTAAAAGTAAGAGAGGGATGATGAAAATCGCTCAGAGCGGGGGAAAAAAAAACCAAACCAAAAAACCAGAGTGTTTCGGGAAAAAAATATTCAAATAGTTGAGCAGTTAATTGGATTTCCAGGCTTACGTTTAATACAACAATCCTCCTTACACAAAGTCTTTACTTAGGCTGTGTATTTCCCCATGTACAAGCCAAGTACAAGAGGATTATTTAAATAAAACTTTAACATTTGAAATGTTTCAGTTCTCATGATGGAGTTAAGCAGTAGTACACAATACCAATACAGGCAATAACCAGGGCCAATAACAAAAAATAGAACTGGATTAGTCAGATGCCAAAAACATGCATAACAACACACCTCAAAATAGGTTTTATCCTGCTGGAATTCTCCAGCAAAGTGCTATGACTTCAAATGCAGCAGTTGCAGAGCTCCAGCTGGAATCATCCCTCCCAAAACTCATCAGACATTGGAGTGAGTCACTCTATCATTCACATTAATGATAGCAAGTTTTAGTGCCATTAGTGAAGTCGAACATTAAACTTTTGCTAAACCATTGAACAGATGTTCCAGTCTCTATGCTAGCATGACTTTTTTCCTAGTTGCCTCTGTTATATCCTACCAGAAACCTGTTGTTCTGGTAATTCTGCAGTTACACAGTGGATAAATTGAACTTCATCCCAGACTTTTCTGATCACCTTCCACCTCTGCAATTCCTTTTGCCAATTCCCTCACAGAGGGCAGCAGCAGCTAACACCTGTGCTGCTAACAGAGCGAGGTCTCACTAGGAGATGGAGAGACAAGGCTACAAAAGTGCTGGCAGCAGGGCACGGGAGAACATTTTTCACAGGTGTGTCTGAGCACCAGGAAAGCACAGTGGTGGGATGGGATGGAGCCCTGAGCAGAAAGGGGCCAGATGCAACTCAACTATCCTGTTCACATTTCAGAAATCCACTGTCATAGTTTAAGAACATACCTTCAGAATGAACTTCAATTAAGCCTTTTCTCTCCTTTATTCCCCCTTGCCCTTAAAGGCCACTTACTGCATATCTTTCTGCCCCAGTGGAGTCCCACAAGGCTGGCAATGAAAGCAACAGAGTCCTTTATTTTCAGAAGACATAACTGCAAATGGCTTCCATCTGAAATATTAGAAATCTTCTCAAGTAAAGTGACTTGATATGACTCATTTGCTAATGTCATAAGCCTGTGGCACAAAACATCTTAAAAAAGATAGTTTTGTCTAACTGCTTATTAAATAGAGTCAATTTTTATATTACTCTTTGTTTTCCTTCTACCTCCCAAATAATCTAATTTCTCAACAATTAAGCAGTTTGCTTTAATATACTCCTGCTGATTTAAACAGGAAACAATAGAAGTAAAAGGATATAATCTTTATTAGGTCAGTGATAGTTTCAATAGGTTGCAGTAAATTAAAAATTTCATGATATGCAATTAAGCACCTTTATTAATATAATTGCCATTTTCCTCAGTCTTTTGGCTTAGTATATGGCAATAATTATACTGAGACATACACTCATTCATGAACATACATATAATTTCCACCTACAACCTCCACATTACTTGCAGGTGAAAATCCTAAGTAAATCCTCCAAATTACTTGCAGGTGAAGTAATGTGCTTCTGAAAGCCAGTTAAGAAACCACCCCTAAAAAATAACTTCCCATCCTGGACAACAGTGTAAGGATCACCCTTCGGCTGTGTAAGTAAAACACATGGGAGCATACATGTACTTAATTCTCTTAATAAATCAGATCCTGTTTGTTTTCCAGCTACAGAGCCTGGACACAATTCAGAATCTGAAATGCCAGAATCTGAAACGGCACAGTACAATGCTGCTCCATACCTGATAGAATACTAGTCTACTCTAAAACTTCATGTTTCCAACTTTGTAAAAGAGGGAGTTATGTTATGAAACTAGTAAAAAAAAGTCCAAAAATGTTATGATTGTCTATTCTGCAGAAGGGAAGCAATTTTCAGCCAAGTAATTGGTACATTTTCTTAGTGCATTATGTTTCTCAAAACATGTTACTGTAGGTGGAGATTAGCATCCCTTTTCTTCAAGAGGAAAATTACTTGTCTTCTGTAGTGACTGGAGCTGTCATTCCAAGAGCTGACAAATGTTAACAATCTCTGGAGGTGTTCTTTACAAACATCTCAAAAATAAATAAATATATTCAGAACAAGGATCCAATGACCAAAGAAAGGTTGTAAATAGAAGGAAAATATCACTGTTTGAATATTCAAATGCATCATGTATCCATCATTTCCAGCATAAGAAAAACTATTTTAAAATAGCTAAATTGGCACATTAACAACTAATATGGAACACTGCCAGAGAAAGAACACAATTATTATTTATTAACAATGAAAAAAGTTAGCTGTATCTCCCATTTTGCAGATAACATAAAAGAGGAAATGAAAATAGACAACAGTTCCATTCCAGCCATCCAACCTAGTAATCTCTGCAGACAGATGAGCAAAACCCTTATATCTGCAATTAAGAAACTGCACAGATATTTTTCTTTAAATCTTTTTGTTGTTCATCACATCCTCACTGCAGTTTCTTGAAACTGTTTCCAATGCTTGCAGCAACAAAACATGAAGTATGCACCTCCTTATCCCCACATGCTGAAAGCAGGTCCACAAAGTCCAAACAAACCAATTTCCTCAAATCAATTTATTAAACCACAGTACCATAATTTGTTTAAACTATGATGCCAACACCCTGCGACACTGTCCATATGTATAGCACACTTAAACATTTAAAATTTCAACTATAAAACTCATCTTGGTTTAAAAAATTTATAGCAATACACTAATATACACAACACAAAAGGACACACATATTTTTCCTTCTTATTTGCAAGAAATTTTCAACCACAGAACAAAGTGCTTTACTAAGATTTTGACTGAGAAACTCTCTTACCCTTTCTGTAATATTTGAGAATAGCAGCTACTCTTGGCCAAATGACATGGCTCTTGGAGAGGGTCCTGTGCAGGACTAGGAATTGGACTAGATTATCCTTGTGGGTGCCTTCCAACTCAGCTTACTCTGTGATTAAAATCAGAACCAAGTGGAGAAGCTTCTTTTCCCAAGGTGAGACTTTTGCTAGGAGACAAATACCAACAAGTCAGAAAAACTTAGCTAAAATTACAGCTGTGCAGGATGTAGGACCACCTTCAGAGAACTACGACCTGAAAAAGAATCAGAATAATTGAAAAAAATTTACAGTCAATACAGCTCACTAATGTAATATCCAAAAAAAGTAGGCAAAAAAGAACAGATTATATTTTCAAAACATTTCATTTCTCCATCTCCCAACGTAAACCAAGGATTTAATTTTAATATAAAATTAGTGCCCTATCAGATGAATAACAGAAATGTAAATAAATCAGCCTTACAACTAGATTAGCCCAGGGTTATAAGTAACTCTTCTAAATGAACTAAGCAGCACACCACAGAATTCCCAAAGCATTTAAAGAACCTCCTTCTTGCTAGAGATGGACCTTCTTCACCCTGCTCAGAGTCAGATTTGACTACATTACCTTCAAGCACATGATCATCACATGATGGGCTCTGCCCAACACATAACCCCACATAAATTCATAGGCTCTAAACAATGGGATTTAGAAATAGTGGATAAGAAATTTGCTGTGGGGAAGAGGGGATGGAGGACTTAAGAACTAATTACTTCAGTCTTACAGAAGAATTAGTATCTCAAACAAAAAAGAAGACAAACTAATACAGACTGAGAGGCAAGCAAGCAGGCAAGATTTTTTAGTGTCAGTCTATACCTGCTTTGTGCAGTAAACCAAGAAATTACAGCTTCAAACCAAGAGCCACAAAACACCCTACTGGCTACGAGGCAGAGCTTCATGTTTCTTTAGCCCTTCATCTTCCCCATTATGAAGTCTGACATTCACCAGAGGCAGTGCCTGATTTCAGCATTTTCCTTCAGATACTGTGGAGACAGATCCCAATTACATCCCCCCCATTCCACAGGAGGAATGGATATAAGGCAGCCCACTATGGATGAACTACACCTGCCCCAACTAAGACACATTTCTCATTAATCCTCCTACACATAGCCCATCATCTATATCCTGCAAAGTTTAAGAAGCAGAACTATTCAGCAGGATCAGATTTGTAGCAGAAAGACAGACATCAAAATTTTCTCCTCCTGATTAGATGTAAAGGAGAACAACTTAGAACATATAAGCTTCTGAAAGGCTTAAATGAAAGACTCCTTGTAATTTAGTTCATTCAGTTTGTTACATGAAAGTTCATATATATATATCATGGAGAAAGGAAGGAAGCTGTGATACCTTATCATTGAAAGGCAATTATTTTAAAAGTAAAAGTAATTCATGAAAAGAATAGTATGTATTGTAGAAAATAATTACGTACTAAAATATACAGTATTATGGATCAAATACATTCTGCCAGCATAAAGGTTATGAGGCTGAGAAAAATACTGTTATTTCTAAAGACAGAATGTCATACCCATACAGTCAAACCTATTTGATAATTTTTATATCTTTAAGTAGGACTGGGATTATTCATTAGCCGACTGAAGCCTGCACTATGGTATGTACAACCTTGTGCAGTGCTCGTTATTAGTGAGTCTTTTGATCATACAATTACTTTGTTTGCAAACAAGAAAAGCTTTCTGTCATCAGCCATGCTAAGGTGCCAGTTTAACTCATACTGGAATGAAGAAGATGTGGGAGTAAGCCAAAGTTAAAACTTTGTGATACTAAACAGCAGGTTGCCTGCTGTCTTCAGCATTAGCATTTAAGTTCACTGCAGCTCAACTCATTTTGTATCAGAGGAGATTTATATCAAGCTGTGGGAAGGCATGCCAGCTTCTGGTTCTGTCTTACAGAATTACCATCAAGAACACAGATTATAACAAGCAAAAAATAAAAGCAAATTTAGGGGAATATTTCATGTGCTACCAAAACTTGTAAAGGTTACCCCGGTGCTAGAATTACTTACTAAACATCTTGCTCTTTGAAATACTTTTTGAAAATAACGATTTTCTTTTCTAATTGAGGCGTATAGTGAATTGAAATTCTATATAAATGCAAGCCAGTATCAAACTAGATAATTTGCTTTGTCTCCTGCCATTCTGAAGTAATATTTACTGTTCATTTGTCCTTTTGCTGCCTCCTTATGCTGAGATCCCCAAAGGTACAGTGCCAACTGCAAACATTCACAAGGACATTTTGACCATAGTATTAGACTATCCAAATTGAGGGGAAAAGCACCTTGAGGATGAAACCTGGATAATTTGCACCCTGAAAAAGAAAACGTGATTTTCTACCTGGGATACAACTGAAACCCCAAGTTTGCTATTTCCTCTCAGAATATTACTTTATTAATAGTAGATCTTATGATACACTGTTTCATAAGCAAAAGTATTTTCAATAGCATTGAAATATTTGACTATGCAAATACAGACACGTAAGGGAAAATAATCTCAGATTTTCTCTTTGTTCAAATATTTAGCTGTGAACATGCTTTTTCAAACACAGCACAATTACTTAAAATTTCACTGCATTAAGACAGAACTTCTTTATTGGAAAATGTTTGACATCTCCAAGTCAAAAAGAGGCCACATACAAAAATCCCTCCCTGGTCTACTGCCTTCCACTGCTGTTACATCAGCCCAATACGTGTGACAATCTAACTCTACCCTGCAGCCAAGTGAATTTCTGTTAGCAACTTCTTATGGAGGAAAGTAAAAAGAGGATAGTCAAGAGCTCTGCCCATCAGACAAAACCAGCTGTCATTCTGCTTGATTTCTACAACAAATGTCCTCAGACCCACAGGAGAGAAAAGAAACACCATTTGGCATTTAAACTTGAGGTGCCAGGATTCATTAAAGTGGAAAACAAGTCTGGATTGATTACTCTAATTTTAAAAGGTCATGAATTGCTAAGGTTTTTTTGTTTCTTTTAATGCATATTTCGTTATTTTACCAGGCAATTGTTTTAAATTGTAAATTATGACCCTGTATAATGGGTACTGCCTTAATTAGATTTTAACTATATGCTAATCTGAAAGGGGGGGAGATTGTTTCATGCTTTCTCGAGGTCTGCTAATAAAGACTGCATAACCCATAAAAATGCTAATTGAGAATCAATATAACTAACTTTTATAACTGAGTATATCCATGTGACTTAAAGGTGCAGAGCTTCCACAAATGATGGCCTTTTTGAAACATTTAAATTTCATTTGAAAGTACCATTTTTGCTTCCATTGTATGACCAGTGATTTATATCAACCATTTTCCAAGCAGTCATAGAGAGAAAAGCAGTGCAGAAAAGAACATAACTACAGTAAAATAAGTGAACCAACTCACAAAGGCTTCACCTCTGCTATGTGGCTACAAGATACAGCATTAAAATCAAAGTCTAGTTTGGTCTCAAAATCAAACCAAAGACCTTCTAGAATCAGCAGTAAAAAACATTTTCACCTTCAACATTTCACTCAGATTTTGCTCATGGACTCACACAAACTCGTAACTGATTTTTTTCTTTTACAGAGTGTACTGATCATTTCATTTTTAATCCTAACAAATTTACCACAGTGATGACCAAAGAAAAGATAGAAAGCTTATCAGTACAATCAGCAGTAAAAGAGCAGCAGTGCTATTTTCACTCATGACCTCATCTTTGGGAAAAAAAAAGAAAACTCTTTTTCTAAAGCATTTCTCCTTAAAGAAAATAAACATTCTTCAGGCAGTAATGTCAAATTTAAGTAACTGGAAATAGAGAAGAAATAAGGCCAGCACATCTAATGCATCCATAAGATCAGGAGATTAATAACATCCAAACCAGCCTCACCCTTGGCTGTCGGCTGTGGGGTGGCAGATCCCAGCACCAGAGGAGCATTCAGTCAGGAGAGAGCAGAGAACAGCTGCACATCTAATGGGATGTGCCACTCCAATACCCAGTGCAGTGCAGCAACCAGCTGATATACAGCCATCATTGAAAATGGCTCTAATTCGGCGGTTGTCACCTATCTTGCTAATATCTTGGTAACAGGAAGAAACACAAATGTGTGCTTAAATATGCTGCCCACAGGACACAAAAGTTGAAGGTTAATCTTACTTCCCTTACATCAATTACTCCAATAGAAAATTGGTATGGAAGGAGTTCTGTTGAACCTGACCTTCGCACCTGCATCACTGTCTGCAACCACTGACCAAAATTACAGCATACAGACTGTTCCATTCCTTCCCATATCTCATTTTTCCATGCACAGCCACCAAATTTCATCTTTGGAGTTTTGATTAATGCAAGTATTATCACATGGATTAAAATGTATTTAAGGAAAGAAGTTTAGACTTAACTGTTTCAGAAAGGCTCTGTGTTACAACGTGGCTTACAACTGCTTTAAAGGTAAAGATGTCCCTATGCAGCACATACAGAACCTGTGAATAATCACTAGTACCTCCTCATGCCTCAAAAACAGCTGAAGAACAAAGATGTAATAAGAGGCCAAAATAATACCCATACCCTTTTTCCCATTATGCATCATTTCAGAAGTTCTCTTCTGGAACAAAGTGCATCTTAGGTTACTTCTAGAGGTTTATATGTTCACAAGTCCAGAAAGAGATCCATCAAAATGCTCAAATAATCACAATGTGCTTTAAAATCTGAGCAAAGCTGCACGGGAATACCCAACAATGCAGTGAGTTGTGGGAAGCAAATTAATTTTAATTTGCCAAGGATGCCCACCTGCAGCTGCTAGTCATTTCTATGTGTACACTTCAACTTCAAAGAGCACCACTGTAAAAATATACATTCCTCTTGACAATATACACCTAACATCCATCTTAGAAAAAACTTACTTTCTGTCCTGAGCAGCATTTCAGACACTACACCCATTACTTCTGTTTTGGCTTTTGTTTTGTTGATTGGGCTTTTTTTGTTGTTTTTAGCTTGAAAGGCGCTTTACCCTTACTAAAGCAAATTGCTCTTTCCCAGAGTGCACTGTCAATGACAATCCTGCATGCTAAAATGGTATTAAGTCTTCACAATGAGATTTTCTGTTGGTGCCCAGAAACACATCTGCAAGAAAGGGTTTATTCAGAACTAGCTTTTTACACTGAAATAATAATGTTCATATTCCCTCTCCCTCACAGCTGCTGCTGATTACAGGCTCAAGATGAAACAGCAGAGGCTAGTTCTGAAATACAGACCTTAAATATTACCCTTTTCATTTAACTGTTTACCTTCTGATCTGACTCTTGGCATCTGCAGTTTATGATCAACAAACACTTCTAAAAGCTTTCATATTTTAATTACAGACACAGGCAGAAATAGCTCAACAGAATGTAGGACAAAAAACCTTTGTGCTCATCATGGGGCTGGCAGTCTCTAAAACCCTGCCTTGCCTACTTCACCCAGCAATAGGCACAGTGCTGCTGGATGGGAATTTATCATGTCCTCTGGTGACAATAACTAGAATTTCCCAAGGTTAGACACACACCTGTGCTCGAAGTCACCCCAAGCAACACTGCTGTGCTTTCTGCACGTGGCCATGTGCCTGTGGAGCACTTCAGAGTGCTGGACTGACTCATTTCTGAAGCTCTCAATGAAGCAAGCATATACCCAGCTTTAGGAAGGAAAGGACCCTAGAGTGTAAGCACACCATCCACAACATGCTGGAAAACAGCACTGGTTTGATGCATATACTTGCCTTTAAAAATAACTTCTAAACACCAGTGTTACATTAACAGTGTCCATCATCAGTAAGGATGAAAGAGTAAACAGAACCCATTAATAACTGGCAATTTCTTTCTGATTAATTTAATAAAAGCATTCATGTTGGAAGGGAATGCTAGAAGTCATCTGGTCCAACCCCCTGATCAAAGGGGCACCAACTACAGTAGGTTGCTCAGTGCTGCATCCAATCAGGTTTTGAATATCTCCAAGGATGGAGATGTCACACATCCTCTGGGCAGCCTGGTCCAGTGCTCAGCCACCCTGAAAAGAATAAATCTTTACTGCCTTCAAACAGATTTTCCTTTATTTCAGTTAGTGTCCATTGCCTCCCATCCTGTCACTGGGCACACTGAGAAGAGCCTGGCTTCCTCTTCTTTACTCACCTCCCCATCAGGCCATTACACACATGAATAAGATTCCCCTGAGCTTCCCTCCTCCAGTCTGAACACTCCCAGCTCTCTCAGCCTCTCCCTGTGTATCACATGCTCCAAGACCTTTGATCCTCTCCATGATGCTTTTCTGGACACACTCCACTCTCCTGGAGTGAGATAGACAGCACTAGACACAGCCCTCCTGCTGTGTCTCACCAGGGCTGAGCAGAGGGGAGCAGCAAAAGTGAGCATGTAATTTTAACTAGATTCAGTGTTGCACACACCCTTCCCACACAGCTGAGAGGGAATAACCAGTCTAACAGAGAGAGCAATCTTTTTTCATATTTCTGAACGACAGAATTTGAATTTATACTTCAAAATGTTGTCAATTTATTAAGTTCACATTGCTGTGAAAGTAAAAACACCTTCATCCTGAGGTGTAAATCTGAATTAACAAAATCTCTGGGCTTATTACACAACCTATATAGTAAAAGAATCACAATTGTTCTTTCACTTGTCCAAGCTTATTATGCTGATGCCAAAAGCATGGCAATGTATATTCCTACAATATCAGAGAATTACAAAAGCAAATCATAATTCATATAAAACTATTGTGACCTCCAGCCTTCAGAACTGCCAATACAATAGCATCAAATTTACCCTTAGAGACTTTTACTAATAGTTAACCTACCAGCTAATAGTAAGAGTAGCTAATGAGAAAGCTAGAGGACTCCACTTTTACGTTGTATGTATATAAATTACACACATATCCATACACATGATTCTAAAAAGAGGCTTAGTTCATCTTAGATCAACTTCTGAGTAAGCACAGGAGTAAATATAGCTAAGTTCGAAACTCTTCCTGTGGTGAATCATTTGTTTTGCCATGTGTCTTGTGCAATGGGATCTATACATTAGGACAACGAATCAGCCTTCCTCTGAGTGGGCAGAACATAGCCTCCTGTCAAGGCTACTGAAACATGAGCAGAAACAAAAAGATTAAAACCAGCTTTTGAATACAAGATTTTTTTACATGTTATTTAGAATAAAGACTTTCTGCTTTTTTTTTTTTTTTGAAAAGGCTGAACTCCACCTTACCAGATCACACAGTTCAACACTTTGTACCACAACAAATGTGGTACATTTGTATCACAAATGTATGTAAGACCCTGCATTATAAAAAAACACTGAGGTAAAGGGCATTTTTAAAAGAGCACCAGGGTAGTTTTTAGAACAAACCTACTTGCACCTTAACATGAATACGGATGCAGGCTGCCTTTTGAAAAAAAGCTGGGCTTCTAACTCCATATAACTTCTAATTTCCTGATCCTTAACATTTTAGAATACAACTGAGAAAAAAAATAACAAAGGCAAAACACATCCAATTTTTTTAGTACAAGGAGAAATCCCTCCAAAGCAATGTGATCCCATTTTGTGATTCTGGTAACACCACACGAATGGATGCCTAGAATATTCTCGACAAGAAAGGCTGGAGTGACATGCATTATCCTACCCAGGAGACAATCTGCTAAATATGCATCTGGTTAACATCAAGTAGTTGTCCTTCTCGGGATTGCAACTTTTTCTTTGTCATCTCTGACTGTACACGTATCTGCATAGAAAGATATCTCCCAGCAAAAGTTTACAACTACAGCAAGTGCAAGCTCATTCTGTGCATGCACTGGGAAGGCATTTCTTAGTGGGACACTATCAGTTTGCACACAGCCTCACACATCATACATACACCAATCCCACACCCATTCTGGGTTATTTCTGGCTCCAATTGTGCACCAGGCAGTGCTATGCCAAAGAACTGTTTTGGTACCTATTCCCACGTGGTTTTTTACATATTTTACTCATCTTTTTGGGTTTTTTTAGATTTTTCCAGGTATAGTTATGAAATACTGGTTAGTCAAAAATCCCATTTTTCTAGCAGCTATTCATAAAGTTAGAATTGAAAAATAAAAATGCCCGTACAAGCCTTTATGCCTTCTTTACCAGCTCTTAAAATCTCAGTGTTAAGTTCTTCATGTTCAGTAGAAGGTTGTAATTATAAAGCAAGCAGGAGAAATTATTTCAAGTTAAGGTAAAACTCTGCCAATGAAGTTCAGCCAAAGCAGAGGGTACTTTCAGGTCCAATCCTAACAGCATTTTATCTACCTGCCCTCCTCCCCCCAGTCCCCTGCCTAACACACCCATTTCTGGCTCTCAGGTCCATGTACCTGTATGAAACTGATAGCTCAGTTCAGTGGCAAACAGGAAGTGTTTTGAAAAGTGATTAATTCCTCAACAGTCACTGAGTACTCCAAAGCAGTTACTCAATAGACAATAGACTCTCACTAGAATAACATTATTCTTAATATACATACTGCTTACATTCTTCTTTGTGTTATAGGATCTTTGGGTACGAATTTGAGTTTGACTTCTCCTTGCTTTACAGAAAGAACAAAAATGATGTCAAATCTCTTTTTGTTCAGGTATAAAACTTGCTGCTGGAGACTAGCTAGAATACTGAAGTTTGAAGGCACAGCCTTATTAAATATTAACATTCTGCTGGATTTTTATATTCCATTTCAATATATTTGTGGCCAATAACCATCCATTTTCCCTCACTTGCAGGAGCCGAGCAGGTGTGCAGGTAGCTGGTTACCAAGACAACATACTGGCAAGGGATTAGAGCAGACACTTGTATGTGTATAACTCTGAATAATGCAAACACTGTTAAGTGATACATTTTTCATTATTCGAATATCACATGATGTTTTATGCCATTTAATATTTTTTTGCCTGTTGAACATGCTCCTGTTAAGAACCCAATTCAAACCTCACAAGCAAATGTAATTATAGTTTCATTATAACAATGAAAATACCACTTTACGCATTTCTTCCATGAGCTCAATAAGTAGTTATACAAACATCTGTTCCATTTCCTACATCTCACATTTAGAAGAACTAAGCACCAAGAAACAGACATTTATAAAAACAAAAGTGAGATGAAGAAACATATCAGAACTCTATCAGATATATAACCACTTCACCAACAAGGCTGAGTACTTTGACAAGGCATGTCTTTGCAGTAATTCTCACCTCATTGCTCTAGAGACAGATACCAGTCCTTTAGCAATGTCTTAAATTCTGTTTTGTTAAACTGTGGAAAGCTCTACAGAACATTTTAAAGTGTTATATCAACAAACTACGGGTTACAATGTTAACCAACAACCCTTAATAAAAGAAATGAGCACAGGTAAATAGAAACCACATTTTAAAATGTCTTTATGCTCTTAGAGACAATTTGAAATGCACCTATTCAAAACAAAACCTTTACAGAGATTTTAATATATACCACCACATCCTAATTTTAATGCTTCATTTTTATTTTACACACACTGCCAGAGGACAGAAAACCTATGGCTTTCTCCATACTTCTCATAGTGATAGCACATTTCAGCTGCACCAAAATGTGTCGAGAAAAGCACAAAATAATGAGAAATGGCTCTTTTTGATCCACTACATACAAGATCAAACAGCTGCATTTTATAATTCAGCAAACCTCAATCTCCACTTTACCCATGACAATCATCCATAATATGAGAGGGAGAAATGCTGAAGTTTCCTCATGTAGATGGAAAATGTTAAGTGCTACTGTCATTCTGTTTTCTGCAGCATGAAGGAGAAAGATATACAAGAACATGGTCCTTTCAACAGGTATTTCTAGGATTGAAAGCAGGAGCAAAAGGTTCAAGTGCCATCACTTTAAATTCATAGTTTTCAAAATGAGGCAGATAAAACCTGATGTATTTTAATGGATACACCTGGGCTTTTCAAAGGCAAAGAAGAACAGAAAAGACAAGTTCATGTGCTTTTCATCCTCCTTGTATACTGTAACTACTTCCTGCAATGAGCAAAGTGCCTACCCTTGTCCAAAAGTGTAGCAACACTTATTTTGCCTCAACAAACATTTTCATGTGTGTTTCAGAATCAGATCTCCACAAAACACTTAAAATTACTTAGGTTTCATCTGATTTAAACTTTTCACTGAGCTCAGAAGATATACAGGAACCTGGTGGGTATTATAAGCACTTCTAGTAATTGAAACTATCCTTCTTTGAAATATCTAGTGGCTAGATAACTCACCTGTCCTGGTGCCTCTGAAAGTCCTGCCTAAAACAAAGATGCCTTTGAAAAACCTGCACACGCAGGATCTAAGGGTAGGAGGGAATTAAGGGTAGAACCTCAACAGCTGAGTACTTAAAAACAGACTTAAGCTATTGAAGTTTGTGCAGATTAAGAAAGTGTTCATATATTTCTCAGTACTGTGACTTTAGGGCTTTCAATATCGCAAAGTCAACAAAAATTAGACTCCCTGAGGTTGAAGAACCTTAGTCTAGATCTTCACAGATCAAAAATGCAGACCCTGGAAACACTTCAGCACAGGTGACTGATCACTGGAGAAATCCTATTCATTTTAATGCAGCAACCTGCATGGCCAAAATGATGCTTTTAATTAACTGTTTCCAGGATTCACATTTTTAATTTTGCTGCAGCCTGCTCAGAAAAGATGAGAGACTCAACCTGTCAACTGCTTAATTAGACAGGGTTTCAATTCTCAGACTAGCTTCCTCTAAAGAAACAGCCATCTGTTTCATGTTGTAAACTCCCCTAATGTCTCTCCTGGCTTGATACTGAATTCAAGATAAATACTTGTTAAAATCAAAGATCCAACCATGCAAAGAGACTCTCGTAGGGTTAATGCCTCCATAAGTTCACTGAAGTCAGAGAGACATTACAGTAGAATTAATTTTTTTCACCCCACAGCCCTTCCCTGCCTGGCCACTGGACGCAGTACCCAGTAAGGAGGGAAGATAAGAGACAATACAGATAATCAAAATTCCAGATAAAATAAAATATATTGAAATTAAAAATTCTACGAGTCTATTTCATAGTGGGATTTTTAAAGAATCAGCTAGCTCTAAAGAATCAACTAGAACCTCTGCTTCTATTGCTTTTCACAGAATATGTGTGCCTAACAGCAAAACAGTGGTATAATACACAACTAAAGTTTCTTGTGATTAGAAGGTAGACCAGCATGTACCTCTTGACCCACCACAAGCATAAAGTGCTGGAGAAACCTCAGCAAACAGCCAAATTGCCACCTAGCTGCTTGCTAACTCCTCTTCAGCAGGAAAAAGGGAGAAAACAGGATGGCAGAGCTTGTGGGTGGAGATAAAGGCAGAGGTATTGCTTACCAATTACCTTCACAGGCAAGACAGATTTGACAGATGGAAACTCCTTCAATTTATTGTCAAGAGAAACACAGACAAACATTAAAGCAGCATCCTTCCTCCTTTCCCTTCCAGACTCAATTTCACTCCTCGCACTCCTCCCCCCTGCAACCTCGGAGCAGCACAGGGGAAACAGGGGCATTAGTCAGTGCACAAGGGTTCCTCTCTACCACCCCTTCCCTCTTTACTCTTCTCCCTTGCTCCAGCCAGCCTCTTCCCAAAGGCAGCTGTTCTTAAGGAAGAAATTTGTCTGCAGTGTGGGCTCCTCCTCAGGCTACAGTATATGCTAAGGTACCAGGAAACATCCTTTTCTCCTCTTCCTCCTCCTTCTTCTCTGATCTCTGTTTCCCTCTACTGTTTGTCACACTTTTCCCCCTCCTCTTTTTCCTGTCCAGCATTTTTTGCCCCTTTTTTGAACAGGTTTTACAGAGGTGCCACACTCGTGGCTGATGGGCTTTACTGTGTCCTGTGGTGAGTCCACTGGAGCTGGCTATGTCCAGCCTGGGACAGCCTCTGGGCCCTTCTCACAGAGACCACCACTGCAGCTCACCACCCTCAAAACTCTCCAGGGACACCCAATGTCAAACAGCTAGAAGTCCTTAGAAAGAGACAGAGATTGAACAGTACATCAAAGTCTCAAATCTCAGCCAGAAATTAAACACTGTGATTTCACCCCCAAGGAATTACATATTAGAGCCAGGCAAGAGAGGATAACACCCCTATGTTATATATGTGATATAACATAAAGCTCTGGGAATGTTAAGGAACAGCAAAAGAGAATTACCTCTCTTGAAACAGGATCATAAAGAAAACCTCTTCATTTTAGCTCTTAGGAATTTAAGTTCTTACTGAACTTAAAATCCACTCATCTCCACAATATAACCACAATTTCTCAATTGCCTTTACAGCAGTAGCACTGCAAAAGGCTAAGCAGTGCTGACCTCAGTAGCAGCACAGAACTGTTTGTGCTGGAGAGAGAGATCACAGGCCCGTGAATAATTACCCGCTCTGCTCCAGCCACTTCAGAGACATTGCTTTATGAGATTTTGTGATTCTTAACCTTTATGTTATTGTGCTCATATCATGACCAGTTATGTAGGTTTTAGGTTGGTGCACTTGCCCAAGTGTTTTTCATTTCACCTCTGCTGTTGTCGAACTTTGGTCTCTTAAGATTTCTTCATTAAACAGCATATATTTGTATCCACTGCATTTGCCTACAGCATTTCCCTTGCTAAAGGGGCTCTCTTACATGCCTTCAAAGAGGGGCTTTCAAAAATGTAACATAAACATGATTCTGTTCAACTTAATTACAACAGAAAGAGATATTCCCCATGGTCTCTGGCAATCCAAACATTATAGAGCAGAGACTTCAACTAAGAGCTAATCTGATTTAAAAAAACTTGTTGGCAAACACTTTTAGTTTAAGCTTCCATAAGACTCCAATATGTTACATTTTCTTGAGGTTATGCATGTTATCTATTTAAGAATCGAACTCATCATTTTTAATAATAAACCTAAAGCATTTAAACTAACAGCTTTAAAACATTCAATACCATCAACAGCCACCCTATTAGTCATTATCATACACACATAGCTGCTTATACTAACTGTGATGGCCTCCAGTAAACAAACTGGAAGAGAAATTAAATATTCACACTAATATAAATACAACTCAAGAACTTCTCTTTCATAAATGATACTATTTGTATATCAAAGTGATATTTTTCAGGCAAAAGAAATCATAATATCCAATAGTACCACTTTTCCATATGCTTTGGGTGGGCTTTTTGTTTTGTTTTTTAAATCAAAGCACTGCTGTAATTTGATCTTCCAATTTATATACTGTAGCCTGAAACTTCTGAATTGCAAAACACTAAGTTCTGCATCCTGCTGTTGGTTCTTCTTTAATGAAGAGAGCAAACATTGCTGTTCATCCTCTCCAGCTTTTCCAATACCCTTTACATCATCAACCTTATAGTTCTATTGAATCCTGCAGAGTAAAACTCCAGGATTTCTGATAAGGTTTTTTATCAAATCCAGTGCCACTCCAGAAATTGAGCATTAGAAGTGTTTACAAAGTCACTCCACCATTTCCTCCCACTAACAGGGGAAAAAAATAAGCCAACTATAAAATCTAATTGTCTTCCACAGTTTCCGTGTCTGAAAATTGAAGAATTGCAGTTACTTCAAATCTCTTTCTTCACAGCAAGAGACAGTTACAGACAACTGTAAAGGTAATATTTTCACAGCCAAGAGCTCTAACAGGTGTTGTTTTTCCTGGACACCCATTTCTGCCAATGCACACACAAAAAAATGACAATTTCTCATCATGTTTCCCTAACATGTCTGACCTAATCATCCAGAGGGGCAGCTAATTGATTTTATAGTTTTGGCTGAGGAGAGTGGCTAAAATTTAGTCCACTTGAAACTGAGGCAGTATGGACATAAAAAAAAAAAAAATTTAAAACTTAGTAAGGATGTCAACTCGTACCTGAAGGGGTATGGTATGACTCCAGTGTGCATACCTGCTGAAACTGCATTTTTTCTGCATACACAATCATCTATTCTTTATGCTCAGATTCAGCACAGACTTACAACTTCCCAACACCCTACAAAACTCTCCAGCTGTAAAGCAGAACAATGGAAGACACAAATCTGGTGAGTCAGGGATCAAGAACACTGTCAAATGGGCATGGAGGACCTGCAGTAGCAGGGAGCTAGTTATATTTGCTTTCTGTGTTGATTCTCAGTATAGAAAGACATCTAGGATTGCACCTACAGTGAAAAAACAAGCAAAATCTTATTTAGTCCTGCTGGCTCCCAGTAAGCAAGCAGTAGAATGCTTGAAGCCTACCTAGAATTTTTAATAATATCATCATGGTACAGACACACATAATAAAACATTTATTCCTTTCCCAAATACTAAATAAACAGATAACTACAAACATGTAGCTTAAAGCTCTGGCTATAGGCTCCCCCCTACCTGCCAGAACATACTGAATGTCATCTTAAAAAAACACCATCACACAAACACGTACACCAGCCTTGGTAAGGTGAAACAGCCACCTGCTGCAGATGTAGTTCCAGCTAATCCAACCTACCTTTGTGTTATAGTGTCTGCAGTTTGCCCTGGGAACACTGCTTTCCCCAGCTGGTTACTTTGGGAATGAATTTTTTTTTTTTAAACTGAGATTACAGTACCAGGGTACCAAACCTTTATGAAAAAAAAGCTGTGGCTTTCTGAGCAAAAGCACAAGGCACATGGAGTCAGCTCAGGTTCACAGGGTCTCCTGCCCTCATTTAGTCCTAACAGGTTGGTTCTGATGCCTAAAAAGACACCAGAGGATTCGCACTTTAGGACTCCAGTTCTAGGAAGACTGGCTAACTTGGCATTAGCATAGCATGAAAATCTGGATTAATTTCAAGTCTAGTGCTCCAACCTAATAAACAACCTCAGAAGCCAAGCAGCTCTTTGTGGAACCAGCATGGCTCTATCAGACCCACATGGACAGGCAATGCCCAGAAGCAGCAGTGCTATTGACATTACTCCAGAAGAGCTTAGTTCAGTCTGAATCTCACAGTACTGGTGCTACCAAACCCTGCCAGAACTGAGCAGGTTCTTCACAAGGCCAGCTCTGCTTATAATCTTTTGTTGTCTGATCACACACTGGCAGCTGGAACTTGACTGTATCCCTGCACCAGGACAAAAGATGTGGACATCTTCCTGCACCCCTCAGCACTATCTCCTCAGGTCACAGACTGCTTCAGCTTCCAGAGCACTACAGTTTGTCAGGTGGATGGTTTACAGCAAGTGCATCTTACACGTGGCAGCAGACATGGATCTTTGAGTAAAGCTGGCAATGGCAGCACACCATGTACAATTTCATCTGTGCCCTTTTAAGCAAGGTGCCCTTATTTAATTTCTGTGCCCCACAGAAATACTAGAAGAAAACTAAAAATACTTCACCACTGCTTAGCAGTTTCTTTTTTTTTTCAGAAGATAACAAGGAGTCCATGAATTGTCCACACAGAATTAAATTGGCACAGTTTAGATTAATTCAAAACTCACTGTATAGTTACATCCTTGGCACGGAGCAATTAGAGCTGGCTAAAATTTTTCAAAACCCATGCTGCTTCTGTACCCACTCCAAGACTGGGTCACTCTTTTTTATGTGAACTATCTTCAGAAAGAAAAAGCTGACATCGAAAGTCTGCAAAGCTCCTAATTGCTAGACTTCTAAAAGAAACCAGAAAGATAGATCAATTTAAATTCTCCCCCAAAAAAACCGCTGTAAAACTCTGGGGTTTGTTCTATGATCTGTGCTGCTGGCAATGGAATTACTCTGGAATACTTCAGAAATATCGAGCCTCTTCCTCAGTAGGGGACAAAAGGCCCAATACTAAAAAGTATCTAGCTTCAGATTAATTATATGCTCTACCTACAGTCCATAGGTACAGTACTTTTTACAGACATACATGCTTTTATTGTCTTCTCTTTATTATTTGAAAGACAACCTACATCATCCTTCTGCTCTCCCACAATCATTTTCTTTACTTCCACTAAGTCACTAAAAAAGCAGAGACCCTTCAAGACATGTGTGCAGTGATGCTGAATTTCTTGAAGGAAGCAGTGACAGAGCTATTATACCAGCTTTTACCCCAAGGGCAGAAAGTCTGGTAAGAGAAAGGTCCAGCATAAGATAACTTCAAGGAGAAACAGTAAAAAGAGAACTTACACAATGAAAATGGTAACTGCTGAATGCGTTCTGCTGTCCCAAAACTCACAAGCACATGTGTCCTTAGAGTTCATGGGACAGATAAAAGATAACAGCAGTGTTGCTTCAGATGAACCAGACTGCTAAGAGAATATAGAGAATGAGACAGTCCTTCAGACACATTTAAATACAAAAAAGAAACAAACAAAAAACTGCCAATAAAACAAAAACCCACAACAGCAAAGAAATGACCACTGTAAGCACATGAAAGAATTGTTAAGTTCTGCACTGGAGTAGGGCAGACTTCATGTTAAATGTACACATACCTCCCAAAGGAAATTACTATCGCCACTCATTTTCAAAAGAACCCAAACAGATGCTGAACAGTGGAGCAGACACATGACAGCTAGCAAGAATGAGTTCTCAGGGATAGAAATTACTGAGATAGAAGCAAAAACCAAAGAGTTTATTGCTGTCAAGTCTGGGTGGCAGAACAATCTTAATCACAGAACACCAAAAGAACTGGTACATGAAATTTTAAGTCTGATAGCACAGATATTAAATAAATCCATCAAATGAGGGAGTACCACATGACTGAAGAAAGCCAAATATGGTGCCTATACTTGGAAGGAAAGAGGGGAAAAAAGTAATTTTGGTAGCACAGACACATCAGTCATCTACAGATAGCACACAGATCTTGACAAAAGAATGGAAAACAAAAGCAGATCAAACACATTACAGAAGACTGATCATAGCATACTAGTCCAAAATGTCTCTTTTCTATTTTATTCCCATAAAAGATGTGAATGTAATTTGTTTGGATTTTAATAAATCATTTGGCGAAGTACTACATAGGCTAAACTGAAAAAAGTGGGAAAAGTCAGCAGAAGTATAAGATGTATAAATCAGATAAACTACTAAAAGATAAACAAGAGCAAGGGGAAATTACCAGGCAAAAAGCTCATTAGGAAGGAAGTTCCTTCAAAGTGGTCTTTCAGGACAGAGATAAACATCAGGAGTGAAGAAAAGCATGTCAATGAACACAAAAACAAGGTTTAGCAGAGCAAGATGCAGTGCCTGTAAGACCTGTGAGTGCAGGATGGTCCCAAACTATCACTGCTGTTCCACCCTGAGACCAGGAAAGTGCAGCCAAGAGAACTGATGTTGCTTTCAGAGAAGGGCCCTGACATTGGCCAGAAGCTTGAGGTGAATCTAAAGAATTCTGAAGAAGAATCTAAAAACTCTAAATAAGACCACAAGTTTTCTACAGCAGACTTGGGTCTTCAATCTCCAGAAATCTAGGTTCCATTAAACAAATCCCAAAAACTAGACTACTGAAATTGAATCTGGTCACCTGGCACTGACCTTTAAACTGTGGCAACAGTGTTGCTAACAGTCTGCCAACAAGGAAGCTCAAAGGTACGTCAGGTGTGTCTGCAGAGGCACACTTGCAGCAACACCTCTACTGTAAGCATGCTCATAAGGTGAAAGCCAGGCCTTTTCATGTAAAAAACTGTGATTTGTCTAAGCCAACATGAAAAACACAAAACCATCCTTCAAACCAGAGAAGAACAAGGAATGCATGGCCATTTGTTAATATGGGAACAAATTACTTTAAACTAAAACTGACAAGGATTTGACTGCTAAAGGGTTTGGTTCCAGAGCAGCTTTTCAGTAAAAGGTACAATAGGGAATTGACTGATGTGAGGATGAAGCCAAGCTGTTTCTGAGGAGAAGCTTCACCTGCAGAGGACTGTATGCTGCACCTGACAGTGTCAGCAGAGACTGAACCTGGTGATGGGGAAGCACTGCCCACCAACTTCAACAGCAAACCAAACCACATCTGACCAAGCCATCCCACTCCCACCTCTTCTTTTTCCTCTGCTTGGGTGTGTCACTTACCTGCTGTGTCTTTCCCCATTCAGATGGCAAGCCCTCCAGGACTGTGACTTACTAGGTATACATATGGCTCCTGACAGGGGCCCAGTAAAGCCTCAAGGCTTTAGCAGACATGGTTAGAAATGATGCAGCCATGGATAAAGCAGTGAGGCTTAGCAGGTGGGCAGGATCCATGAGGACAGTCTGTGAAACTGATGTCTAACTCAGCAGTGTAGGGGGAATTTAAAGCTGTTAGACCTGTTGAGCTGTTAGATCACACAATTTGTATTTGCTGTCTCCTGTATGGAGCTGGTAAAATTCATACTACAAACTCAATCACATAAAATATTAATCAGAGAATTAATATTTGAAGACATAAGAAAAAATATCTCAAGACAATTCCTATTTTGAATAACTTTCATTCTATTTAAATCAGGTCTCAGGCTTACATTTACTAATAACAACTTGTTCTCCCAAAACAATGCAAGAATGGAGGAAATATATATATATAAAATCAAAGCTCAAATAAGGTACACGTGAACATTTTACAAGACAAGAAGTATAAACATTGTCTCAATGTCAGTGACAACAGACACTAATCTCTGCATGACAGAACTCCAAGTGCAAATGTGGTGGCAGGGTTTGTGCTATGCAGACCAGCAGAAATAAATCAACATGCAAAACCTGATGCCCAGCCCCTGTTCCAAAAACAGACTTTAGGCTCTCACAGGGATCCTTTCCTCATGCTTGTGTAGCTCTTTACAGAAATCAGGGAAGGATAAGGCTTGAGGACCTAAAAGGAAGTTCAGAGACATCTCTGAGCAGCCACAGAATCTCCCAGTAGAACTCCTATCTTCCAAGGTAACTTCCTTTCCCACCCTGAGTCACCAGGGCCCATGTCCAAATTCCTCCTGCTTCCTTCCTTCCCTCTTTCCACCTCCTGACACAGCCTGGCATGTATTTCATCTGCATTTAAATAACCTGCTGGTCACTAGATACTTCGGAAACAGAAGTGCTTTTTTCGTTTCAGGATGTGGTTTAACCTGAGCCTGCAGCACCAAGGAACTGCTGAGGGAGGTCTGTTCAAACACACAATAACCCTGAGCTGCAACATTCTTGCTTGCTCAGCGAGGATGGGACATCCACTGCTTAATTGCACAGAGATGACAAGTAAGCTTCCAGAATTTTATTACTGACACATATTTTTCAGAGACTTCTAAACTTGGCAAGAATTAAATAAAAGCAGCAGAGCGTTTTCCTCTAAAAATGCCGACTTCTGCCAAACCTACCCTGCAATGCCGTGACAGAAGGGGCTTTTGCAAGTGACAAAACAATACATTTTTTCCCACGCATTCATTTTTAAAAATAACCCTAAACATTTTGATGAGGCATCAAATAAAAAGGCAGATGGCGTGAAAAATTTCAATACTAATATTTAAGAGTTTACTACAGCTTACCAGGAGGGAGCTCACAGGCCTCACAGAAAAAGAGGATTCCCATCTTACAGTTCAATAAGCCAAATTATTTTGATGCCCTGAGTTCCATATCAAACTCACTTCAAAAAACTGGCTACATGTAGAGCAAAAGCTGTTTACTCTAGCAGAAATATTACAGACCATTTCAAATTAAGGAAACTTCACAGAGAATGCTTTCTTTTTAATTTTGTAAAATAATAAATAAACCCAAGAAAGGTCATCTGGTACAGATGAAATCAGGATGGCATTTTAGGCCAGAAAAAAAATATAATCAGCACCACGAACTACTTTCAGCTTTATGGAAACCACAAACAGAAGGCTTAGAGAACAGAAATACCAGCTCAATCAGCTCCAGTGGGAGCTGCAGTCAGCANGGGGCGGGGGGGGGAGGGGGGAAAGAAAGAAAGAAAAAGGCACATTGACTAAGACATAAACATTGTGTTCAAAAAACTGATAGTATAAGCCAGGCTGGTAACCAGCAGACTGGTTCTTTCTGTATACTTAAAATCACAGTAGCATGCTGAACATACTGCTTTGACCAAACTGCAGCACTGCAAAGCCTACACACTAGAGAAGTGGCCAATGCATATTATGCTAAAATTCCACTTATGGAGGGACAAATTTCTCCCATTTGACTAGGGTTAGGCAGCATAACAGTAAAGGTAATGATGAGTAGCCTATGCAAGTACTTCCATTTTTGATGGCAAGGCTAGAGGTGAAGCAGCACTAGAGGAAACAGCTTAACAATTACAGCAGCATCTGCACTGTACACAAGATGGAACCAGAAAAGTCTTTATTGCTGCTGGTGACTGCACAGCAAGAAGATCTTGCCCACAATATACCAAGTTAGCCAAAACTAGCCTCTCTCCCAAACTCATGTCAGGTGGCTGAAAAACAGACCGTGCAGTCTGACAGTGCTCCTCTAGTAAATTCTGAGCCTAGGATGAGTTCAACCACCTACAGCATAAGACCCACAGAATTCAAGGAGGCAGAGCTGGAATACTGCTCCATGATTTCATGTATGCATGAGGAGCCTGCAAGTAATGGTGAGCAGCCAGAGGAAAATGAGAGGTACTGAAGTTTAAGGGCAACTGGGGAGTGGTGGATGATGGGCATCAACTTCAGTGAATAGGTGGAGAATACACTTTAGGAAGCCACACTTCATTGACTCCAATATTCACAAATTATTGTTTCTTCAGTTGTTTTGGTTATACCCCATCCAATCCAAACTTGCTGTGGCGAGGGATGCAGAGAGACAGGAAAAAATATAACACAATATTCCTTCTGTATCCCACTCCAAATGCCTCTGCTTTTCATGCATGCAGCCTTTCCCACCTTCACTTCTCTCCATGATGTAGTTTATATAGTTTTATATGGGTGTAAGAAAAACAAGGTTGCTGGAGCACACAGGTGGGACTCTCACATCTAATAACTTCTCAAATATTACTACAAATCCCTTGCCATTCTCTCCAGAGACATCTTACTCCACTTATTATTTCATTTCCTGTTTGTTCCATTGTAAGTTTCCTTTTATTTAATTTCATGCAGCTTGGCAGAATAACATCAAGCAATTAAAATGAGGCACATATAACACTCACAAAAATACTGCAGAAGTCTCCAATGTTCTCTACATTGTTTGAATTAATTCACATTTCACATATACTGGCCTATGATGCCTCTTTCACTCTGCACTTCACTCCCATTAGCAGATATTATAGTTAAGTTACGTAATTGAATCATTATTCATCAGTAAAACATCTACTTACCCACCAGTTTTATACCTTCAGTGTCTCTCATGGTAGACTCAGCCCAGAGATGAGTCCCAAGGCAGGAGAATCTCAGCTGCATGAAATACAGCTGCAGGAATACAACCATTGATCTTGGCCCACAAATACACACAGTAGGTTTTTGCTCACTGTAGAAATCACTGCAGAAATTTCTCCTTGAGGTTGGGACCTCACCACACAAAAACATAACCTTTAATTTGGAAACAAAACACATTCCCTGTTCTCACAGTCATGAAATCACTGACATGGATCAAATGAAATCCAGCACAATATCATCTTCCCTACTCTGGAGACATCCTGAGCAAATCTGAAAAATTAAGAACAGAGTTGTTCAGCTAATCAACTTGATTCAGAAGCCTAAATGAGGGAGGGCAGGTGGGGAGGTAGCAAGATCTTAATCAATTTTGTGTCCCTGATGAGCTGCTCAGGCACATCCAGTTAAAATTGTCAATCTAAATTCCAAACTGCTGAAGTGTTCACCATCATTTACAAAGCTGTAAAAAGTCAAAACTCTTTCCAACTCCTCTTCCACCACTGAACAATGTAGTAAAGCAGTGTCAATAGAAAAGCATAGCATCTTGGCCATAGAACATACAGAAAAATTATGTGAAATGTAATTCAATTTATAAGTTTCAAGCCTCTGTTTATATGCTGCACTCCTAAGTATCTGTCTTGCTTTTCCATTAGAAGTTGCCAAATGGTTTCTAGTTTACTGCAAAATTAGACCAGGGTATATGTTGTCCCTTCTATCACATCTTTGCAACCCTGTGCTGCTGAGCCAAAAACTTCAGCACAGTAGCCTGCAAGGAAATTTCCACTGCAAGTCTAATTTGCCCAGCAATCATGTAATATAGAACAATTGCTCTGAACACTGTGTTTCAAACTATCATGCACTTATTCACTCAGTCCTTACAAAAGCACAGTTAAAACACTCAGGAGAGGTTTAATTTCTGAAGCCACTAACAAATAGGATCATCCTTAACTTCAAATCCCAAGGGGGCACCACGTGCACCGCACTATTTCAGGCCAATTAGCACGTTGTTTGGGAATTAGCTCTTAAAACAACCACTGCATTACATCATGAAAATAACAGTTTCCCAGTTGTTCTAATGAATACAGAAGAGGAAACTGGAACAAATCCTCTGCTGGTATAGATCCACCTAGTTCAGCTGAGCTCTGTTACAAATCATTTCAGCTTTATTACTTAGAAAGTATGCAAGTTAAATAGCAATCCATTTGAAATGGAAAAATCCCTGGTACTTTTTGTGAATCACCACATGACTATTAAGATAATAAAATTAATCACAGGTTTTCTATCTCAGCCTTGGTGGTTTTCATGGTTTCCACTGTTGTAGCAGTGAGACTATACTTACTCTCTGTAAGCAAACAGTAAAACACTGTCTAGAAGTTAAAGCATTTTCCTGAGTCTTTCCATTATCACAGTTATTCCCAGACTATGAAACTCCTACGCTTTGTACCTGTTGGTTATGTCTTTCCCCTAATTTCAGGATAACACATAATGCAGTTTTATGATCTCAGAGAGGAAAATCCAGCCATTCATCTTCAGCCAAGCAATCAAGGAACACAATGACCATCATAAGTTTCACTTTTAAAAGCTACTGTTCCTTAAAATGGGATAATAGTTGTTTCAGATTTATTTACAAGTTGTTTAGCCAACTCATGCAGCTCAATAAAATGAGAGGCTCATTACTCTGCCCTCCCTCAGC
The DNA here is from genome assembly GCA_013399835.1 of Leptocoma aspasia. Lineage (NCBI taxonomy): Eukaryota > Metazoa > Chordata > Aves > Passeriformes > Nectariniidae > Leptocoma > Leptocoma aspasia. The sequence continues at coordinate 85,689 of VXAX01006719.1, read as the reverse complement.
CACATGCTAGGTACTTTATTTTCAGCTGAAACCACAGGTTCATCTCTGCTTGCTTTCCTAATACATTTCAAACTAAATAACCATCAACCTTCACATATGGTCTCAAGCATACTTTTGACTTTGTTTTTGTTTTCCTCCGCTTCAACACCTCCTCAGATTAATTCTCTCATACCAAACACTGATTACCATCCAGTCTTGTTTTATTTACTACCTCCTCCTGGGTTTCACCCACTTACATCTCCCTTATGGTTCTTCCAACCTGAAGCTGCCTGGCGCCAAGCACACGGTGTTTGTTTTCACTGTGCTACAAACTCATGCTACAAGTATCAGTGTGACTCAACTCCAAACAAGTATTAGAACAGTACTTGCATTAATTGTTGGTTATTACTGGCAGCTCTGGAGAGTCTTCACATGAAGAAATGGTCTCTTCAAAACATTTTAAGCTTGATCTCCCATGACATGGCAACCAGAGACCAAAATAAACAGAAAGAAGTAAGAGGGCAAACATCCAAAAATGCACAGTAAGAAAAAACACAGAGAAAACAAAGAAAGTGGCATTCTACTCTGTTTTAACAGAAAATGCACACAGTGAAAATATCATAAATTGAGAAGACATTTTTTTAAGGAAAAACAAAACCACTGAACTCCAAATTAATTGTCATAGAACACCATGTTCCTATAGATCACTGTTAAGATTAACAAGAGAAAGCAATCAACATTGAATGTGAAAATTTCCTCATTATGATGTTTTAAAATAAGTTGTTTGGGTTTTGTTGTTGTGTTTTGTTTTTTTGGTTTTTTTACGCAAGTCTTTACCCAACAGATCCAAGGAAAACCTTCCTTCTGCCTTGGCTATTCAAGAATCTCTCACCACACCATGTCTCACACTGACAAACTTTGCTTTTATGCAAATTTTTGACACTGTTATTTATTGCTTTATTTCAGCCTATTAGTCAGGAATATACTGCTTTTCTCCAAATAAACAGAATAGGCCTCTACTACATTTTCCAGAAAAAAAAAAACAGAAGCTCAACATCAGTGCAGTCATAGATGAAGAATAAATAAATGCCATCTCAAAGTAGCTAAAATGAAGAAAAATATTTTAAAAACAAATATTCTCAATAGCTTATAAAGAACTATGAACAGACACTTCTTTAACCAACATTATTAAAATCCAAACCCCAAACTGCTTTTGCTTGGTGTCATGCGAAATGTGGGTGTTCCCTTCTTTCTGATGTAAATGCCAATGGCCATTACCATTAGTAAACAAATGAAAGATAAAAACAATCCACAGATGGTAGGGAAGAATAGGAAAAAGGATAGAAAAGGTCTTTCAGTCATATGAAAATGACTCTTTCATGACTTCACAGGCCCCTTGCTCTTCCTGTGCCCTCACTCCTTTAAGCACATGACCCTACAGCAATGTTCAGCACAGGCAGAAAGCCTGAAATGAACCTGGACATGCCTGCAAACAGATGAAGGGCAAAATATACGTGTACTACCCAACTTTGAGCTCTTAAATTATTGACCTGTACTTTCAGTCATACCCTCAATGGAGAGAAACATGTCTTCACTGGATGGAGAGGGGACCCTCTTTAGGATGTTGCTCTCTGCTCCATCTCTCAGCTCTGCACTGAACACAACTGGTTGGAAGTCTCTCTCTCAATGAAAAACAGAGAAACAAAGGCACCTGTAATATCTGTGCCACTAATCGAGACTTTTTTTACCCAAGGACCACAGCTGCATGCTATCAAAACTAACAGTCTACCCCAGGAGAAACCAGTACCCTTCATGGCATCCACAAAGCCATGTAACTCCTCTTGAGAAATGTGTGAATGACCACAGAGTCCACTACCTTTAGAAATTAACAAAAAAATTTCCTTTCCCTTCCTGAACGACAGCTGTTTCACACATAAATACAGTCTCAGAAGAACTCTTGTCAAATGGAAATGGCTACAAGAGAAGAAAAAGGTGATTTGTCTCTGAGGAACATGCTCTGCTGTGCACTGAAGCCTAAAAGGGTAGCAGCTAGTGAGTCAGAGGCTTTAAAACCTCAACGTTGCCTTTACTTCTTATTTCCACTCCTACTGACCAGAGGCTGATAGGAAATTCTATTATTGTTTAAAGACACAAACAAGATAGTCAAAATAATTCAGAATCCAACTGATACCTTACATTGTGGCCACAAATAACAATTCCAATCACAGTTCCACACTCTGTTGAATTAGCTTGAAGGTCATCTGGCCCTAATCTTGGTATTTCTTTTCCTATCACTAATTCCTTTAACTTACAAAGAATAGCCTGACCTGAACTTCCAACTAGTGAAAACAAGCTCATGAATCCATGCTAAAACTCCAAGACCGTTAACTACTTAACTGCATCTAAGTATAAAAGAGCTAAAGTTGCCACCTGGCTCCTGTAAGCACCTGGCAGACCTCCATTCTCTGCTGTGAGGAACATGAAGAACCACTAAAATCTGACAACACTGAGTTACCTTATGCCATGGTTTCTAGCCAAGCTTTAAAAGGCAAAAAAGAAGATTGTCCCATGAGTGGGGTCATTCACAGGACCAGAAACAACATGAAAACTATATATATTCATATATATGTATATGGTCCACTCAAAGGTGGCCATCAATGTTCTGTAAGCAAGACTCCTTTTGCAGCTGAGAGCTGCTGTCTCCAAATTCTTCCAAAGCCCACTTTAAAGGGAATGGGAAGAGGAGACCGCATGTTCTCACTCCTTTAAAAGAAAGGACTGAGCTACAAAGAGCCTTAATTCCACCACAGTTTGCACCTGCACACATGCTGATACAGCCCAGTCACCCTGGAGTCACGTCTAGCACTCTCTCAGAGTTACCTTGCACAGGTGTGGCATTAGCGAGGATTGCTGGTCTCCAACAGCTGTCAGACCTTGTGTTAAGGTCACTATTCTAAGACTTGAGATAACTTTCCTGGCAAATGAGAGAAAATTCAACAATGACTAAAAGCTTATGACAAAGACGATATGTTCATAGGCTACTTATCATGACGGGGGAGAATTTTACCTCTAGTCCCTGCTCTACGTGAACTGAAACAGAAATACTTACTAACCTTTCTGTTCGGCTGTCTTGATCTCCACTAGTAACATTTTCTTGCAGGAGAGAGGTGAAGCAGGGCACCCCATAATGTCAAAGTGACTCAGACCTCTGACTATGGGGTCATGTGAAGTCTCACATTCCTATTAGAGCTGCATAGTTACAACAACACTGGGTTAGAGAAGGTCTGATCCTCTAAGAGAGAGGTTATAAATACTCACTGAAATAGTTCAAACTACTTTTTCCCTTGCTTTTAGCTTTAGGAAGTTTACTATTTTCACAGTAGAAGAAAATGAGCCACCACAGAAGAGGTCACCTCCTAGCATACTATTATTCCACTTCTTCCTTCTGCCCCTAGAATGTAACGCAGGTCCTAGTGAATATTTCATATCTTAATTACCAAGAATAATTATCAATTAAAAAATTCATTAAAGTGATATTGCTTTCATGTAGCTCTAAAATGAAATTTAAACCGCTTTTCATCTCTTCACCGTAAACTGTTGGAATGAAAACCTATTTATCAGGCTTCTTCAAAACGGACCTATCGGGCTACGCCAGACCACTGCCGTGACGAGCCCAGCTCAGGAGGACGGGCAGGGGCACAAGGACGGTCCCAAGGTCTGTGCCGCGGTGGTCACGGCTCACGCCAATGGGTCACTTACCGCTCGGCCCGGCTCGGCACAGCCGGGGCTCGCCGCGCTCGCTGCCCGCAGCGAGGCCGGAGGCGGGGCGGCTCCGCTACCGGGGCGCTGCCGCGGGGCACAGCGCGGCGCCGGGGACCTGCGGCCGCCTTCCCCCCCGGGCACGGGCGGGATCGCCACGGAGCGGTGCCCGGCAGGCAGCGCACCTGCGGCTCCCGGCCCGCAATTGAGCGGCCCCAGCCCTCCGCCCCCGGACTGCGCTCGTCAGCCCGTCCTTCCTCCCACCTGCCCCGCCGCGCAGGGAACAGGCTGTGCTCGGGCGGCCCTGGGAAAGGTGGGCGGCAGCACCCGAGAGCCAGGTCTGCTGCCACCTCCACGGCTGCCGCCTGAGCGTCTCACGTCCCGTAAAGTTGAGCGAGGTGCCATTCATTGCCCCTTAGCTCCATCCTTCCCCCCACCTCTTCCATGTCAGTGATCATTTCACAACCCCACAGGTGCCAAATTATTGTCTTGTTTTTAAAGAGAGCCCTCGTTCAAGCCCCCTGAAGTCTTATTAAGTGATCCCACCCTCGGGGATGTTAATTTGATCCCCGACACGGAAATAGTACAAGGAGTAGGTACTGCTTTCTCCTTCAGAGTTTGCCGTGGCATTATCAGGAAAACCCAATATGTGGCCGAGACAAGTATATGGATAGAAAAGTTTGTTTACGCTTAGCCTTGGTGTGATGGAGTGGATGCTCATTGAAAGGAGCGTTTCGAGGGCCTGAAGGGCTCCTATTATTGAATCCTCAGTGCTGTGACTCAGTGTGTGGTAAGGGCTGTAAATCCTCTGAGAGTTGTTTTCATTCTTCGATGCTCTTAACACACAGCAACAGTGGCAAGAAATGTCTCCATCTCTTCTGATGCAGCTGGTCTGACTTCTATTAGCCAAGCCTTGTGGTCCCTAGGTTAAGCTACTGCCTACCAATTTACTAGGAAGAGCAACTTCAGTGTAGAAAAATATGAAACACTTCATCTGCTGTGTAATGGAGGCATTAGAGGGAATTTTTTTAAGCACATCATCTGAGAGGAGCACTTGCACTAGGTAGTTGGGATTTTCTCTTCAATTCTAGATCAGCTTCAAGGTCCCCATCTTCAAATGTGATTAGCAGGTGAATCAGGTTAATTGCTCAGGCATCACTAAGTCTGTTTCTCCTTCCTAAGCATACTATGATCAACAAGTAGTCGGATTTCTCAAGCCCAGTGTTATTCCTGGGAAAGGAGGACAAGATCAACACAACACGGTAATTTGAAATGTGGACTCTCCCCGGTAGTCACCCTCTCTGTCCAGAAAGGACACTGCTGAACTGATTGACAGCATAGCAATCAGCTCCCTCAGAAAGACAAATCCTCATACCCTTCCTAATGACTCTGGCACGATGTATGCAGGCACTGAACTGATGGAAACAGGCGGAAGTCACGAGCAGAGTAAATCGTCGGTGAAATCTAAGGACTAGATACGAAATATTTTAGGTTTTTTACTATTGAGGAATACATTCAGTGCAGGTAGCTCGGTTTGCAAGCTGCGAGAGCCTCAGGCAAGGGGCCGTGAAGTGCCAACCCTTTGCGTAACAAAGGGCCGGGGAACCTGTGGCGCTGGCCAGGGGACCGGACCCTCAGAGACACGGCAGGAGCCGACGATCCCCTCGCTAAGACTCTCAAGGGATAAAAGCCCAGGGCATCCTTTGTTCGTGGTCCCTCCTCGGAGGAACCAGCTCGAGCTGCTGTTTTGTTACTCAGTTATTGTGCTGTTTTGTTACTCAGTTATTGCACCGAGATGAAATTAATTTTAAGAATCGGGACGTCTGAGACTGCTATAGAAAACCTGGGAACGAGCCGGTAAGGAGGTAAGGAAACTTGGTGTGACTGTGTTATGTGTGGGGTGTGTAGCTGTGAAAGGGCTTCGGTCCCAGCGCAGGTGGTGCGTGTGTGACTGCCAGGGCGCCTCCTGCATGGTCGGACAGGAGAGTTTCCTTAACGTTTACCTCACCCTGAGGAGACCTCTTGACAAAGGTGATGATGATGATGATTAGGTGGTGGTGGTGATGAGCTACCAATTCTCTCACTCAGTACAAGATCAGTCTTCCCATGAAGTTTGCCACACAATTGCCACTGAAGTGAAACAGAAACAAAACCAGCTTTCAACAGGGAAATGAATGCATACACTACAGGACTAGGCATTAAACTTCTGAGAGGTCAGCAACGATTAAGTACTGTCAATTAACAAAATGAGATCAAAGTGCTTTTCAACTTTACAAAGATAAACATTTTTGAAAAGGTGGAGTAATGCTTATCTTGTTTGATCCTAGTTGTGCTCCCATGTGGGTTTCATACATAAACCCCTGCATTTCTAAAAATCATGGCATAGCTTTCAAAGCACTCATACCTCTTATATTGTATCTCTTTATTGTACTTAGAGGATACACAGCAGTCACACCGATGCCACTGCTTTTGCCTAATACCTGTGTAGAAAGTAACCTTCAAAACAAACCCAAGACTACAAAAAATAAATAGCCAAATCAACTATGGGATGGGTAAACATAAAAATCATAGTATCATTGGAGTATCACCATAGCAGGATCGTCTGGCATACCTGGGATTTCTGGCACAGCAGAATAGCACAGGGCAACTCAAATATATGTGACTGAAGTGCTGTTACCTCCCTGCATGTCTCCTGTTGTTGCTAGCTTTTTTGTCTTTTCCATTCTGAAGTATCAAAGTTGCCATGGAAACAAGCAGTGGCATTTATGTATATTCGTGAGCCTTACCCACACATGGCATGTGAAGTGAGTCTCAGTTAATGGTGTGACCTGCATCTGGTGGAGCACATCCCTGTGGAAGGACACCCTGCAGTGGGATGTGGGCACTGGCAGAATGAGACAGTGCTGAGCATCACCTTGGAGAGCGGCTCTAGGAGTGGGGCCAAATGCCTCCCAGGGGAAGGAAGCTTGTAATTCCTTCTGCTGTTGCTGAGTGGCGGGGAGTCAGCAGCTTTCTCAAAGCTGGAGGAGCTGACAAGAGATAGGACTCTGGGGACAAGTATTTTGGACACAGTGCAGTGACATTTTTTTCTCCACGCAGAGGGGACAAGCAGGAATGTGACCTCCAGCACCACATGGAATTTCTTTTAGGCAAATATGTAATGGAAATAATTTTAGCTATCATGGCATGAGGACATAGCGTCTATTTAATTTAAGCTTGCCTTAATTTGGTGACTTGTCAAGAGGATGTATTTCACCAACAAAATAACTAGAGGATAAATCTGCAGACACTTGTGTAATGTTGGAAATTTAAAGCTTGAGTGCATGGCAGTAAGTGGCAGACCAAAGTGGTTTGACTCTTAAAGCTTTAGATAGATCTTGCACCCTTCTGTTTATTCAGGTGGACTTGGATAAATTGCATCAGCTTTTTGATAGAAAAGTCCAGTGATGAGAATTGGAACAGCAGAAACCCAGAATTGCTTCAGTTTAGATGGTACAAAATTAGTGGGATAATTCCATCGACTTAGCCCAAAACTTTCAAAAATGATGAATCAGGTTTGTTCGCCCTAATTTTTGATTGGCCAGTCTAAGACCTTATGAAAACATGAAGAATCGCTATTCAGAAAATACAGCTCACCCTCTGCAACCTGATAATTATAAAAAATATCCCCAACTGGACACCTCTGGGTATTCAGGCATTCTGGTAAGTAGTGTTATAGTAATGCAACTGAGCACTAGTATTTATTTATAGTACTAATTTTTAAAAATTAATTCTGGAACACTTCTGCCCTGTGTTAGTTAATGTGTATTTTTATAACCAGTAAAGGCACTTGTATGTAAATAACCTGTATAGGAAATTGTGTTCTTTTCTCGTGCATCCTTTTCTCTTTGTAATTTCATTCCTTCTCCATTACTCAGAGAACAAGTAGGGATGAAAATAATAAATCAGAATTATCATTCTTCCAAAATAATAGGCTGAAAAAGCATTGTCTCTCAGTGATTTCCATAAAGAGACAGAACTTTGTGGTGTAAGATATTGGAAAGGAACCATAATAATGTTCCATTATATGAGCCTCGGTATTTTTAGCTAGAATGAGAGAACAAATGGGGAATTCAAGGGAGAGAGCTCAAGGCATGAGCATTTGTCCTGCAACTCTCACATCATAGAACTAAGGGAGAAAAACATTCTGCTAGTAAGAACAACAGAAGCTTCTACTACCAGAATACATCTCAGGTGATCCTCAGAGGTATAATGACAATTTTAAATTCCCTCCAAAATGAGGTCTGCAGCGTGGCTACATGGGACAACTGGTAACACAAAAGCTTGGCAGTTGTTTCAGAGAGCTCCTGTTCTAGTACTTGATGGAGAGTGGATGGCTTCCGACACTCATCAGCCAATGTTAGAGCCCCAAGCCAGGCACTTAGAAAATTCTAACATGATTTAGCCCCAAGACAACATGGGCATTACCGTTTATGCTGCAACAGCATTTGGAGGCCTGAACCAGTTCAGCATAGGCACAGTCCAAAATAAATAGGGCAGCTGTTGCTCCACCACACATCTTCAGCCATGATACAGTCTCTCCAGAAGAGAGAATGCTGCTTCCTACTTGAGTTCAGGTCTGGATGTTCTAAGTACTGATGAGGCTAAGGAATAAATATCAGCAGTCTAGACTTCTCTTTCCTTCATTTTTAGCCAGCTGCTCTTTATATCCAGGTGAAGAGAGAATAACCTGTAAGTTTCTGCTGATTTAGTTGATTCTTAACTTGCTGTCAAAATCAAGTGGCTTCTGGACCAAGAATAGGTTTTTTGGGTCATCACCCCCCTACTATCTCAAAGATGTTGCTAATAATCCAGTTTAATAAATATGCACTGCCTCAAAAGTTTCTGTTTATTTTGAAAGTATTAGATAGGCATTCTAGCTCTAGGATACCCTTCCACACAAAAAAAATTGGAAACATCTCATTTAAGTCCAACTTTAGTAGAAGCAGCTATATAACAAAAAGTGTTATTAGCAACTGCTGTAGACAGCATACTAGATATGACATTGTCCACATCTGAAGGATTCTGGCTCTCAGTCCCACAAATGTATCACCATGTCCACTGCCAAAACCAGCTAACAAGAGATGTGCTTTCCATGACTTTTTAAATAGTTATTGAGTATGATTCCACTGTTAAGTTTCCTATAGCTGTGCCAGACAAATACAAAAATCTGAAGTGCACAGGTACTGCCTGTACTTCGTCAGCTAGAGCCATCCAGAATCACAGCTAATTTCACAGTTAATCCTGAAAACACCTCAGAATTTTTTATTCTTGTCCCTCTGGCCTTGTAACTTATCTTTGGCAGTGCCTGGCACAGGCTGCTCAAGGAAGAGTACAAGATTGTTTCCACAGCTGAGAATTTGTTCATCCCCCAGATGCATGGCCTGAGATGATGTGAAAATGGCTGTGCTCAGCCTGACCAGAAGGTGCAGCTCTTGACACACACCAGTAATGACACACAGACACAAGTGCACTGGTGGGAAGCACAGACACAGCACCGGTCAGCATTAAGCACTCAGCAGTATCAGATCTGTTATCTTTACATACAAATAATCTACAACCGTTTTGCATCTTCAGTTTTCGTATCTAAGGTATCTGCTGGCAAGGAACTGCGCAGTTTGGCAATACAGTCTGTAAAGTATGTTCTTTCTTCTAGTATGCCATGTTCCTTGTGCAGGAGGGGCAATGTGCAACTTCCAAATTCATCCTTGTGCTTATGAAGAGTGCAGCATGTGTATCAGGCACTGCTGAACTCCTGCCAGGAAGTAAGAACATGCTGGCATTTTGCATTTTTATGAGAATAAATCAATTAGTCAGAATCAGTTTTCAGACCCTACATACCTTGAAACTGCAAATAAACCTCTCATCACAGAAACTGTGTATTAACATGAGAGAAGGCAATTTAAAAAAATCAAACTTCTGTAAGTTTAACATGAAGAAGATGCAGGATGTCCAACTCAACAGGATCTTAGGAGACAAGATTACTCCCCCTGTCCAAAACACCTGCTTGAAGATGATTTTTAGCTTGAACATGATTTCTCTGGTATGACTCTAACAGTTTTCAATTTGGAAGGGGGAACTTCTCATCTGTCCTTTACTCCAAGAGCATGAGGTATTGTGAACATTTCTGTGGAAATTATTGGATGGTCTACACAAAGCCACAGAGGCAGAAGTGAGATTACTCCAGAATTTCAGGTAGATGGTGCCTGATGAGGCATAACAATTATGACACAGATTATTCTCTTTAATAAGCAGGTCACCACAGCTTTTTTCTCAAAAAGGTTGAAACAAGCTTTATTTTAACATACAAATCAGATTGTGTACAAGGCAAAACATACCTTTATAGTGATAGGCAGAGTGGGTCTCCACACGCCATGTGTAGCCACTTGCACTACAGTAATCCTGAGATATGGACAAAAGCCCTAAAAATCTTTTTAATCACTCTTGCTATAGTCATCTCCATTTGGGAATTAAAAACATTATACAGTTTGGAGTCAGGAAAACAAATTACCTATAAGCAAAATACCCAAGATAATGGTCTAATTCCCTGCTGTCATCCAGTACACCAGCAAGAGCACTTGAACAAATCAAGAGACGGAAATATGCAAGGTTACTTCTTTAACACTGAAAAGCATACATAGAAGGATGCTAAGATATTTTTGCTACCTTCAGCTACTACTGTCTTCATGAATTGTGTGGTCTATGTGTCAAGCTTACATATCCTATGAACTTAACAGAGTTCTCTACACTGTGTGTTAAGTTAGTAAAAAACCTCCAACTTCCTTTGCTTCCTTTCAATATGAAGTTATATGTGATATAGAAGTATTTTTAAAAGCTTATAAAAGCAGTAGAACTACAGACATTTAAAGTCATTTCCCTAATATTAAAGGCTACTTGAACACCCTCATTTTGCTATAAGATTGTGTTCTTCATTAAATGATATCAAGAAAAGGAAGTCTCTTTTTTAAAAAGAAGTTAAAGGTAAGGAAATGTTACAGACATGTTTGGAGTTTTTCTTTAGTTTTGCAACATACAAAAATAAGTTACACTATATATTATGGCTTTTATTTATTTATCTACTTATTTAGTAGCAGAGTGTCATTGTAGATTTAAACACTACATGTTGTCCTGCCATGTTCTTCAGACTTTGCTTGAGTTTTGAATTTGTGAAAAGAACCAAGAAAATATTAGAGGGAAAATTAAGAAGCCTCCAGAAAAACTTAAATAGCAAGAAGCACCTGTAGTAGAAGTCTTTCAGAGAAATTTTTAACTCAATTTAAAATTTTCATTTGATTTTTAAAGTAATTTAAAATTGAAATTTTAATTTCATCTTCTTGGCAAAATAAAGGCCAAGCCAAATATCCCATGCACTTCAATAGTCAGGACTTCCTACTGAGTTTCATTTCAGAAATGTTTACATACCAGTATGATACCATTATGCCACTGAAGTAATGATTGCTCTTGAATGGTTGTTAACAATACAAGATAATAGATTTGGTATGCAGCTATCTGAAAAAGGCCACAATAACGCCAAACCAACATGACTCAAAATTGGAACACAACTGCTCAATATCAAGTGTTCCTCACCACCAATAGAAGGGGAGGTTGGGCACAGAAGGTGCTTGAGTCAGACTGAAAGACTTCAATTACACATTGCTGTATTATTAATGGCTATATTATTAATATACTTACATTTTGAAGACTAAAGTTGCATTCAAATCAGACAAGCTATGACAACATTCAAATACATGTAAATAAAAAGAATTCTAGATTCATAGCCAAAGTAGTAACAAAAAAAATCTAATTGTGCAGCATTGATGTAGCAGTGGCAACGACAACAGACTTATGAATTCAATAAGAAAGATTGTGGCACCAAATTTGGAAATATTTTCAAGCTCTTGTTTTACTCAGGACAGAAGAGCTGCCAGCTGAATAGACTTAACTGACTACTGTACTTTCCAGCTCTTTGTAAACAAGACTCCATGTTGTGCAAAAGAGGAGCTTTCACTCCCCTTTTTCTCCAAGGAAAGTATCTGAAAGGCAAGCTGTAGTGATTGTTTCTGACAGCAGTAGAATAAAGAAGCAGATAGAAAAGTAGGTATATATAAAAAAGTTCTTAGAGTAAAAGCATCTGTCCTGGGTTGATTTTGTTTACAAAAAGGCACTTTACGTATTGCTGAAACTCCAATACCATACTTGTCCTTTGAGTTTTTCTGTTAGAAGGCTGTGTTGCAAGGTGGTCAGCATGAGGATGCAGATGTTCTTTATACAGTGCCTATCTGCTACAAATTTTATAATTACACATAGTATCTTACACCAGTTATTTAAAAGAATAGATTCACGTTCAGAATAATAACAGGTCTTCAAACAATACTTCAGTGATGAGAGATGATCTGTCAGAGACAACACACCACCGGTAGTGAGTTCATGCTAATAGAAGTAGCAATGTAAATCTTTCAGAAGTGAGTCCTCAGTCTTTTGTTTTCCTCTCGCAGTCTCTCAATTTCAGCTACTAAGCTTTCATTTACAGAGTATCTTTCAAGTAAAGCGTGCATTTCATTCTACAGAAAAGAAAAAAGTCCCAATCAGTAGTAATAAAGTTAGTAATTCCAGTTTTATCCTATTGGCTTTCATATTTCTTTTAAAAATGAAATAACGTAGATAATTCTGTTTTTAAAAACTTTTGATAAGAAAAGTAAGATTTTCCCTTTTATACTGACATACAGTATTCTGATCATTTATACATTAGTGAATATTTTATCAAAGGATATTTTGCAGTTCTTCAGGATGAGAATCTACTAATGCAGATTCCATTAAAATGCTCAGAACCCAGACAAGGTCTTTTTAATGCAGATCAAAAGAACAAAGATTCATAAAAAGGTGAAGCTAAAGAATACAGAACAGCTCAGTATGCATACAGTATCTACAAGTGAAGCTTTCTATTTGAATTCCATTTATCTTCTCCTTACCCCAGCCTTTGGCCCTTTCCAAAGGACATCTGAATTTGTTTATAACTTCTGAAATATGGAATTCATACCTACTCAACCCCTAGGCTCTCTTTATTAATCAAAGAAAAAACAATTTAACAAATTCCCATTCATACTTTCCCGCTCCTTCACATGAAATCTTCCCTTTCTTGGTCTTAACAAACAAAACAGATTTTCAGTTTTGAGAGAAGATGGCATGCCTTGGTATTACCAAAATTGAAAGCTGAATACATCTCCCATCATGGTCCTTGTACATACCAACTGCATATGGAATTGCTTGATCATCTCCACTTGCAAATTCACAATATCTCGATGGCATGCTTCTCTGGGGGAAGAATTGCAAAAGGAAGATGCTTAGACTTACGAAACAGTCTCTCTCATATCCTCAGCACCCAAAACTCCACAATTCCTCACCTTCACTCTCATCCGAAGTGTAGAAACCCTTACACCACATAAACAATCTTCTACGGCTTATTTTGGAATATTTTTGTTATGATACTGATTTTCATAAATACCTTTTTTTTTCAGCACATAAGAGGATGTAGGACTTTTCAGTTTAGAAACACAAATATACACATGGTAATATCAATATTCTTTTTCACTTGCAAGCCATAAGCTCCTCTCATTTTTATCATTCAAAGCTAATTTTGAATCCCTTGATCACAAGCACCAGAGAGAAAGATATTTATCTGTAATTGAAGATACACCTCTTCAGTACATGACTTTCAACAATCTTTTGTAAAAGGGCCCAAAACATCAGCTGTGGTAAGTGAGACATTATTCTCAATACCATGGAATAATCTAGGTCAACCTACACAAAGAGCAGTGGCAGTGTTGTCTGCGAAGTGGACATGAATTCGTTAATTCATGGACAACCATTCCACACTACAAAAACCGTGCTTGAAAATAGCCTCTGATCATGACATTAATACAACAGTTCCAGGAGCTGAGGAAGAACAAGGAGAACAGCTCACAGAAGAGGAGGCAAGCTGACAAGTTCTTCCTGAACAGTGCAGCACAGTGCAGTTGTCTGGGACTGAGTACTGTGCTGTGGGTACCACTGGCCTGACAAAGTAAGGTGTTTCTTAACCTGACACACACACACATCTTACTTGATTTTCCTTTCCCCAAACATACAGTAAACCCAAAGGGAATCTTCACTTTCCACAGATTATTGTGCTACAGAATTCCTACTGGAGGTAATCTTCGAGTGTATCAAGTATAGATGCCAGCTAGCATCCTGTAAATCCAAAGATGTAGGTTATCTCCCAAAGACAGGGAGATGAAGAAACAAACATCTTTTTGGAACCAAATTAATTATATATTACTCCTGGTCCTTTCCTGAAGGTTCGTGATTCCCCCCCCTTTACCTGAAGGGGAATGAATTTCAGGCAAGGAAGATAAAACTCCTTTCCTCAGATTCCAGCAGGTGAAAGGTAGTTACATCAATGGGAAGCTTACAATAGTTCCCTTCCCTCTTACTGACGCGAGTACTAACAATCTTTCATGATCAGTTTAAACGTATCTGCAACTTAAAACTGGAAAAAGGGCTAGCAGAGCCTTCCAGCCACTCCAGAAAGTATAGGTCAGAGGAGAAACACAATATTTAAGGCTCCAGATCTCAGGTACTGGAAGTAAAAGACTGGCAAGCATAACTTCTAACTCTGGGGTGCCTGAACACAGACTTTAAACACATCTGGCAATACATAGACTGCATTTTAAGTTACATCAATTACAGGTGTTCATCAGATGTGTGTTTATCGCCAAAAAATCCCAGGGGAGTTTTACCATACTATATTTATGGAGAGATATTAAATAACATTCAATGTACTTTTTCTGTTGGCAGACACAGAACAGCCATAGTACACAGACCTACTAAACTAGTTTTGCTTTGCTTTTTGTCGTCACGACCACAGCAGTTCCCCTGCCCCGCAATTCTTCTCCATCATCTCCATTCAACCTACTTCATCTTAAACATGGGTTGGGAAGTGATCACCCAGATAAGATTCTCTTAACTTCTTCACCTTCTTCAAACCCCACTCTAAATAGAACTGTGCTAATTTGACTTCTTTCAAGGCAACTGGAATGTTGGTTAGATATCCACAACATAAGCTGACACCGACCATCACTTACAGCACAGACCTTATTTCAGTGCCAAGCTCCACCAGCAGAAATACACACACACTGTTTTACCTTATGCATGCCAAGATAACAACCATCAAAGCCAACACAAGCCAACTGGCTATGTCAAACTCTCCTCACTGTCAACTTCAAATTTCTCCTGCTGGGATAGGGAGATGAGCAAGGAGGAAAATAAACCAGTGCAAGGCTTCAAGAAAACAGTAGAGACCTTGCTATGCAGACTGAATTTACCATCTGAGAAATATTCACTCATTCTGGAAACGTCAAAGTCATACACCAACAGCCCTCAGAGGCATCAGTCTAATTAGTCATCAGAGCTAATAAAAACTAAGTTTCATACCTAGTTTTTCAAAAATAGGGCTATAAATGGTTTAATTTTCTAATCCAAAGAGAAATTTGTTTGAGCAAATGCTGAAACACCTCATTAAGAAAATATGCCATTGAAAACAACAACACTCTGCAGGAACACCAGTACCTGAAGTCATCCATTGTTTCTTGTATCATATTCTGAATGAAGTTTATTTGAATTGCTGTCAGAGGTGCATTCGGTCTGCTACTCCCAATGGTTTCTACTATTTTTTCTGACAATGAACTTGCAACTCCAGCAGTGACAGGTGATGTTATCTTTGAACCTTTACAATTGAAAATAAAATACTGAGAACCTCAAGACAAATAAAACCCCTCATATGCCACATTACACTGATACTTTTTAAAAAATATTTATTTATTTAATTAATTTTACCTCAAATACTGCTTGGCAAAAAAACCAAATCAGATTAGAATGAGTCTTTTCAAAGGCAAGCAGAAATATTTTAGGAGGGCTGGCTTGATTTAAAGAATCAAGATCAAGTCCATTTTATCAGATTTCATGTCAGCTGACAATCAACCATACCTAGAACTGGGCCAAAATTATCAACTTACTTGTTGAGGTAGTACCATTTACTGGTAGATCGTATACAGGATGGGCCTGAATATTCTTCATTAGTTTCTCATTTGCATCAGGAGTAGATGATGGTAGAGAAGGTTCTATGCTTGATAAGCTTGATTTTGAAACCTGACAACAAAAATTTTTTTTTTGGTTTTAAATATTAAATCTACTTATTACATATGTCTAATTGCACTTGAAGACTAAGTTTTCTGAAAAGCACCTTCAAACATTTTTGCTTTTAGGAATCTGCTCAGAAATACATGCTTTTCATTTCCTAGCAAGATATCTGAAAAATGGATTGCTAAAACATTTCAAATTGCCTCAAATGGGCACACAGAAGCAAGTGCAAAAGGCAGGAACCTCTAATTTTCACATCAAAAATGTTGTGACTGAGTTGTATCACTCCTAGCAAACTCAGACTTCTCAAGAGCAATTATAAAAGTAGCTAAGCTCTGTGCAGAGGCATATCAAAGACATCTCAAGAAAAAGAGGCAGACAGAAAACAGGGAAAAGAGGGTGGAACTGACCTACCAAACAACAATCAATCATTCTGGTGCAACCATCTAGTGATCCTTCTTGATTTTCTAGAAAAATCAAAATACTCCTAAGGTTACCTGTTTTGTTTCATGGGAACTTATGTAGCCTGATCTTATTTAAGACAAACATACGATAAATGTATTCTTCCATTGCTGAAGGCGAATTCACCTAAATCATACAAGGTGTTACAGATTTGTGTTAATGTGTGAACAGAGTTGCAAAATATAATCAGATGGGGCATTATTCAGAATTCTTTTCTTCAAGCAGTAATATTCTGTCAAGATTCTAAAAAGACCACTCATAACAAGAACACCTGCTTTAAGATGTCTTTAGATTCTTGTTTTCCAAGACTTATTTTCTTAGAGTCAGTCTCTGGATGTTCCTCCTCTTCTTTAATTGGAGATCCCACAAGTGCATGTAATGGGCTAGACTGTGTCCCTTGTGCACCACTGCCCACTAGGTTTCTTTTTACTGGAAAGGCAATGGTCGGCTGTGGGAGAAAATCCAAACCCAATAAGTAGGACTGGAAATCCAGGCCTAAAATGAAAAGGGAAAGATGAAACACACAGGTCAATAAACATACACACCACATCTATCCCACAGTTAAAATGCCTGCACACTCATAGAATACTGATTGACAAAAGAAATCACCAAAAAATGTACTCCACAAAAAAAATACATCCTTCCATCCAACCTATGGTGCCCCCATCCTTATAAAAGTAAAAAAACCAGGAAAAGCCTCTGTATATCACCATAAATTGTATAAAGGAAAAAAAACCAATCACTTTAGGACCATACTCTTGACTTCCTGTTACCATGTTGTGTCTCTCAATGTGTCAGACAATTTCCAGAAAAATTGTTTCAGCATCTGCTTTGGTCCTTTGTCTTTTTTTCAATGGTATGACAAAATCAGCATGTGAGAACTAGCAGAGACCTCCAAAGACCTATCACTGGCATGTGCTTACCATTTCCTTGAGGATCTTCAGTCACTTTACTTGCAATAATATCTACAAAACAGCAGAACACAGACAAAATGAAGTGTTTATTTGTATCACTGCATCAAGTTCATAATCAAAGACAAATTAAAACATCAAGTAGGTACAGCAGTCAGTAAGTCACAAATGACATTCTGTCACACTACATGCAGATGAATGATGCTTTACAAATTGCAGTATTAGTAACTTACCATCTCTGACTGGAGAAAACACATCTCCTAAACTACTTCGACCCAAATCAGCAGAATTATTTAATTCAGCACTTTTCCCATGATCTGTTTCTTTAGATGGAATGACATCCAAGCTGGAACTATGGGGAAAACCTTCAAAGGACAATATCATTCAGTTAGTAATTCACCCTTTCCAAAAATAACAAACATTATGGCTAAACAATCTCACACCAAGCATGATACTTGGGAAGTCCAGTAAGCACTTCAGAACCATCTGCAGATGCCACTTAGAGGATCAATATTAACTTCCTCATTTGAGCTGTCAACAAAGGTGACAACAACTAAAAGCTAAAGCGGACGGCTGTAAAATTGGAGAACCTCCCACGTTCAGAGAAATCTCTATGATGGATGCAGCAATTTTATGGTGGATCAGGTGAAGTGAAACTAGTGACTGCACCTTCTGCTAATAAGGTAACCACATTAAGGTAACCACATTCAGATGATAAAAATTTAAATTTGTTCTGCAAAAAGAAAACTTTGCTGTACTAAGGCCATTAAGCATTCCAAGGGAAAGTATATGAAACATCTTTTTAAAAGCTTACCTAGTGTTAGTATATTCTCTGCTTATTTCTAATATTAGAAAATCAATTTATATATTCTAATATTAGAAAATCAAATTTAAGTTACAATTGCAGACAAAAAAAAAAAAACCCAACCAAACTTGTTCCTAGACCTTTCCTCACTCTACCCTCAAGCCCCATCCCTGACCCAATCCAAGGGGGAAAAATGTTAGCTTTTTATATGCATGGTACCAAGGACAGTTGTCTGAAGAATGGAAGCATATCTTAAGTCCAAAACAATCCCCAGTAATTATTCAAACTAGATTTTAGAAAGGGAATTGAACTGCTCAGACAACCACCAAAATAACTTTCATAATTTCACAAAATGTTCATAAAACCTGTAAGTACTTCTCTATGTGGGATTACTTGAAGTGATCCAAATATGACTGTGTGGGTGACTGCAATTAATCATGTCCAAGTATTTACATTAAGTAAGCGGAACTTGAGTCATGTTTACGATTTCACATTTAAATGTATTAATATATTACATTTTTCACTCCTTCAGATGTGCCAATTGTGACACCAACATAGGCTTGCACTTGCTAGTTAAGTAAATACTTGGTACAGTGAGTCAAATCAGAAGTGCAGTATCAACCTGCGCATCAGAATTTAAAGGAGCTACATGGAAAAAGTGTAATGTAAAATTGGGCCAAAATATCTTTGCACTTTTACCCATTCCCAGTAATCTAAATGTAGTAAGGTACTTAAAGCAGAGAACAGTTGGTAAATGGGAGTATATGGAAAGCCAGTTCCAAGTACATCCAAGTTTCTCATCACATTCTGACTTCATTTATACTTTTGTACCTTAAAAATACCTGTGACAAAAACATTCAATTTTGTTTAAATATGCTATCAGATTACTTTACTGAATGCCCCTTATTTCTCCAAAGTTAAATCCCATTAACAGATTCTAGAAGAAATTCCAGACAGCAAATGAAGTTTGTGGTATCTCATCCATTCCCATTTTTAACCTTAAAGACCGTATCTTCTCCAGTATTCAGAGGTTTTTACTTTTAAATTGAACACTCAGATTGAGGAAAACTGTTTTGCATAGTAAGCCTTTACTTTCTTAAAACATTTATTTATTATGCATGGTCCTCTTTAAGGGGTAACAGCCATTACATCTTTATTTGAAGATAATAAATTTTATGTTTTAACCAAAATAATATTTTCCACACCATTCAGTAATGTTGATTAGCGACACTTCTTGCATACACAGGAAACATTCTACTTCACCTCATACTTCACTGCATACCCAAGGGAGGTCATTAATACACAACCCTATGGACTGCAGTGGCTTATTGCCTAATTACTGTTACTAAATGTATTTCTCCACGTTTTAAAAGGGAGAGGGAAAGTACAGTCAATTAAAATGGATTGAGGATTTTTTCCAAGAATCGAACTAGCAGTGTTACTGATTTGATATTTTCAGAACTCTTGAATTAAATAAAATTTTAAGAGTACATTTCACACAGTGGCAGTTTTGGAATGCTCAGAATTCTTACAAAGAACTTGTGAATTTCAAAGGCATATATAGCAAGTACAGTTATACAACTAATCATACTTGTAACTATATTTAGCATCTTTCCTACCATGTGATACTGTAATCATGCCTCTCACAAAAATACAGTTCAGTTGTCACTTGCATTTTTGGACTAGGTTGCTTTTTTTTCCTGTGCTTTCCTTGGTTGTAGGTTTTTTTGTTGTTGTTGTTTGTTTTTGTTTTTTTTTTATGAGGTCTGCTACTCCTAATCGTTAACAGAATTACAAACCTTTAGCTCTGCATTCCATTCACACATCACATCAGAAACTACATTATGTACATAAAGATAATCTGCAAGAAGCCAGAATGCAAGAGACAGCCCCACAGTACCACCACAATTTTAAGACTTCATGAGTCTTAAGCTTATAGTAGGACCCAATTTGCCTCCTACAGTCTCACAGCATGCGTTACGCAGTGACAGGGAGGGAAAAGAAGGACATGTATGTGCAGGTACATACACACAGTACTTCCTAACAAATGCCCTTCCCTCAGTGAAATTTTCATACTCTAATGGTCAAAACACAAAACCATCTGCCATCATGCTTCCATCTGCCACACTATGCCAACTATTTTAAGAGTAGGAACACAACACTACCTGTTTTCTCTGGAAAAATCTCTCCTCCCTTATTCTCATTTGTCAGTGTGAAGTGAGAGGACACTGTTGCTGATGCTTGAGAGGCAATGTTTTTGATGCCAGTATTTTGAATTCCTCCAAGATTACTACCAGCTTTGACTTCTACTCTTTTGGACACAGGTTTATTTGAAGAACCTGTGAAGTTAGACTGAAGAAAAATAGAACCAATTAAGAGAAGTTATTATTCCTTAAGCCAGAAGTAAAAATACAAGACAATATACTTTCCTTTTTAAAAACTAAAAAAATCAGTTCAAGTTGCAAAGGTTGCCTAGGAGATATGCCTTTATAAATATAAAAAAAAGGTATCTTCATCTAACTTCAAAGAGCATGGGGAATACCTGTATTATCACATAGATACTGTGAGGACCTCAACAAGGATAGCAACAATTTAACAGTGGAGTCATCCTACATAAGTCAATTTTGATCCCAGGTTTAGACACAGCAGAAAAGAGAGATTATATTATTAGGGACTCCAAATTTTACAGGAATAGTTAAACACTAGCAGCAAGTGTCCTAGAGGAGAAGGAAAGTCTCTGAGTGGTAATGAATCCATTTCAAAGGTTCTCTCGGTGTCCACTAAATGGAAGCACAGGGTTTCTGGATACCGTAGAGCCTAAGTCTTGGAAGAACCTCTTAAGCCTTCTCTATTATTTAATTAACTTCTCCACTGTTTATATGTGCTAGCAAAAGTCCTATAGGACATACAAAATATCTTCAGATGAGCAGCCCCGTGTCTTTTCCTTAAGCAGAAGGGCCATTATAGACCTTTCTGCTAGTACCTATAAACAACCAGAGGTGCCACAAACTGATCTGCAAAGGCAGCATATCCACACTAGAAAACCTAGAAGACTGTAAGTTCCACTTATTTCTACACTGAGGCCAGGAGTGGGGGGAATTCCACATTAACAATGCCTAAAACAGCAGTTAAGACTAAGCAGTTTATAATTCCGATGTTGGCATGATCCAATTTTGTTGGCATTTAGATGCCAACATGCTTAGACAGTAAATGCCAAACTTTTTTGAGAACTTAAAGTTATGCTTTGCTTTCATTAATCTGCATACTGAACAAAAGAACTACCTTGGAAAAAGTGCTACTGAACTGAAGACGTATGCATTTCACGCAGCCTTTGTGAGCAGTAACTGCTTTCACTGGTGATGTCAGTTGTCTTAAGTCATACTGGCAGATCTTTCCCCGGGAACATCCTATAGCCAAAGTAGTACCATCAGGCATGAAGTCCACTGTGGTCAGAGGAAAATCAGCTACAATTGTTGTCAGTAACCTTCAAATATGAGAAAGGACAGGATGAATCTTTTAGAATTCACAAGTTGGACTTTTCAACATAGAACATCTAAAAGAAATATATATATATATATATATATAAAAGCTTTCACAATTCAGCTACAGGTCAGTAGTTCAACTTCTCCAGTGCCAAGTAAATTCAGTGAACTATTTTAAGAAACTTTAAAATTAAGAAACTTTAAGATTAGGCTTACACTAAGCATTCATGCTTAACAAGAAAAAAACTGCCTATGCCCCAAAAGACTTTATGGGTACAGGATCACATTGCCTTCTTAATAGCAAACACCAGCGTTATTTACTGGTATCATCATTTGCAGCAGCAATCATATTACATACATCCTCTTATCCTCTAGCTTCCGAAGCCTATCAACTCTACCCTTCCCACAGCTCTGGGAAAAACTTCAGGTCTTAGGTTGCATCTTTCTACTATATCCTTCCAAAATGCAAAGAGACTCCTGCTTTTATTCAGCTAGACTAAAAGCACTACTCATGCTAAAACCAATGTCCCACAAAACCACTTGCCATCCTATCCTCTTACTACCAAGTCCCATCACCTCCGTCCCATCCTTCCTGCTTTTTCATCCAACGTTCTCCCCTATCTCAGCAGCTCTGTGCCCCACCTTACATCTTTTATCTTAGCTAGAAAAGCAGGCAAGCTAAGCTCAGGTGGCTGAAGGTCCCCACAGGCTGTACTGCCCCTCACAGAAGTTAACTGCTCTCTATCAACAAGAAAAGCCCATACACAAGCACTGGAGAACAGCACCCATCAACTGGACTGCCATTACTTCCCACATGCCTTGGGGTTTTTCAATTGTTTGTTTGTTAACTTAGAAAGCAAAACGGACTATGGGACAGGCTCTCCAGTAGCAATATGCCAACCACTTCAACCATTCTGCATGGGGGCTGAATTAAATAATTCATGTCATAATTAGGCATGGTTTTTTCAGTTTAATCAAACCCAAACAAGGTATCTTCTAAAATCAAAAGGTCTTTCATATACTCACTTTTTACTTAAAGTGTCATAGAGAATAATTCTTTTATCCAAACCTACAGTTACAAGCAGCAGCTTATTGACTGGAGAAAAGCAGATTTCTGAGGCTGGTGCTTTATGAGTATTTTCAAAATTATGATATGGGTTCTGGCTATTTACATCCCAGAGAGTCACATTTCCACTGTCAGAAACAGTGCCCAGCAAGGATTTCTTAAAGGATGAATATTTCAAGTGTCGAATAGGCTGTAAAACAGACATAAAAATGAATTTTAATACCAATATTAAATATATTAAATTATTTTCTAAAAACACAAACAGATTAGGAATACAAACTTAAAGTAGTCTACAAAGGCTTCCAACTCTGAAATATAAATAGTAAAACCAGAAAAAATAATTTTGCATTACAACACCATTTTTGCTATTGGGGGTGAGATTTTTTTACTATTTTTGGGTACCATATGAGCTGAAAATATTTGTTTGATTTATCAATATAATGAGTTTCTCACCCATCCTATCTAGTATTTTCTCACAAAGCATTGAATCAAATACTTTACTCAAGCCCAGTCCAATGAGTGCTCTTATCTTTTATTTGCCTGAAAATGCTCTCAAAAAGCTATTGTTTTATTCTGGCAAAGACCACACCACAATGCATTGTACTGGCCTTTATCCTATTTCTGTCTTTAACTTCATTTTAATGGAGATATGTGCTGCTTCATATTCTTCCAGCATCATTTCCAGCACTTGTATTGCATGTCTTGCTGGAAGCCAAATTGCTTCAACCTGCTTCAAAGAGGTGGTACCTTCAACTGCATATTCAAATAGGAACGAGTACAACTCTTCATCATGGTCCTCTACTGGTCACAATTTTATCATAATTTTTCTGTTTGTTTACATTGAAAAAAATACTGAGAGATTCAGGAGTAACAGCTTTAATTACAAACAGGATCTACATGGGAAATATTCCTGACCCTCACGATTCTCTCAATTCTTCACCTCCAAATATCTTCCTCTTTACTGCCCTGGCATCTGCTCATGTTTCATTTTCTCACTCCTGTCCTTCTGCCACCCAAGATTACTCTCTTCTAGCTCTTCTCAAATCTCCTTTGCTATCATACCAAGTCAGCCATTTCCTTTTCTCCTTTATCCTTTTAATCTCACAGGTCTGGGTAAGTTCTCCATTTTCTTTCATATGCCCACATTCCCCATATTACCACTGCTTCCCACTTTTAGCTTTAAGAGCTGACAAACTTTTCACTATATGGAGTGGCCAGAATCCATCACACTCCTTTACAAATCAGCCAGCTGTTCAAACAGCTAAACTAAATCCTGTTGCTAGGAGAATTGCACCAGGCAGTGAAGACTTGAACAAACATTATATTTTGAAACAAACCTTAATTTATCCTCACAACAGCAAGCAGATCTGGTAGTCTAAATGAATGCCAATAGCAAAGACAAATTATGGGATCTGCAAACAACTCTGCAAGAACTCAATTCTAATAAAACACAAAGGTGTTCTAAATTAAAATCAATTAACAGAATATAGGCCAATGCTCCTATGAAAAGAATTTTGTTTAAAGTCAGAGAAAGCACTGCAACCTTGGGCTATTCCAATACTTGTAGAATCTACACAACATGAGAAATTAACTGGCACGGAAACTACATTCCATCATGCTGAATCAAACACAGACAAGCTAAAATTTTTAAGGTTAGTTAGACTTCACATTCCTCAATTCTAAAAAAAGTTACTATGGAGTGGTGACCCTTCCTAAGTCAGAAAACTAGCACTAGGATCAAACAGTATAATACACTGTTTATCTGTTCGAGTTTACTTTTAAGGAAACCTGGCCCCTAAGCTATAAATCAAGTAAAGGCTTTTTAAATTTAACAGAATTACACAAGCCTTCAGACATTTGCTTCACTGCAGAATCAGTTCTCCAATTAAAACCCAAAACAATAATAAAGCCATTTCTGCACAAAAATAAAGAACATTTTTAGGATCAAGGACAAGCTGGTAAACTGGACATCCAACTAGCCAACTCATTACAAAATCATAGCTCAATTCCGTTTTAAATGAAAGCTATAATCAAATAACTGCCCTCCCTAAGAAAATGTTGTAGACCCTTTAGAATGTGAACAGGAGTTCTTTGTTTGCAATTAATTTAACATATCAAATAGCTTTATCCATCCTAAAGGTCACTCAGCTTTGCAGCAGACTTCTTGATTTCATCTGACATAATAGTTATTCACAGCATATCTCTTACTCCTAATAACTTTCTGGTGGAAAGAACTTAATATATCAAACAGGTTCATGCAAATCATCCTTACAAGAATTTCTTCATTTTCCAATACCTAGCAGCATAGTCCCCACTCTGGATATTCACCTCAGCTGCATAATCCAGCCATGGACCTCCCTGCAGCTCTTGCCTCACATCCACATTCTTCATAAGATCATAACCATCAAATCAGAAAAATGACCTGACTATATAGATGGATTTTTAAGATCAAACCAAGTATGAAGTGTTTTTTTTGCTTCAATATAAGTATGAGATTGGCAATGGATCAAAGACACTGCAGCACCTAGGAGCAGAGATAGCTTAAATTTAACAGAGATTTTTCATCAGAAGGTATACCATAATTCCCGAGATGCCATGAGATTGTAAGAGATTTTTCACCACGTTATACTGTTCATGCGAGACAGGAGAAGAATTTAATTTGACACTATCTGCAATCTAAGACTGAAAAAGCTGTTGCAGTAACAGAAAAGGAGTAAGTCACAACTTCAGCATTCCGTGCAACATTAAAGGTCAGGTTTAGGACCAAAGCAACAGTTCTGCATCCTCTAGGCAGCTTCCACCTCTGTAAAAATGATTCAGTAAAAAAATGAAAGCATGCCTAGAACTCAAACACATGGCTATCCATAAGACAAGACAATTCTCACTAAGAGCACACATTGGAATTTCCACTGGGACAACACAGCTCATTTACTACTGCAAATGCTCTTATATCAAGGGAATTCCCCTTGTGATACCCACTAATTCTTTTAGTATCTTTTGAGTCTGCAGAAAGGATTTGCAATGGCAAACTCTACCAAGGTTCTTAGGTAGTACATATGCTTTGTGTTTGCCTTGTGCACCATCTTCCTTCAAGCTAGTTCTCCCAAATACTAACTAAATACCTAAGTAGGTAAGATAAAACCTCATTATTTTTCTCTTTGAGCATCTGTGCAATTTTAATCTCCAGATTAAATAAAGTTATTTCCAAATACAGACTTGTATTCACACTGTACAGATAGCTTTGAATAAGCTAGAACCCAGGCTGCATGGTCTTTGCCCTCTGCCACTATATATATTGAGTCGTGAATTGAAATCCTGCTTTGGTTGGTAAAGCCAACTGTGCTTTAATCACTTCTAAGATACCTAAAAGTTTGTTCTTGAGGAGCCAGTGTCTACCAAGTAAATTTTGCTGTAACCAGTACAGAAAAAAAGGCACTTGAGAAACTTGTATTTTGATGCTACCTAGAATTTAAGACTACACTGCACACAGTGGTCTGCTTTCTCCTTTCCTTAAGGGCACTCTTAAAAATTAAAATGAAACAGAATACCAAAGCCTAAAAGCTCTTGATATGTACTTTTAATTTCTAAAGACTGCAAATTAAGCTTAGTACCTGAAAGGCACTTAACACAGTTAGCCTACCTGTCTGCTGCCATAACCAAAGGGACTACTTGATAAATTGGTGGTAACGCTGTGCAGGATGATTTCACCACTCAAAGATCCAGAAACAATACAGCCATCATTCCAATTATATGCAACACATGTGACTTCATCTTTATGCTCCTGTGGGAAAGGGAGGTTAGAGGTAAACTGTTAAAGACCTTCTTCCCAATAAATGCTTTTGCAAAAACCTTCAACTTACTTTTTTCTGACCATCTGTAACATTTTGAAAGATTTAAGCGTTGTTATGGAATATCACAGAAAACAGCAGCAAAACATACCAAAGATCAATCATCACCATGTTTGCATTGGGTGGTTTTAATAAATTAGTAAAGATGATCACATAATTATATACAACATTTTAATAAGACAACCACAGACAATGTTTACCACAGGTGTTATGAACATAATTTTAATAGTCAAGTCTCCCAGAAACCAGTGATATTTGAATATATCTTCTTTAATCTGGTACTTTGTTGTTAAACTGACAACTTCCCCTTCTGTCACTTTTCGCATTAACACATCTCTTTACCAACCAGCCTTTCAGTACAGCTATTTGCAGTGATGATACTGTGTATAATGAACATATTATTTTTCCTCTATATTCCTATATAGTGGACGACAATGGAGTACTTCTAACCCAAAAGTTAGGAATAGATATTTAAAGTATTGTGTTAGATACCTAGAGGTTTTGTTTCCAACTGCAACTCTGTAAGTCCAAGAAAAAAAGGATAAATCAAAGCTGAAGTTTCATAGCCTCTTATAACAGTGGTGCTAAATAAGGGCAAACCATCTACTGAAGGCATGTGGGAAAGATCCTAAGCCATCCTACATTTCGTTCATCATAAAGTTTTAGAGAATTCATACTGGATCAGTTAGAAGACAAGCATCGCCGAGTTTTGCACAACATTAGTTCTGCTACAGTATTCCACAAATACAGAAGTGTTTTCTCATTCAACGTATCAGAAACAGCAATAACCTGGAATGCCACTCCTGGAAAAAATCCCCATCAGAAAACACCAAAAAAAATTTGCAAAATAAGAAGTCTGTTCTGGAAATTTAAATGCATTATTATAGAATTGTACTCTGAAAACACCAAGTTACATATATTTGTTAAATTTGCTATTTACAGCTCATAAAGAACACAAATTTGAACAAGACCCAGATGCATGCTAGCTCCTGTCTGTGACCTTGATCCTACAGACACCAGACTTAGAGAAAGTGTATTTATCACAGTTGGCACTAAAACCTGGGAGTGGAAAGCTCAGCCAAACTTACCTTTAGGCTGCGGTAAATCTTTCTGGACTTCAAATCCCAGATATTAACTGTGCTATCAAGGCCTCCACTGACGAGATATGAAGAACTAGAATTCAAGCTCACACATGTCTGTTTTGCCTAATGGAGAAAGAAGAAAAAAGTATGCTAAAGATACTTAAGGGATTTATTCAAATCTACTTCAAAGCATATTGATGTGTGTTTGCATTTTCATCAGCAGAAATAGTCCCACTGACAGACAGACCTATTCATACTCTACAGCCATTTCCTATCAAAAGGCATTTAACATCAAGTCCAGTTTGGACATACATTTAATATACTTTAACATGTAAGTATATTAATTAATAGGCTTTCAAATACTCCATTCCCCCATTCCTATTTAAAAATTTTTGGCACCTTTTCCTCCAATATGCATTTTCCCTTTAAATTATAACTCCGTAAAGCACAATCATAGTATTTTATTCAGGTACTGAGGTATTTTTCAAGAAATCCCAAGTTAAAGGAAAAAAAACTGTTTAGAAGAAAATCAAGAAGTTGTCTAAGTTACATACTTCACATTCCCTAAACATTACAGGGAATATTATAGCAGCAAACCTCATAATTCGGTTAAGTGATTCTTTTTAAAATAATCACTAAAGTACCAGTTTTTGAAAAAAAAATGTCAATTTTAATGATAGGCCTACATTGAGGACAAAGTATTATTCAGTTCCATCACGTTGAAAATTCACTTTTAAGTTCTCAAGATTTGAGTGAAGAAAAAACAAGTCCATCGAATTATTGACATGATAAAATTGCAAGGAATTGCATTAGTTATAGATCAAATTTAGTGAAATCTTCAAGACAAACACTCCACATTTGAAAGTGTTTGCTTCAGCACCCTAAAAGCAAGGTTTGAACAACTTCTCAGAAAATTTCCAACCCAAATTAGCATTACAACAACTATCCAAGGAGAACAATTAGAATGGCTGAGAACACTAACAAGCTATTTAAGTGACCATATGAAGAGACTCTTCTAAAACTAAGTCCAGCTTTTTGAAGCGCCACACTTCCATTTAACAGGGGAAAAAAAAAGCTTTGAACACAACATAAATTATCTTATTTCTTGCAAACAAGCTGGCACATGTATGCTCCAAAAACAACCTCTCCACAGACTCATATTTTCCAGTGTACAATTCATAGGCATGCACAATGACAGCTCAAGCTGGAAAATGAAGTTCAAACTTGAGCTCTTCCATCTCCTACACATTCTGAACCACTGACTGCCTCCAGTTATCACTTTGCATAACTGCACCTGTATCTTCTTACTGACAGATCTATTCTACAAGCACTATTGCCCCACTCTTTACATGTGTTTAATAATACACAGGGAAATGTTTTTATGTATGTGTCATAATTCTAACAATACTAAAATTAAATTGATCCCAATATGCAGAACAGATGTGAGACACACAGGATACAAAGTGAACTGGGGAAAAATGAGGGAAAAGCATTACTCATACTTACTCCTTCAGCTATTTCAAAGAGTGGCACAGGTTTGCTTTTACAGCTTGAAACAACTATTTTATCACCAGCAGCAGAAGCAGTAGCCAGGTATCTATCTTTGTCACAAGTTAAGGAGCATAATTGTAGGATACTGGTGATTAATAAAAGCAACAGGAAGTTTCCCTTATTGAACAGAAGACAGATTGGCTAAACAGTCTAAAGCACTGGACCTTGAAGGGACCTAGAAACAGAAACATAAGGCTATTTTCCAAGCTTTCATTAAGAAACTCTTGGATTAACTACAGCCCTTACTTGCCAATACAAGACAGACAGCAATTTCTTTGTTAGAAAAGACGAGAAATATCTGCCAGGTATTATTTAAGAGCTCTTTACCACTAAGGAAGCTTATCCAGTCTACAACTCTGTTTCCCCACACCCTCGAGTAAGAGCCCCATTTATCACTAGTTCAAAGGAATGTCTGTGGCTGTTAGCAGACTGTGGATTTAAAGAATGGTCCTGGTCATGACAAATGTTAGACTACTTCACCATACAGTTTCTGGAGTACAAAAAGCAGTTGCCAGTTTCTCCCACTCTGTACTCAGAAAAGAAGAACAAAAGCCCGAAAAGAACCTTTTATGAAACCAAGTACTGCAAAGTAATAAGAACATTTATAGAACTGCAGAGCAAGGAGACTGCATCTGCATCACCACCAGACAAATTGAGTAATCATTCAGTCTTCAGGCCAATGCCCATTGTGATTTTGTACTTGCTCATTTAAGAATAGCACATGTTAATTGGCTGGATTTAACACAAGAGAACCAGCAGGCAGAGTAATGCTTGCTATTGCTTTCATTATTTTAAGGCACTTTTGTATAATTTTACAGAACTATGCATAACCAGAACTAATGCTTTATCCCTAATAAGCTGACAAGTCTATAAAATACTTAATTGTTTCAGTTTTGGGAGATGAAGAGGAGATTTGGTAGAAGAAAGCATGCAAGACAGACTGTCCATAGATAAAGTTTACCTAACACATACTAGTGTGTACGCATATACATGAGAACATTGTATCCATGCTTCAAATTTTCTGCAGGCTCCATAGCTAAAACATTCACTTCTGTTCCAATTGGTGTCACTTTTTTTCTCATACATTAACTTAGAGGACAGACATCCAGAACTTGCAGGACTCATATGGTGTGTGCCAGCATCCTGTCCTCCCTCTATATCAAGATGAGGCACCACCACCACCTTCTCCTGTGACAGCCATACAAGCCATTCACCTGACAGCTCACTGAGATTTCTCATATGTTCATCCAACACTTGGCCCCTCGCATCTTTAGCCTAGAACTGGCTTCCAAGTCAGAGGTGAAAGACCAAGATGGGTCAGATCCACTGTGATGACAAACCACCACCATCCCACGAACATTTTCCTACACAGCAAAATGTCTGTGCTTCCTCTCCAAATGCTGCAAGCAATGGAAAGAAAACCAGTGCTTAGAGGTAAGCGAACGCTATCAAAGACTATCAGAATCAACAAGAAGTTGTCCTAGGGAAAAAATATCTTTGATTGCAATTTTCCTCACTATACTATGTATAGAATTTTACTACACCAGCAATTGCTTTGCTCAAGCTTGTCAGTTAATTAAGCACTGTCTTGAAAGTGAGTATCATAATCAACTACCGAAGAAACAAATGAGTAAGCTTTACAGTTGGCAGGCAATTCAGGCATATTACAGCCATTAGAAAAGTGCTGGCTCCCGAGATGAGAAAGCTCTTCAGAATTATTTCCATCATGAATTGATCCTGTAAATGCCTTCAGCAAGAAACTGTGACCAAAACTTTGGTCAAAATACATACCAATATTTTTATGCAAGACTTCGAAATACGTCAGGCCTGTGTTTTACAAACACTTCAGTAAAAAAAGGAAAGAAAAAAAAATATCACTGGAATTTTGCAGAACACCCACAGAAATATGGCTGAAACTGTAAAGGATACTATTGCTGGCCCAGCACAGTGTACTGACTGGATGTGAGGGCATATGTGGGTTGAACTGCTCCACCACTGTGAAAGATGAAGAATCCCATATTTTAACGTCATCTCCCGATGATGCAAAACGTATGCTTTCTTGCATGGCTGCACCTGTTTTGGCAGAAATAAATGACTAAGTGAAAATACATAAAATAAAGAAATAAACCAGGCAACCTAACAATTCAAAATAACACTTTTAAACAGTACGGCTGAAGTTTTCTTGATAACGGCAGCATTTATTTGGAGTTAAACAGTTAGCGCCGTCCAGCTGCATACACGAGTGAAAGCAGCAGACCCTCCAAGCTTCTGCTACTTGAATTCTTGCAGGAAATGCGTGGCTTCTTTTTCACAAAGCCACCCCCTCTATGGCATCAAGAGGCTAAAATGAAGCCTTTATCTGCACAGTTCACAGCTGCCTACCAGGAAGCCCCGAGTATCTGAAAGACCCATTTCCCACCAGTAGATGGAGATAGCCAAACCAGAATCAAAGTGCTGCAGGGCAAGGCTGGCAGCATGGACCTAAAGGACTCACTTCAGCGTTCATCTCACCCCTCCAAAGGAGACATCCGTGAATCCCTTAAACTAAACCTTTGGCAGCAGAATACGAGCGACAATGAGTCACCTTTCATCGCACCTTACAAAACAAAAAAGGCCAAGAACAATGTACTGCTACTTATTTTGACTGACACCTCTTAAGACCTAAAGCCAGGTTAACTAGTGCCTGGTTTGAAACGCTGACTCTAAGCTTTTTACTTCCGGTAATTTTAAACTATCAACAAACGAGGACTGTAAACGTGAGCCTTTCCTTCAGCTGAAAACACAACCATCCCTTAACCAAAGTTTGCGGGACGCTTTCACGCAGCTTTAGGCCATTCGTTCTTACTGCCGGCAGCGTTAACACTCACAAAACTACACAAGAAACTCAGCGTCCACCTACGCCTTCACTCGGCACCAGCCCGCGGAGCCGCTCCTCCCGCCTCNCCCGGCAGCCCCCGCGCGCCGCTCCCGGCGCTACGGCGGCCCGGAGGGGTCCCGCGACGGCTCCCGGGCCGGGCAGGGCCGGCACGCGTCCGGATCGGTCACCGGGGCCCGGCCGGGGCGGCCGCCGTGGGACCGGCCCCTGACCCCGCCCGGGCACCGAGCCGCTTCTGGCAGCTGCTGAAGGGAGGGGCGATGGCCAGGCCATAAACCCACCGTGAGTGGGTTTGAGCGGCACCGCATCTGCCGCGTTTTGAACTGGAAACGCAGATTGCAGTGCCGAGCAAAAGGCATCCAGCGCAGCCGGCATGTGGGATGTACATCGGGGACATCGTGGCGACAGAGCGAAATAAATGACAGCAGTTAATAGGTTACTTCTAGTAACACCAAGTAATAGACAATTGCGGCATCTGTTTCCTGACTTGTAATAGAACTGTTATCCTGGTCATGCTGAATTTTACAGAAGGAGGGACTTGTTTGTTATTTTCATCTAGTAAAATAAAAGGTAGCACTTTCTTTAAGGTAATACGTGTTTGCACTGCTGCTTTCTACGCCTAAACACAGAATTATATACTAAATTTAAGGTATATTAGAAGTGGAACCTGTAGCAAAACTTTCTGTAGAGATCTGCCTTTGAGTGAGTCTTTACCCTGTGCACCCTCAGAACCAGTCGAGCTGAAATGCCTGATTTACTTTCCTTTTCTGATAGACTCGTGATTTTACAAGTTCATTTAATACCTAGTCTGTATAAGTGAACTCAGAATCTGGAGAAATCATGCCACTGTTACACAAAATGCCATTACTTCCCTACAGCAATGAGGATCGTGTCTTTATTGCATCTATTAATCCTCATTAACCAATCATTAGTGATAATTTATATCTTCAATCGCCTGCCTTCTCAGCTGTGTTAAGGGATCCGCAGCATTCCTGCAGGTCTTCTGCCCTCACTCTGCTTTATAGTCCTAATTTGTTGCTTGTTACTCCATTCTAGCTTCAGTACAGAGAGAATCTAAAGCCTTTTCTTTACCACAACCATATCCTCTGGCTTTTTTTCTTTATCTCCTTGCTGTGGAGCATAACTGTTTTTACAGACAGATAGGCGAGCACCTGCCAGGCAAGCCCTGAAGCCTTGAACAATTAAAAATTTGGGGAATTTAAAGTAAACATGATCAGCATGTTCTGCTTTTCATTCTGTAACAGCCTCTCAATTAAATCCGTTTTTCCTGCTGGTAGGACCTTTGCTGGCATTTTTTTATGCCAGTGCCTATGCTGTGCTTGTTCTTGGTATTTGTAAGGAAGCATTGGGACACGTTGGTGTATCCTATTTGGGGAAAGGACTGCAGCTAGAAGCTGAGCCCTTAAAGCCGAAGTGGTGGTGTTGCTGAAAGGCCACCTGTGCAAGGCAGGGCATTCCCAGCAATTGTGCAAGGCTGTCAAAGCAGTGGAAGTATGAGCAATACTTCACACAGGTGAAGAGAGGCAAAAATAGTTCATATAATAATTTTAACTGTATTATTACTATTGTTATTAAAACTTTTTGCACATAACAGTATTATGTCTTTTCCCATAATAATTAATGGATTAATAAAAGTTCTCGGATTAGGCTAAGATTTCAGTGATGCTAATACATTTTTGCCTTTAAACATACATAGGTTTCCTCTTTGCCTGTAAACAAGGTTTTCGTTGTAGGGGCAGTGACATTAGGTTCTGAAGGACAAGCCACAGAGTTCCAGGGGGTAAGACCAGTCACAACACTAGGGAAAAAAAGGCCTGAATTTCTTTATGGTTATAATTGTTTTTTAGAGCGGTTTTGGAAGCCACTTAAAAGTTGGTATTATGCCATTTGGTAGTGGAATCATAGGAATGTAACAGAGCTAATTAATACACTGCATATTGTATGATNGCCCGCAGTTCAGCCCCGGAGGCCGCGGGAGGAGCCGCTGGCCGCACCCCGCCCCACGGCATCGGCATCGCCACCGCCCGGCCCCGCTCCCGCGCTCTCCCCGCGGCGCTGCGCACCTGGCCGGGCGGGCACCGGGCCGAGCCCCCGCTGCTCGCCCCTAGGCCCGGCCCAGCGCCGCCNTGCGGCATCTGTTTCCTGACTTGTAATAGAACTGTTATCCTGGTCATGCTGAATTTTACAGAAGGAGGGACTTGTTTGTTATTTTCATCTAGTAAAATAAAAGGTAGCACTTTCTTTAAGGTAATACGTGTTTGCACTGCTGCTTTCTACGCCTAAACACAGAATTATATACTAAATTTAAGGTATATTAGAAGTGGAACCTGTAGCAAAACTTTCTGTAGAGATCTGCCTTTGAGTGAGTCTTTACCCTGTGCACCCTCAGAACCAGTCGAGCTGAAATGCCTGATTTACTTTCCTTTTCTGATAGACTCGTGATTTTACAAGTTCATTTAATACCTAGTCTGTATAAGTGAACTCAGAATCTGGAGAAATCATGCCACTGTTACACAAAATGCCATTACTTCCCTACAGCAATGAGGATCGTGTCTTTATTGCATCTATTAATCCTCATTAACCAATCATTAGTGATAATTTATATCTTCAATCGCCTGCCTTCTCAGCTGTGTTAAGGGATCCGCAGCATTCCTGCAGGTCTTCTGCCCTCACTCTGCTTTATAGTCCTAATTTGTTGCTTGTTACTCCATTCTAGCTTCAGTACAGAGAGAATCTAAAGCCTTTTCTTTACCACAACCATATCCTCTGGCTTTTTTTCTTTATCTCCTTGCTGTGGAGCATAACTGTTTTTACAGACAGATAGGCGAGCACCTGCCAGGCAAGCCCTGAAGCCTTGAACAATTAAAAATTTGGGGAATTTAAAGTAAACATGATCAGCATGTTCTGCTTTTCATTCTGTAACAGCCTCTCAATTAAATCCGTTTTTCCTGCTGGTAGGACCTTTGCTGGCATTTTTTTATGCCAGTGCCTATGCTGTGCTTGTTCTTGGTATTTGTAAGGAAGCATTGGGACACGTTGGTGTATCCTATTTGGGGAAAGGACTGCAGCTAGAAGCTGAGCCCTTAAAGCCGAAGTGGTGGTGTTGCTGAAAGGCCACCTGTGCAAGGCAGGGCATTCCCAGCAATTGTGCAAGGCTGTCAAAGCAGTGGAAGTATGAGCAATACTTCACACAGGTGAAGAGAGGCAAAAATAGTTCATATAATAATTTTAACTGTATTATTACTATTGTTATTAAAACTTTTTGCACATAACAGTATTATGTCTTTTCCCATAATAATTAATGGATTAATAAAAGTTCTCGGATTAGGCTAAGATTTCAGTGATGCTAATACATTTTTGCCTTTAAACATACATAGGTTTCCTCTTTGCCTGTAAACAAGGTTTTCGTTGTAGGGGCAGTGACATTAGGTTCTGAAGGACAAGCCACAGAGTTCCAGGGGGTAAGACCAGTCACAACACTAGGGAAAAAAAGGCCTGAATTTCTTTATGGTTATAATTGTTTTTTAGAGCGGTTTTGGAAGCCACTTAAAAGTTGGTATTATGCCATTTGGTAGTGGAATCATAGGAATGTAACAGAGCTAATTAATACACTGCATATTGTATGATGATAAAATATATACAGAAATTTCATAGCTAGACAGAATCTTGACTTTCACTGCTAGCTCTGATGTATAGTAGCTGTATGATGCCAGAATTTACGGGGAATGAAGCAAGCATCACTGCCAAGAAGGAGCTTTGCCTAGGGCATTGAATTTTTTTGGTGGCTGCTGAAATGTACTTTTCAACTCTGAATATCTGGCCAGGAGCTAAACCAGCCCTGTAGGTGCTCTTTCACCCTCCACACAGGACTATAGGGCTGGCTCAGTCAGCTCGTGGTAGGTAGCGTATTCTGGTTCTGCACTGAGAGGTTTGCTGCCATTTGCTTCGGCACAGCCTTTCTTTTTTTCTTTGCACATTAAGTAGAATCCTAAATCATGCTGAGATGGTAGACAAATGAGAATAATTCTAATTATCTCTGGGGTTTCAAAGTGGAAAATTAAATTGCAGTGGTAAATATTTGACTTCAGCACTTGCCTCTGGACCCTTTCACCCACTCTGTTTTAAAGATTAACCTATGCTTCATATTTTCACTTCCCTCATTTAATGATGTTCTCAGTATCTTTAACTCAAAGAAAACCTTTGGCAAGCATAAATGGATCTCTCTGCTGGCCTAATTAGTTCAGCATATTAGCCAACAATTAATTCTAACTCCATCATTATTCTTTTAAAGAATCTTCTTTCTTGGATTTCACTGAAATGGACTGGAAACAAATGACTGTTCTATTGCAGTGTGTCTCAATTGAATAATAACATAAATCGCCTTCCTCTTTCATTCAAGGATCTGAAAATATTTTCCAAATGTTGATGCAGAAAACTTAAAATCCCTCACTGATGAGGGGATTACTGTTATCTTCAGATAAAGAAACTGAGGCATAGTGAGGGTAATTACTAGGATTATTTGTTAGATTTATGTCAGCCAGAAAATGGATATATACTTTGGACAACAAAAAATTATTGTGAATTGGAGCTGTAGTGGAATTTAAAAACCAGTCACATACAACTGGATAAATCTGTGTGAAATTACTGATTTCCACATCATAAAATTAATTTAACCAGAAATAATTTCAAGTTACTGTATATTCGTAGGCATGAGAAATCCAATGAATGCTTTGAATATAGAACATCTTTCAAGGCACCAATATAACTTAAAACTATATTGAAACAGTATTTGAAAACTGAAATATTCTAAAATCCATGCAGACCTTTCACTGTTAAACTCCCTGTTCAAATTCAATTTGAGCTCTAGCATGTTCTTGATGATACAATTTTTAATTACAGGACCAGAAGCTGGTTTTGTTCTCAGCACTTTTGCTACATTCAGTTCACATAACGGAAAATACCAAAATAATAATATTAAAAACCCCAAACACCTCTTTTTACTGTTCTTTAGTTTTGCACAGGTCTTTCTTGTCCCTTACCCTTTCTTGTCCCTTCAGATGCACTGAAGATAAAATGTCATTCTTTTTAGAATCGTTCAATTTCTCCGCACAGTGTGCTCTCCCTCTCTCTCGCTCCTTGCCCCATCCAATGATTCATCAGCTAGGGAAGCATTATCCATTCTTTCCACAGATGTAGAATGAAGAAATATTTCAGTTAACATTTGACAAGAATTGGTAAACATGCCAGGGGTTTGAAGCTGTCAACATGGTAAGTAGCTCTTTGGCATTGTTGTATGGGGCAGATCATAGAGAAGAACTTCCACAGCAGGAAGGTCTTCCCTTACAAAGTGAAATCCTCCCTCCTCTTCTTTTTAATTTTGGAGACGGTGACACAGACAAGTAATCTATGCAAATCTAATGCACCATGGTGCTGACACCATGAAGCTATTCTGGTTTCACATATTGAAGGCTTTAGTCTCCATTTACTGGCAAGGACAAAAACCCCACCTACTACTGCAATACATAACCAAGAAACAATTTCTTTTGCAGCTGCTTTCGTACTTTTTTTCTCTGCCATTACTGGAGACATTCAGATATGAGCTTCCCTCCATACAAGCAGATTTTAACTAAAGATTTTAATTATATGCTAAAAGAAAAATGTTTTCTCCAATGTTTCTTCTGAAACCTGCATTGAATATCCTGTGTTTATGAGAATAAAATCTGCTGCTATGGATACAGTGAGATCAATGTTTTAATGTTATTATTTCACTGTGCTGTGTTAAAGGATAATAGATTTCTTTCAAAAGAAAATCTTAGAAAGCATGTATTATAGGAAAGTAAGTATAGTAATGTATTTTAAATGAATAGGTAAAGGCTTTTATTTAATATTTCTCTTTCAAGTGTAGGAAATACAACAAGGTCCAGATAGGCAGCATTGAAAAAACACCTTGTCTGTAATAGAACTTTACTTCCATTTTCACCTGATGCTATAGCACGTTTTGCAAATATTAATTAAGCTGCATAAAAGTCCTGTGATAATCCTCAAGGTGACCCCAAACAGAAAAAGATAGGTTTTAGTTTTTGCAGAGCACAATGAAAGACAGAACACCTTGTTTGTTTGTTTGTTTTTAAAAAGCTGCAATTTCCTACTTGTTTCTTGTAAAAGAAAAATGAGTAATGTCAATTTTTATCTTTCCTGCTTTTTGAACAACTGCAGAATGATAAATTCTTTTAATGAAAGAATAATGCTGAGTGTCTCCTCCAAACTGGCTGCTAGGCAGTCGAGTTAAATAATCATACTAACTCAGTTTTAAAATTGTCTTGCAAAAATAACTGCCCTATCAATTACTCAATTACAATTTTTCCTTTCTTTTTATCATTGTATCATTATAATTCTAATTTTCCTACTACTTACAGCATCCAGAAAAGTGTACACAAAATAAAAAACAGCACAACTTTTAAACAGCAACACATAACGCAAATACATCCAGTCTTCTTTCTTTTATAAGAACGAAGAGAAATAGGAGAGAACTTTATTCCCTTTCTTCCTGCACTGATCACATTTAGGATACTCATTATTCAGAATCTTACCTCTCTCTCCTTCTTCCTCCCTAAAAGAAACTCAGCCAGGTAACATTTTTCTGAAGAGCACAAGCCAAGGTAAATCTGGAATTTTCGAATGGCTCAAAAAAGTTTATTGTTTTATCACTGGGCTACAGTACAGGGAATGCCTGATTGAAGTGAGAAGGGCTGGCATCTTTCATGAGAAATGAACCCAGGAATAGTAACCATTAATGCTGACTTTTCCTGGAAATATAAAACCATAGTTATAGGACAAGTCTCACAGGATTCCCACCCAAATGTCCTGGGGTTTTTTGCTGTTTGTTGCAAACAAATCAATCTAAGTAGGAAAGGAGTGCCTGGTTTTGGGATGTGAGCAAAACCAAAGGGCCATTGCCCCTCTCTGGTTTGCTAACTCACTTGTTCATGTCAAATTCTCCATCTCAATCACTGGAGCATATGAGATGCTCTACCCATTGAGATGGAGAATATGCTCAAGCATATTGCCTCAGGTGCCTGTTGTTAGGACTCATTTTTGTTTCTTAAGCACTTTAAAATAACATTTACAGCAACATTCAGAAAGGTTCCCTTAGATTTTTAGAATGGTATAAAAATATTCTGTATTGTACCATTTTATTCTTTGTACTGCCTTGTTGGGGAGGAGTTGTTTATTTATTGGGAGGGGTTGTTTGATTTTTTAAAAAATGCTTTGAAATTACAAAGACACATGAATGATCACTTGCACTCTCAACAACCTGAAATGCTAGTTTCCAAACAGGTGAATAGAAGAACAACCTCAGTGATGATTTTAGCTGCCCCCAAAATTCTCAACTTCAGAAATACCAACTTTTGATAACTACAAAAGCTATTTTAAAATTGCTGATGAGAATACAACTTCAGGGGGAAAAGAAATGTCTATTAGCAGGAGCTGGAAGGCTACAAATCTATTCAGCTTTTCTAAACAATAAGAACTTACTGAAAAGCTAGAAAATCCTCTTATAAAGAAACTATTTATAAAATATTAAATTCTTAAAAAATTATTTTAATTTTAAAAACTATTAATGCTTAAATAATTAGAAATAAGCTAAAAGTGGAATTATAAAACATAACAGGAGCCAAATCCTGGTGTGATTAATGAAGTTGTTACATTAACACTAGAACTTAAGTCTAAGTCTATAACAATCAGGTAGTAACTGATTAAGTTATTGCAAAATAGCATTTAGTGGAGCATAGAAGTGATCCAATCGAAAAGACTTCCTTCAGTTATTATACATCCATTGGCAAGATCAAACATATCTTCCAAATTTGTTATTGATTTCAAAGTAACATTAAATGGGATCTGAAAAAAAAAAGGAAAAAAGAAAAAATAACAAATTAATAATTTTATTAAGCTTAGGGGTACCAAAAAGTACATATATACCAATATACAGCTCTATATATATATACACGTATATACCAATATACATACACATATATGCCAATAGTTGCATATAAAGCCAGATTTCTGAACTACAACCACTGAGTAAGTTAGAAATATTAATTGCCTTGGTATAAATTCGTGGTTAATGACATCTCTCGCAGGAAACTAGTAAAACAGGATTCAAGGGAGGAAACCTTTATGAACAGTCTTGCTCACAAAGTTTATCATGATCATCTGTAGGTAAAATGAAGAGCGGCAAGTAAAGTTAGTAATTTGGAAGGCTTTTCCTAAGATGAGAAGTTGAAGGAATTGAGCTAACAGTAAAAGGTGAAATAGAGGGCAATCATAAACTGGTTTGAGTGTCCATTGAACACGGAGAACTATTTAACTGATTTCGGTATCAACAAAAAACAATTGAAGGAAGAGACACTGGGAAAAAGCTACGTAGGGAGGTTAATTTTTAATGCAATTATTTTATTTATAAATTTACTTCTAACATTTAAGATTGGAGCTTCCAAATACTATACTTTATCTCCCTCAAGGACATAGCTACTCATTAAATAGCATTAAAAACAAGCAGGCTGATCATTTTTTTTATTCTTAAAACATGAAGTGTCAAATAATTTTAAATGAATAATTCAATAAAAATGCTATTTTTCCATTTGTAAATATAATTCAGGGCTGAATCAAAAGCACTGTAAGACACGCAGAGAGAAAAAACAGAATCAAAGAAGAGAAAGTGGAAACACGATAGACGTGTGACAGCTCAGACAATGAGAAAACAAAGACCACAAATTAGAACTGACTTTGTCCAATTAATTCACCAGAAGATGAGCAACAGAAAAGTGTTTGGTGGGGGGAAGTGGTGAAAAACTACATATCAGAAATGTATCTGCTGCCTTCTCCTGCCTGCTTGAAAACAAAGGGAATGTACTCTTCTATGGTGTACATAGTCCCTCCCTGAGCTTTCTGTCTCTGAGAAAGGGTAATGCACACATACAACTTATATGAAAGTTTGGAAATGCTCCTTTGAAATATGCTGTACATAATGAAGTGCTAAGCACCCTACAAGTTCTATTTGCTTCAGAGAAGAATAAAGATACTCAGCATCTTGAAGGATTAGGCTTCAGCTGCCTCAACCAAAACTACCATATCTCAAAGCATCTTAGTTTGAAGTTTGTATTTGAAACTTCATGATGAAAAGTTTTGTGATGTTCCACTTGGTTGTGGAATTTAGAGAGAATAAAACAGTGCGGTAAACATCATATTCTTAATAGAAGAACACCACTAAATCTGCTCCCTCATTGCCATCGTAGATCCACAAATAGAAGCAGGCAAAGTGAAAGGAATTCACAATAATTTAAACAGGTCCAGAAATTTTCCATGATTCTGTGAAAGTTTGTCTGTATCTTTCCCTGGGAACCTATCAAATCTTGCTACCATGGAAGATACTTCAGTGGGACTCTGAAAAGTACAGCTTTGCAGAAGGGATGTGGGTGTATTCTGATGCATTGATAAAGCCAGATTGAGTGATATGAAGGCCTGGGAGTCATTTGAGGAAGAACTTCAGGATGGATAACAAGAGGTGGCAAGAATGGTGCAATGTGTATCAGAGGGAAGTGTGTGCTCTCAGGTACTGGGCTGCAGGATGCACAGACCAGCACTACAGATTCTCTCTGCCATAACAGGTGCTAGCCCAACTGTTCTCAGATAAAACTCAGATTCTGTTCTGGTAGGAAGAACTCTCTGACTGGTGCCAGTGGATGCCTTTTCCATTATCATTCCATTGTGAACAATTACTGGCAAGATATTTGAGGATTAGTTGAGGAGTGATATATTACAGTGGATTCCAGAATCTTCCATGGAGTCCCTTGAGCCCTGGCAGCTGTGGTCCTTTCCTGATGTCCCCAAGGTGGCTGAGAACACTGACCAGCACTGCTTCCCACCATGGGCCAGTTCCCACAGTCTCCTCTGGGATACTGGCTGCACTGGGTAACAGGATGAATAAGATGTTTTGTCCAGCAGCATGGACGAAAAAATGGCATGGTATCTCTCAAAACATGTCATGGGCAAGGCAGAGGAAGCTAAAGAAAATGGGATAATCAAGCCTGAATAACTGCAAAATGCAAGAATGGAAAGAAATTGCATTTGGTGGTTGCATCATGGAAATTCACTGGAATCTGTGTAAACAATGACCAAAGAGTGGTGGATAATCTGTATTAACCATTGTGAGCAAAAATCCCCTTTTAATACATTTTTGTGTGTATGAAAAGTTGATTCTAATGAACAGTGAAGATATTCACAGTTTGTAATCATGCACATTTGTATTTTATTTGTAAAGATGATAAAATAAAACCAAAACAGGAAGTCCAACAATGAGAAAAAAAATGGGAATATGCTTAGTGGTATAATCCATGTTTCAGTTTAATTGAACAGTTGTTTTCTTTTAGAAAACAGATTTTTACTCTTAATGAGAACAACATACCTCAGTTAATGGAGAGGACAGGGCTGGATCAACAGACAGCAGTGCTTTGACTTCAGATAAACACCTTTTGGCAATTTCCTAATGGTATAAAACAAGAAAAAATTTGTACTATCTGTGTACTACAAACATATGCCGTACTATCAGTCTCCTCCGATAAACTAACAGATGGCTCAGCCTTACAAAATTTTTCAGAATATTCAAGTTTTAGGTTATTCTAATTGAATTCACAGCAAAAGAAACCTTTGCTGATGAATACAAATTTTCCGCACCACAAATAGTTGTGTCTCCTGTACAAACACAATGCCCAAATCTTGCAGTTTCTACTGAGGCAAAATTGCTCCTGGTTCAGGTTTTAAATCCAGTGACTGAGCATACTTTTGCTATGTGTTTACTGAAGATAGGATAAACAAACACCCTGACAAGGTGATATTTATACATGTATAATGCATGGCATGTTAATCTTATTAGTATTCTAAACATTTTTTTTACCAATTACTAGCATATATTAATGAAAGTTTGAGCAAACACCTTCAGGTAATCAGAAACACCCACTAAAGGACAGCTCTGTCTACCCTCCTGAACACAGTGATTGGCCAAAATATCATTTGTTCTCCAAGCTGGTCAAAATACAGCTCGTAATAATGGCACAGTGCACAATTGTCACTGTTTCACAGCATCCATCAGACAAAATGACAGCCTCTACATCATTAATCATTTCACATAATAGATATAAAGAGAATCCTGTCACATGATAAATGTCTCCCACTTTGAAAATAAACGTCTATTTTGCCTTGGCATTTATCAAGCAGCGCTTATGCTGTGGCAACATTCTATTCCAATGACATTATCTCAAACAGAGCACATGGAAAATTCTGAAATTACCTTTTGTGTGTGTATGTGGGGAGAGTTATTTGGTTGTGGACCATACTCAGCCTTGCCAATAAAAAGAAAAGAGGAAGATGGCATAGAGAAAATGAAAATAAATTCAGTGCCAATTGTAGTCATCTCAATAATGTTATTAGAAGGTTCTTATTTCAGAAACCACCACTGCCCACTTTATATTGAAGATGTGTAACTGATGTTTAAAAAGCACTTTTGGGTTGATTACCATGCTAATTTAAGACACTGCCAAGGATTTTCAGATGTAGATTGCTATAAATTAGGTATCAGTTTCCAAATCTATGTACCTGAGGAGGTAGCCTTTATTTTAAAGTAGAAGGTTGAAAATGCCTGGGGTTTTTTCCTAAAGTGACAAGCAATATGTAAGGAAAAGTTAAATATTAAATAAAGAGTACAAGTATTTCAACTTTTCTTTAAAGAGGTGAGGGAAGCTTAATGCCTGCCTTTTATGTCTGCCTTCCAAGTTGCCCATCATTTATTTCCCCAAAACAGACATCTCAAATCAAGTCAAACATATATAAGAGCCAAACTGTTCTCACTTACTTCTGTTTTATCATCAAGATGCACTTTTGCATGACCCATTTTGCGTTTATGTGAAGGACTTATTTTGAAAGCTTCATTTTTCTGAAGAAAACTTGTAGGTACTGAAGTTGAA
This sequence comes from Leptocoma aspasia, assembly GCA_013399835.1. NCBI lineage: Eukaryota > Metazoa > Chordata > Aves > Passeriformes > Nectariniidae > Leptocoma > Leptocoma aspasia. The sequence continues at coordinate 41,615 of VXAX01006719.1, read as the reverse complement.
AAGCCCTTAGAACCTTGCATCAATATTTCAACTTGCTCCTTCAGATCAGACAATTTCTCCCTTAAAGAAATAACTCTAAAAGAAGACAACATTTATCATTATTACTGTTATAAAACAATATTTGTTGCTTCCAGGTTATAATTAAGCTGACCTAGCTTTTATTACATATTGATTAGGTTCTACATTTTCTTTCATTTCAAGACTGATCTCATAATTTTACAAAAATAAGTTCTCCATTTAATAAAGTGGAGATACAGAATGCATTAGCTTTTTACATTAAAAATGGGAAGTATTATTTTAGGAATGCCTCTCTAAGAAATGGCTTTTTCATCCAACCAGCACAAAGGTGGCAGAGGCTGCCCATTATTTCTTCCCTTCCAACCACTAAGAGTTCCAAAAATTTTAAGACTAGACGAATGACAAGAAAGAAACAATGAAAAATACCATAAGATGTAAAATTAAGGGCAGAGTCTGGTGCTACAACTGAGAAAAATTCTTGCACTCTCAGAGTTGTAATATGGGATGGAGAAAGTAGATGATCCACTGAGACAATGGTAATAACTGCTGGGAGTCCTTAGATCTGCTGCATTGCTATGCCAGTGTAATACAATTAGCATATGTTACTTGGTTCTTTAAGAATCAAAACTAAAATGCTAATGAATGCATTGAAAAAGCAACTGTTTGGATGGGTTTAACACATGTACGACATCTTACAGTTTTTACAGTGAAAAATCTTTGAAAAGAAAAAATGAATACTTTTAAAGATTTACAGCTCTTTGATATTTTGTACTTTATTTTCTCTCATCCTAAATGGCTGATTGATCTTTAATACAGCATGAAATAAGAGGACAGAGTCAGTGATTATTTACCTAGCCAATGGAATGCACAAGTGGCCTGCAAACATAGACGTTGAAGTGATGTCGCTAATCCTGACAGGGTTTATATTATAAGCATAAAGCAACAAAACCTATAAAAGAGATGGGATGGGTAAACTTTAATGACCTGAGCTATTGCAGTGATACAAGAGTACAAGAAATATCAAATACAGTGTACTGATGAAGCCTTAGATAACTGACCTTCAAAAAAGAGAGGAGTGTGACTTCATATGAATTTGCACTACACTCAGTTTTTATATGTTTTAAATTAATTAAATTAATTAAATTGGATATTATTACTATGGGTTTGAGAATTAGGTACACTGCATGGTGTCACTATCAAAATCCCAGTGTTGTCCTGATCCTGGCCAATCATATGCATGGCTGTCATCATGCTAGGTTTAAATCCATGAAGTGTGCAAAACTCACCAATCTAATAAAGCCATACCATTAGAAGAAAATTAAGTAGAATGTTCTCATCTTTCACTGCAAGAATTTACTAGTGCAATTCCAAATATGCTTCCTAATGGTAGCTGAATATTTTGACTATATGGAAAATGTCAAACATATGGCATTCATCTATTATTTGGTTTTAAGAGTTGTCCCTGGTCCTCTACTGATCTGTATGGCCATGCTAAAGTAGCCTGCAAAAACATATTAAAAGGTACATTATTTACATTACCATCACAGGTTTTCTATCAGTTTCCTAATAAAGATAAATGGGTCTAATAGAAATTTAGATGGATCTGCTATGCCAGAAAGTTTAAGATCATGGATTTTTATTGCTGTAGCTGAAATTTTACCTACACATTGTTTCCTCGTGTAAAGATAAAACAAATTCCATGTCATAGTCTCTCACATTCCTGCAACCCTCTCATCTCTTTTATCTTTCATGTTCAGTCTGACCTTTTAGGAAAATGAGGCTTACAAAATCCCATTTTCCTGTATATGTGTATATACATATACTCTTTTCCAAGAGTCTCCCACCAAACTATTATTCAAATGTATCAGTCAGGTCTACCCAAACTTAGAATGGAGGTCTTAAAGACATCAGGGATTTAAAATAGGCATGAATACAGTATGGCCTGGAAGCTCTATATGGGGAAAAAAAAGGTGGTTTTTTGGCCTGCCAACAAACAACTGTCAGGGCATTCTGTTTTTTTTAAAGAGCAGGTTTGCAGCAGAGGAAATAAATTCTTCCTATTGCCATAATTCTATTAAAAAGCTGATAACTCATACCACAAATATTCATTGGAAATGAGACTTAATTTGCTCCACTACCTAAGGAACTGGTTTGCTCTAGTATTACCTTAGTTTCTGTATCGTTTAATGGCTTTGCCATGGAAGGAATATACCACTGAATGTTAATTTCCTTATATGAAGCAATTGCTGCCCTACTCTCTGTCTTCTCATATTCTTCTGCAACAACAGAAACTGGAGAAGTTGTTCTAACATGTGACACTTCTGATGTAGTTTCAGAAACATCAAGAGAAATCTGAAACACAAAATAAATTTTAAGCTTTTAGTAAATCATAATATTTAATAATATTTAAATTATTTAATTCAGATAAATTTTAACTTTAAACTATATTTTCTGTAGTGAAATAGAAAAAAACTGTTATAATCTAGTGTCTACTGGAATTGGTATGACTTTCATTCCAGCATAAATACATGTTTATTTAGGTAAATGGAATGGACACTTTAAAAGTGTCCATTCCATTTTTTTTACCAAGTTAAGACTTTTCAAAGCTCATTTGATGACTCATTTCTAAAGGTAATACAAAGGATCTGTAGGCTGACTTAGAGACACCCACAGTCACAATGATTGTTGCCTTTGACTTAAAATCATTATGGCATTATGGGTTTGGCTCAAATCTATTATTTGGCATGCTGATAATACAAAATTTAGTGATGAAAAAGTAATTTGTCAAGTATACATATTGATAATTAAAATAGGATTCTGAATGTTAGAATAATGCTTTATTTATGTTTACCTGTCTATTTTCTCAGACACGTAACTAACAAAGGGTGACACCTGCTGAAAATTCAGTCCCTTAATTTGTGAGGATTTGTTGTATTTTATAAAAGATATATGGAACATTAGCAGGGCATTCATCAAATAGCTACTGTTGGCTGTCATTCACCAGGGAATTAATGCAGGAATACTGTCAGTCAACATTCATTCATGAGCAAAACCTTTTCTTAAAATTGTGAAATATTTGATTTAAAGGCTGAACAGTAACACAGCATCTCTATTTTTAAAAGTATTACACAGATCTGCAAAGAACACTGGCCAAACAGTCGCATTTTCAGGGAATGTGGAAGCTATTTGAAAAGGTCCTAATATCTCCATCATGAGCTCCAAAATGTGGATATTGAAAACAGCTCCCTTGGGAGTTAGTTCTTTTCAAATTTTGAATGCTCATTGCTGAAAAAATGGAGAATTTTACCTACTTTCTCCACAGAAAATTCAGCATATGATAACTACAGGGCAGTAAATCCAAGTGAGCAAAAGATGGATTTTTCACAATAACCTAATCTTCCGCCACTAAGCCGGTTACCATCCCACATGAAACTTTAGTAGAAGTGAAGGTAACGATGAATAGTTGGAATGTGGAAGTCATAAATTCGAGCACATGGATGTGCCTTCAGTGGCCACAACCCATGGTAAGCCATGAGGTGTGCATGGAGGACCCACCCACTACAGCCCTCTTCTAATTCACTAATGGATCATCCACTATCCTGCTAGCATGGTCTGTGAACTAGGAGAAAACACACATAGGGGCATGGGAAGAACCTAATTTATTCTGTGTCCCTGAACTAGAGCTCTTAAAATTTAATTTTATGCTATATTTTTCCTTCCAAAATGTGTGTTATGGGGTTTTTTTCACTGAACTGCATCCTTTGGGTTTCTATTCATATTGTATCTTTTTGAAGAAGGACATTACAACTGCTGTTGTCAAACTGGTGGGTTGCTGAATAACATACATAAATACTTGTCTATTCAACTTTGTCAAAAGCCTGAAAACAAACTGTCTTATTTAAGTATGTCCAGTCCTATTTACTATCATGGAGCAGAACAAAAAACAAGCACGAAAAATGTAACAGGGCCCAGAATTTTAATTATAGACCTAATGTAATTTGGATTCTTTGGTCAGCAGGCCTGAAAAAGTCTTCAAGAGTCAAAAATAGAACACAGAGATAGATGTGAAACAACTTCATATATAAAAACCATTCTTTCAAAAAGTATGTCTATTTGTACTGTTAAAACTCACAGTAATGAATTACAGTTACATTTCTAAAATAACATCTATAACCTTCTGAATAGCTAAAGCTTCTAAAAACGTTGTGACAAAAATCAATGAATCTTAGAATTAAAAAAAGTAAGAGCTTTATGCTTGTTAGCTGTCTACAACAGTGAAGTTAACACATGATTATGCAGCTTGCACCTGTCATGAACATGACAGTGAGCTCTGAAGCTTATTATTCTAGGATACTGTAATACTAATTATGTCAAAAAAAGAGCAGACAGAGTAAAATAATTTTTGATATATGATGGCTGTTATAAATGTCACATACCATATATTTACAATTTATTCAGTGGCACAGTCAGCTCTTTCTTGGGAAATGAGTAATGATATGCTGTCCAACACTGCAGAAAGTTCACCAACTCTAGACAAGCTACTTTCACCAAAGTATTTTTGTTCATTTCTATAACATACCAAGTTCACCGTATTCAAGACTCCCCTGTCTCCATTTAATACTGAATATAATAACTGAAAAATAAGCCACAGAGACTGATCTTTCATTTTAATTTTTAGTATTAGGATAATTATTAATGTGAGAAGTGGGATTGAGAAACTTTGAAGACAATTATTTTACAGTGGGTCTTCAAAGACAAATTTCATTCAATGTGCCATTCAATGTGCCAAACATGTGCCATGGTCAGTGTAGAGTCCAGAATTCTAATTCAAGATTTATCTGAGTGATGTATTCTGAGCTGCCTACATTTGAAAGCTCAAATAGGCTGCTCACAAACCAGAGATCTAAAAAGGTTTGTTTTCTAGCCACCTGACAATCAGTGAAAAAAATTGGCATACCTTCAAACAATTTTGAGAAAATATAACGTACACATTTTTTGAAAATTGTGTTTTTATTATAGACTAAATTAACAATATAGAGACTTGTACATACAAATCACAAAACTAACATCAGGACATTTTTGGTATGAAAGGTGAAGATCTACATATGAAAGATGAAGATGAAGATTTAAAACCTCAGCGCTTACTGAGTAACAGCCAACTTTATCAACCAATAAAAATACCTTTTTAAATATCATTCTGCTTAATCTTCTAGGGTCTAAATACACTGGCTATGGGATGGAGATTATTTTTGCAGGAATGAATAACACAAGGATATTTGCATTTGTGAACTACATAATTCACTGCATGCACAGGATTTTGGTTTTGTACTGATCCTCTGCATATAATTTCATTCTTATATAGTGCTCCCAGAAATATTACTATTGGAATTACCTAGAATCTGAATGAAATACCAGTATAATATTTTTCAAACATTGGAAAGAACATAAGTACCTCTGAAGAATCAGTTGTATTACTGAGTGGTATTTCTACATCATGTAGTTCTTCTGGAAAATTCTCAAGACAACACATTGAATATTCAAAAAAATTCTTTTCAAGGAAAGAATGCATTTCTGCTATGCGTAGAACAATTCCTGTGTCAGAAATCAAACCAAAGTGTCCATCTCTTGCAGAAAGTGATCCAGGTCCTGGGTTAGGGGCAGGTTTTAAAAGACATTTTTAAAATTACATCATTATCTGCCATCAAAATGTCAAGTTACTACAGCTACACTATATTCATAAATTTTGAAAACATAATAAAATATGTAAATATATTCAATATCAAATAAATGCATTTCCAACAATTATACTGATTGTCCTTAAATATTACTAGCTTATGCTATTTGTAATTTTTCACCAATGATCAGATAATGAAACAAACTCTCTCCAGACATTATAAAGTAGCATCACATGGGAGGTGTAATTTTGAGGTGTAGGTACTTAAATTCAGAGTGTAAGCACCAGTATGTTCACTAGATGCCTAAGCACCCACTAGAATAAACACATATTTATTCAATACAGTCAAAATAAGCTTTAAGAGTTCTTAAGACCCTAGTTTAGACAGCTAGAGGCTGATCAGCTGATTTTCCCCCTAGGCTCCCCAACAGGTGACTAAAGCTGAGATTTACATGCATGTTTTGAGTCCTACTTTTAGATACCTTCCTGTCCTTACAATTCTGTGGTGAGCCAGAATACTTTCATTTGGTGCTGCAGGGAGAAAACCCAGCCCTCTCTGGAATTGTTATTTTCAGAGTTGCTAGGTTTCTCTCTAAACAACACCTACATGTACAATGCAGTTTTGTTTTCACCTATTGGGTCATCGCTTGTATATCCAAAGCTGGCCATCACATGTAGGTGCACAGTATTGAGGCCTTGCAATTAATGGATTCTTACTCTCTTTGAAAGGTCCTATCTATTACCATGTTCTGCTTACAGTGAAATAACCCAAGCATGCAAATCACATCTGGGGTTTCAGTCAAAACACATTCAATAATGCTCAGCCTTCCCATTTACCCTACACTCAGGTCTCCAAAACAGAACCTCAAACTGAACAGATTTATTTGTGATGTGACTTAAGCTTGATTTTTCTAGAACTAAAAATAAATATAGATTATGAATTTTTTAGAAATGCTTCAGATCTACTAATAACAATTAAGTTTAGAGTGAGGCCTTCCTGGTATTGTGGAGGCTTATGAATAACTACGAAGAAAGGTAGTAATGTCTTCACTTGCAGCATTTGTAAACTGACATAAATCTGGATTTATGGATTTTTTTTGATTTATACAATTTAAAGGAACTCAATATTAGGCTATTGCAGATGATAGCCTTTAAATCTGGCACTGTTGGCCCTCAGTATCTCATCTATAGCCGTTTTCTAGAAGGAAATAAAAATAAATACCAGATAGGTTTGTGCTGTAAATTCTTTTTAAATGATTGTAGTAGCGAATCATGAGAACCCATGTTATTGTATCTTTCTTCCGGCTGGCCTTGGTGACGGGACTTTCTGTTCCTTCACTTTCACTCCTACAGTCTTCTGTGATTTGTTTGTTTTCAGTAGAAGATACTTCGGGAGTTTCAGAGACAACGTTGTATCCATCTGCACCTCCAATAAGAGTTCAAGAACACACATGAAGCGGTTGGAATTCAAAAGCTATTTCTGCATTGTGTTGCAATTGACTAATCTGTAACTAGAAGTATAACTTGTGAAACCGCTTATATTATTCATACAAGAAAAATAATTTCTATGCTGTTTTAAGATGAGTTGAAATAGTAAACAGCCTTAAAATTAGTTGAAAATTGTTTCTCAGATCATGGGCAGGAACCTTACTAATCCTTGCAAGAAATTCAAAAGGAGTAGAGAGCAAGGTGCATTCTCTCTCTCTGAATTTGAATATAAAACCATTATTTCTACACATTGTTCAGTAGAAGATATTTACTAAATGGAAACAACACAAGGAGTCATCGATCATAACTGTGGCAGCTGAACTTCCCAGTTATGTTGACCCAAACTCAAAAAAGTTAGATACTCTGAATTATTCGTTGTTAATTTTAATCCTTCGTCCCTTTTATATATTAAGCACATTTTCAATGAAATATACTCTTAACTGCGAAATAAAACCAAAGATAGTATTTTCTTTTGCGCTGCCTAAAAGTTGTACTTACGCTGAAAGAGGAAAAAATTATCAGTACAGATATCACTACATCACTGCTTATATTCAATACTGGTTTTTACTCTATTAGTACATGGCTCTTTCAAAAGCACAATTCTTGAGCTCTGTTTCTCACTCCAAATCTAACAAGCCTTATGTTATAGTGATTCCTAACAGTAAACATTCAGAAAATATTTATGAGTGCTTCTACAAAATCTGAATGTCTCTATTATTCCTGACATTTCACTGTCAATGCCAAAAGTTTAAATGGCCATATTGTCTTACAGATGAAAACTTAAATATGTGTTTTACTAAGAGTTTTATAGAAAATATTTAGCGTGCTATGCTGAGAATTTACATTTCAATTTACATTTTTGTATTTTGGCCTACTACTGCTTTTCTACGTTTTCTATTCTTCTTTGTATTGGCTAACAGAACTATCAGGAGAAACACCTGCTGCATTTGCCAAAAGAAAAAATGATCTGTAATTATAAGCAAATGGAGCTAGCACAAAACAATCAGATGGAAAGTCTTAGCATACAACACTTATTTTCATAAACCAATCAAAACACATATGTTTAAACACTGTACAGTATGCAGACATGGTTCAGCTTTGCCAGCACCTATCAAGCAGAGCTGATCAGTCTTTGTCAGTTACTTGGGATAATTGAAATTAAGTCACTGAACCAAAATTGTATCACTAAATTAATGGTTTAAAAATAAACATTAATATTTTGCCTTAGTGTTTATATAACATCTAGCAGTCATTATATAATAATTCCTAGTTTGACTGTTGGGTTTTTTTTTTTAGATCAAAAACTTCCATTTCATCAACTCCTTTAGCTGAAAAATAAATGCAGAATTTAGAAATAAACCAGGCAAAGTTCTACCAAGCTAGTAGAAGCATATCTAAATAATAATCCATTGGATTAGAAAGACAGTGAAAATTTTCTTATACTGATTTTGACTTCTAGAATACAGCACCCAGGCAGAAAACCTGACAAGAGTTTGAGCTTGTTAGTTTTGGTGGGTTTTGTTGGTTTTGGTTTTGTTTTTATTTTGTTGGTTGGGTTGGGTTTTTTGGGGGATGATGCAGGGAGAGAAGCTATTCAACACCAACATCTCTTTGCAAAATCAAGAGTAAAACTGAAACTCTCCAAGAGAAAGCTAATAACTGATTTTATTCCCTAGGTATATAAGTCAATGTTTGAAAAATAAAAAAAGAAGCAGTGATGACTGACAGTGAGGCCAATATCTACTTTATATGTCTGGGGAAGTCCTGTAACAAAGGACCATCTGCTTTTCCAAAATTATGGCAGTATGTGCACTCTGTCTTTCTGAGCAGTATGCAAACAATGAATTTTTCTTAACATATTGAACACATGCACTAGCTCATGGGTCTATTTAAAGACCCATGAGATCTCTACTTAATATTTTGTATTGCTACGCAAGATGAGGCTTTTGCTTTTACTTTCCAAAACTGATATATAATTTTTTCATAAATTAAAATTAGATATTAAATGTATTACTATATTACATGGCATATATAGCTTATTATTTCTTTAATTTTCTGATATTACTAGGTATAAAGGAATACCAGATAAGAAATCTCTGTATGAAGAAAAAAGATCCATAGAAGCAAATTCTGGGATTTTTTGTTGCACTTCATCCTTTATGTTCTGTTCTTTAACACTCTTCATTCCAATTAACCGCTGAGAAACAAGCACAGCTTCACTGACCTAAAAATAACATTTATTTTATTCAGGACTCATTCACTATAGAATTTATATAGATTTTAAAATCTTAGAGTTGCAAGATGAGGACAAAAAATAATTATTAAACATACTATATTTTTAAAAGTTAGGAAAATATTCTATTTCTTTCTGATATAAGGTACACATTATATCTAAATAAATCATTACTGCTGACAGCTTAATTACTACATAGTGATTTCAAACCAGATATCCTCATCTGGATGCCACTGATGTCTGCCCACATGTCAAATACATGTGCACACATAACAGGTCATGTGCCATTTTATTTGCACTGAATCAAAGTTAAGGTAAACAGAGTCAGATCTGTCCAAGAGAGATTAAATGCATTATTCAATGTCCATTCTAATTTTATTAAACAAGACCCATGCCAGAAATTTCAGGAAACCTTAACACTCTTGTTTGCATTGCCTTATTTGCTTGTGTAAGTAGAGTAAGATGAAATGTTAAAAAAAAAATTACCTCTTCAGAATATTGTACCAACCTGTGTAGCTGCTCTTATTGCAATCCAGGCTTGTGCTTTATAGACTTCTGATTTCATAGCCTCCTCAGAAGAAGATGTCTAAAAATTATATACCAGTTCATAATCAGGATTCTAAATATATTACTGTAAAATATATTCTAAACATAGAAGAAAGTCCTCCAACTGTCAAAGTAATAGTTTTACTTGTTGTAAAAGTTGGCATTTTCTGTAAATTCATGGATTAATTGCTAAAACTAAAAAAAATTCCAGAGCATACGAATTGGCTGCCCCTTGGAAAAAGTTTCCTCAAAGCAGCTTATATGATGGTCACTACTGTATACAGTGTTGCTATCATATTCTATTTTTTGGAATCGTAATTACCTCTTTGCTCTAATGTTACACAGTTTGCTTTCCATCTATGGCTTGTAGGAACTTTCATGTGGTTAAAGACACTTGTATTTCTCATGCTGTCATTCATATTTGTATAGAAAAATTGAAATCTGATAAAGTTAGCATTTAGAAAAACAGATTTGAATGTTAAGTATATTTTGCAAGGTCCAAATTAATTTGTATATAATCAGAAATGAAAACACTGTTGGTTCTGTCTCTTCCTATTTAATACAGAAAAATATTTTCAATATTATCACTCAATGCAATAAATGTGAGAGATAACATCAAACAAGATCCAATTCTATTATATGACTTCTTTGTGTGATTTTTCTAGGAGGACTTTCAGTATCAGTATGATGTATAAGTCACTGCAAACAATAATATGGCAAGGTGCACAATACAATTTTCCTGTTTTGAAGAGGCCACTGCCCAAAAGATAGAAAACATACACTTGATTTGGAAGGCACCAACTGATCTGGCTCTGATTCATCCTCATTACCATTATTTTCGGCAAAATACAAATATGATAGTGCTACTTCAAGGTATGACCGTTTTATTAACCTGTAAGAAACAGCACACAGAATAATCAGCTTTACTATCAAAGTAAGCACTACAGTGATACAATCTGACTTCTACATAAGACTAGCTAGATACCTCACCAAATAAATCATTCATCCAGCCCCTATCATCTACTTTAGGTGTAAGTTCTTTCAGAAATTCAGAAATCCACGGGATCCTGTTTTAAAGTCACGTGAGTCTAAAACATCCCTATGGTGTGTTTAGCAAATAACACCTTGATTTAACAGTACATCAAGTATAATTTGCATTATTTGAAACAAATATTCCATAAATAAATTGCAAATGTTTACTAAGAAAACCCTAATTCTGCAAGGGAAGTGATCTTGCTGTATTGTTTGTCTTCCTTGCTCAAGTTAAGGCATTTATCCATTGCCCTGGGTTCCCTGAAACATAGGTAGCTGAATTTGGATATCAATCAAATTGTGTCCTCAATCAAACTCTCCCAAGAATAAGCAAAAATGCCCACGGTGACCAAAGGACACTTGTTTCCTAACTGGGCTCAGATGAGGAACCTTCTTAGTTTTGAATTCTGTACCAGAACATTTCACATCTTCAGACAGTGCTTACCTATTCCCACTCTCTTCCTATGTTTCCTTCTCTTTTCAGTGATTTTTACAATAGTATTGTAAACTAAGCAAAAATCATAGAATCATAGAATGGTTTGGGGTGGAAGGGGCCTTTAAAGGTCATCTAGTCCCACTCCCCTGCAAGGAGCAAGGACATCTTCAACCAGGTTGCTCAGAGCCCCCTTCAACCTTATCTTGAATATTTTGAGATACAGGGCATTTACCACCTCTCTGGGCAACCTATTCCAGTGACTCACCATTGTAAAAAATTTCTTCCTAATATCTAGTCTGAATCTATCCTCATTTGGTTTAAAACCATTACGCACTATGCTATCACTACAAGCACTATTAGAAACTCCATCTCCATCCTATTAGCCCCCTTTAAGTACTGAAAGACTGCCAAAACATCTCCCTGGAACCTTCTCTTCTCCAGGCTGAAAATTCCAATTCTCTCAGCCTTTTCTCACAGGAGAGGTGTTCCAGCCTCTTATAATTTTTGTGGGACTCCACTGGACCTGCTCCAACAGGTTCATGTCTTTCCTCCTGAGAGTTGAGAACTCCAGAGCCAGATGCAGTGCTCCAAGAGGGATTTCATCATATCAGAGCAGAGGGGCAGAATTACTCCCCTCGACCTGCTGAAAATCTCTATACCTGGAGAATTTATCCAATGTTTCTATTCCCTATAGGTTTATAACAGTCTCTTTATGCAGATTGCTCCTGGCTCTGCAGATTTCTTCAGCTCTCACTTATGAATTAATTTCCCCAAGCATAGCAACAAACTCTTGCTCAATAGTTACTATTCTGGACAGATACATATTGCACAGAGTTGGTTGTTTATATAGTACAATAAATTCCAGCTTTAGTACAATTTATGTAAAGCAAAATACAAAAGTCAGACTACTGCACAGCTAAACTAGCTGAGCAAACTAGCTGAGAAGATAGAAAATTCTACATTTGGTTGGTAACAATTTAGTTAAATTTCTAGTCTTGCTAACAAAAAAGAATGTGACACATCAAGAAACAACTTTAATTAAATAATATCACAGATATCACAGGGCTTGTATAAATGTGAGCAGGATGTTAAGTTCTCTAAAACAAAAAAGCCATGGTCCACTGATGTCGCTGTACATTCTTTTAGAAAGGTGGTAGCAAATTAAATGAGAGTGCAGCAAATTAAACTTGCAAAACTTCACCACAGTCCATTTCTGCACCATCTTCCATCATGCTGGCTGCTTGTTGAGGTTTATTACTATGCTACTACTTCTACATTCAGCGTTTTGGTTCATTAACTTAAGTAACAGAATACCCAAACAAGCAAGGTAAATTGCTGCCTTTACACTGTCTCTAACTAGACATGGCACATTATTCATTTAGACTGGTCAAGAAACAAAAAAAACTGAAGTCCAATGTATCAGAGCTGCTTGACAGAATTTATTGGCTGTCTTGGCTCAGCTCTTCAGGCATCTTCTAGGCTGATAACTAATGCCAAAGTCACTGTCCTGGTATCTGTTACAAACACATTTCCTATGCTCCTTCTGCCTCTGCTCCTCTGACTATTTCTGGCTGGTAACCTTTTCAAGCTGGATTTCTGTTATCTGGAAGGGGGCAGACCACAGCTCATCTTCTGAAATATGAATAAACCTTCTGTTTAATTGATAGCTCTGTTCTCAGTGTTGACAGATAGGGCACAAATTTGGAAATAGAACAGAAAGCTGTAACTTTTGTGTAGCATTAAAAATGCTTTTAAATGTTGTTATCATTTGTTTTAAATAAGAGAATAAATATCCACTACCTCTTCTCTACTGAAATAAAACTCTCTAAAATATAAAAGACACTCCATAATAGATGTCCCAGACCAAATCTCAAAAAACTGTTTAAAAATTATATTCATGTATGATTTAAATTCTTTTCAAGGTTATATAGCTAGATTCTTACTCATATTTTTGATCATGTTTCCGGCTGAGCTTGATAGCTTCCAACAGGGTTTCAACAGCTTGATATGACTTATTGGCTGTTTCAGTTATCTGGCGTTCTACCTTACCTTAGAAAGAAATACAGAAAGTAGATTTTCAAGATGTTAATAATTTTTCTCCTGTGAGACCCACCCAATCTGTTTTTTCCTCCAGAAAAGTTAAACAACACAATACATTATCTATTCTCTTCCTGATAAGCAAGATCTTCTCCAGTTTGTTTAAAAGATAATGTACAATGCTTCTGTAACAATTCTCTTCACAGAGTAGCTAAAATAACCGAACTTGGGAATCATAATGACCCCTAACATTTCCTGATCCCAACTATCAGAGCACTGTATATGAGGAGCTACTGAGCAGGCACAGGCCTGTTCTGTGCTGTGCTGCACACACAGTGTGGCCCTCAGGCCCCTGTTGTGCTGGGCACATCCCACAGGATAAACACAGCCGGCTTGCTGTAAGAAACCTGTTGGCAGCATCTTCTCAGTACCTTTCTCTAAAAGTGAAGCAAGAGGTTCTTATGTGAACATGCTTTTTGTTTGACAGTAGAAATGATGAATAGCATTGTTTTCTCTCAGGAACACCTAAAAGACCAAAATGAGGCAACTTTTTCACAGACAGGATTTGCACATTATGCTACACCCTGACTGGAGGCAGGTTCAATACTGCACAACTTGGAGTACTCAGTCTCTGTAGTAATAGGAGATTATTTACACTGTCACATTTTTCTTTTATAGCATTAACTCCAAAAAATGGCCTTCTAAGAGACAAATTACAGAGTCTTCAATGTCTTTTTGGCTGGGATCCTCACAAACCAACACCTCATGGTGCAAAACATAATGTTCTTAATCTTGTTGGCCACACCCTTGGATCCCTGATAACATACAGTAGAAAGTGTTTCTAATCCAGTTTTGAAATTATTTGTAGAATAATGCATCCTGAATTCCCGTCGTGTGCTACTAAACACAGGAGATACATCTGCATCTAGACAGTGACAAATGTCCAAACTTATTCTAGTTTTACAGTAAAATGTCTCCATTTTAAGAGACACCATGCATAACATTGCCTAGGATGGCACTTGGGATGTACAAACAGGGTTTATTTACCTATCTGAAAAAGAAGTTCAGCTTCCAAATCTAATTTTTTTGTTGCAGATGCTCTGCAAAGATTCAAGGCTGATTCTAAATGCTTGAGAGCATGTAGCCATTGCAAGGGATCAGTTGCAGCTGTAGAAGCTACTTTTTCAGATAATGTGTGCCCTAAAGAAAAAAAACAAAACAGCTCTTCGTAAATTATTTACAACCAATTTATGCAAAAATAAGCTAATTCCTTAGAAGAAATGCTGCTACATATTTACTGTTACAATCTAATTCCCAAAAATTCAAGTGATTGATGGATAGAAATACAAAACTATAATAGTGTTTCACTATTGTATGATGTCACTGACGTTTACCTACGCCACTCAAAAGAAGCCCAAGCTACACCAATAAACTTATTCATAAAATACAAGTAAAAATTAACTAAAATTTAAAAATAATAATGAGTTGTGCTTTTCTTACCAATTTTCATTTTGACTTTGGCTAGCATGTTAATATGTGGCAGGTAGATATTCTTCATAGGTAAGACTGGGCAAGTCAATGTACTGTCTTCTGTTTGCCATTCTATGGGTTCACCACAATCAAAAATCTGTGAAAAGAGTATGTTCAGTAAAACCAAGTTGCAGACAGCAAATTAAATAGTAGTTTGAAAAAGTAAGTTAGGTATTGCAAAACTGAAGTGTCTTGAAAAGAGCACTAGAAAAGGATTCAACATTCCTGAATTCCTTTACTTTAGTGTGTACTTGTCTTGCAGAAGAGTCTTGTGATGCAAACAAACAATTTTAATGAAGTCTTGATTGACATTAATAATGTTAGGCTTTGGTTTTTGAAAGAAAACTCCCTAAAATCAGTCTTTTAGAAATAGATCTCACAAGTAACCAAAGCCCTGGAAAGAAACTGTCATTTCTACAAAGAAATCTGACATCCAGCAAAGGCCGGAAAAGAAAAAGAAATTAGCATGTAGGGGCCAGTCAAACCTTTCATTCATGGAGATAAGACATTGAGGAGACACTGTAAAGTGTCTGTAAAGGCTAGCAAGTCTCACAGTTGGAAGTTTGAGTCTGAAGTGATTGGTATGATTCTTATATACTTAGGGAAATAAATATTTCAGTGGATTAAATTTCTGTTTTAGAAAATATGAGGAAAGAATTTGATCTAAACACTTTTCTCTATAACTTGTACCAAGTTCAGATTAAAATGCCTATCTATTTTTGGATCCCAAATAGGTAAATGGTTTAGTGCTCTCACGAAGTTCATGTCTTTAGATTTTTTTTTTATTACATATTTAATTTTTTACAGGGAAATTATTTCTTCATACCAGTTATAACAATCCATCAACCTAAAATATCATGCTACTTTAAACAGATTGTCCTGATTCAAATTATTCTAAGACACAAAACTAAGTTCTTGGATGCTTAAGAGTTAGGAATTTAATGAGATCTAAATTCTCCCTGAGGTGTTGAGTATGAACATGTCCCTCATTGCAAATGGGAAAAGTGAGTGTTCTGCATCTCTTTAAAGTCAAACTACCTATTTCTTTTTTCACATCTGGATGTGTATTTTGCAGCTATTCAGTATTTTTCAATTCTGTGAAAATACTAGACTACATCTGTGAACATGCATGATGAGTATGGATAAAGAGTTTGGTAAGATGAATGACTTCTTTACACTATTCTAATGTATTTAAAACTGAAGTGATCAGTCACTAGGAATAGCCCTTCTTAATAACTGATAAAATAACTTCCAGGATAAATAATTAAGGCTGTTGCAAGGACTTGGATATGCACTGTCATGTACTCACTGCTTTAATGGTAAGCTCATGTGCCAAAGCAAGCAAGTTTAATGGTTCCACTGCAGAAGAGCAATGTTCTGAGTCCTCTGCTATTTGCAGTGGCAGTATGTCTGCCAGCAGAAGCATACTTTTCACAAGAGTCAAAGAAGCTGGCAGGGAAATAAACGTATCCTCTTGGAGTAAACCGATGATATTCTGTTTGGACACAGACAACATAAACCAAAGTAGTTACTATATTCCTGTCTATTTATGAGGACAAATAACACAAAGTGAAAAAAAATCTATTTTAGAGACACTATTTCAAGCTTATTTAATGCTGCCATCAGCTGTTCTGACTACACAAAAAATTCATCAAAGAAAAGGGAACAGTTTTTCCTTTGTGTTCAAACCTGCAAAAGAAGTTTAATGTCTGCCACAGGACGTTTTTCTTGCAGGTCAAGAATAGCAGCTTGCACCATCATTTCAGCCTGAGTCTCAATATCACCAAAGGCTTCTGCCTCTAATATTACTTCGTTTATCACACTTCTGCGCTCAGCCACATCATTTCCTAAAAGAGGAGAATATATGAATAGTAAAAATACTATAGAAAATACTTTATTGTGTGTTCTACCATTCTTAAGTATTTCTACACTAAAAAGTTACAGAAAATATGACATTATGAATTCCACATTGCACATGTACCATTTCATCAATTTTGTGTCAACTTTACTTTTAAAAGAAAGAAAAATCACTTAGTTTCTAAACAGTAGGTGTAAGTTCATCCAAATGCATGCTTTTTATGCAAGCCACCAGCATAAATAGGAAGGTATTTTAGATCTGTCCTGCTTATTCAAAAATCTGATTTTAGTTAAAATTGCAAAATAGTAACAGGCTGCAGAGAAATTATCCAGAACTGATTAAGTAAGAGTTTGGCAACAGACTTAGACTGATTTTGGTACTTAAGTGAACATCAGACTTGTATATAGAACCAAGGAATGAAACACATGTTATTCATCACCCAACTTCAAAAACTGTATTTTGCAATATCTCTCTTAAATCCTTAAAAAATAACCTGGAACATTTTTAGGAGCTATGTAGGGATATTTCATTTATTGGAGATATAGAAAGGAAAAAATATTTTGAGACTTTTAAAACCAGAAGTACTCAGCAACTGTGCTTTTTAAAACAACCATATTTTCTTAATTACACTAGAACAGTTGAAATTTTCAGACACAATTATCAAAATATAATGACCATTAAATAAAATTAATATAATACTTTCTGTTTTCATGTTCTAGGAGACACTATGCTCATAAATATATTTTCCTTATTGGATTGGATGAATTTAAAACAAATAATTGTTCAGTGATAATACAGACCCAGACTTAATGCTAGTATTTTTTAACCATGAATAAGAATTGTGTCTACATAGGCTCATTTGTCCATTATAATCCCAAAATCTAAAGCAAGAAAGTGTAGTACCTTTCATATCACCAACACCATATATCTGTGTCACAAGTGCAGTCACTAACGCTGCTCGACACCTCAGCCACAAATGTACATTCATGTGCCCTTGTGCTGTTACATGGGGAGGGAGGTGAACACCTTCAGTGGTGGAGTCCTAATAAGTCCCAAAAGCAAGAAAAATGTTACTTTCTGAGTAACATACTTTACTACAAACAAGGCAACAGGGCAGCATCAGTCTAAAATAAATGAAATTATTACAAATTATAGTAAATTAACAGTAAATTCTAAAAAGAAGGTTTTTTTGAAGGTTAGATACATATTTTAATAACAGGAGGCCATTTATATTTAAATTTTAATATACATAAAATAATTTTAAGCACTGAATATTAAACCACTTTTTATGTGAGACTCCATAAATATATCTATATACTATATTTCTTATGAAGAATAATTCTAAGAGTTTGGATTTTATTCCACTCAAACAGAAATATTACACAAAATTCTAAGGCACATAAAAGTTTAAGAGCAAGATCAGTACCAATTTCTGGTACCTCATTAATGACTAGAAAGAAATTTTTAGTTTTTGATTTCTAGGTTTTTGTGTTTCTGGTGTTTGGAAATGGATATTAGTGTAATGCAGTACTACAAGTATTTGTGAGAATTTTCAGCTCAACTCTTTGTGCTATCTTCATATATTCTAAAAAGTCTTTCTGCTACTAAAATTCTACACTCCATGTTCTACTATTTGTTTCAGCAAGCAATCACTGGACAATACACTACCTGCATTTTACTCATACAAAAAATCATCAGGACTGACTTGCATTGATGCAAATGAGGAAGAAATATCTATAGCTCAGTTACTGGCTACAGCACCTTCCTAATAAAAGAGAAGAGCAAGTGCAGAGAGACAGAAGCCCCTGATATGCAACACAGAAAATAATTACATTGCATGCAAGAAAGTCCAGTCTCAATAGACGTTACAAAATCTCACTGCTTAACTGCTCTGTCCACGTGAGTCAGTTGGACTCAAGAGTGACTGTGTGGTGTGTGACCAACAGGCTCTCCAAAGGAGAGGTCAGAATCCCTATGTGTTGGACAACAGAAGTCAGCTGAAATCTTGCTCCATGTGGAACACAGCAATGATGTGAATGGTCCATCTGGCTCTTTGAAAGAGAATTCAGACTTCAATCAGAAAATCTAAAGCACCTTAACTGAATAATACAAGAATTTCAACTGATAGCTATTTTTTTCATTTCCTTTTTCTTTGAGGGGTTTTAAACAAAAGAAGATTTTCAGTGGTGCCATTTGAGAGTAATAGAAATAAAAACTGTAATTCCTAACGTCATATAAATTATAATGATGCTTACAGACACATTGAGCACACCTTAAGCAAGCAGGTATCTGAAGCATGTCAAAGATCATTTTTTCCTCAGGTTAATGGTAACCACATAATACAAATGACTGCTATGTTCTAATATTATGAAAATCGCTCAAGACTTAATACAAGAAAGATTCATATACAAAGTTTTTAAGTTTAAAACAAATATCCACACATACCAAACACTCCCTTTCATCCTTTTCTTCTTGAAAATGTGCCATGTCCATGCTAAAAACTTTTGCATCTTGGAGAAGTCGAATTGCAGAGAAAGCCAAAGCAACACTGTGGTATAGAGCAATATTATTTAGAAATACTAATTATATTTGTCACTTTATTGTTTTATTTAAAAAGATACTTCTTTTTTTGCTATGCCAGAGATGTAAATCACCAGTTACCAATTTTTGTTTCAGTAAAACAAGATTGCACTCAGACTATTTTCTGAATTTGTAGGCACTGCATTACGAAAGCGACAAAAGAGCAGTAAGAGAAGAAGTTTTGCCAATAACAGACATAACCTGATAATATCTCACTGTTAGGGTGGTCAGGCATTGGAATAGGTTGCCCAGGGAGGTGGTGAGGTCACCATGCCTGGAGGAGTTTAAGAGGCATCTGGATCTGGGTGATACAATTTAGTGGTTTAGGGGTCACAGTGGTGATGCTGGGTTCATGGTTGGACTTGATGAGCCCAAGGTCTCTTCCAACCCTGATGATTCTATTATTTTATCAATAGTATATAAGCTGAAATATATCATATTCTGTTGGAGCAATCAAAACAGAACTCCATTATAATTTCCAGTTACACAGAGAATCATTTTGGCTGGCAAAGACCTCTAAGATTGTTAAGTCCAACTTTTAGATCTAGTCAAATCAGTAGATCAAGACCAACCATGGCATATCTGTCTTCAGGGATAAGTTCTTAGAAATTAGAAGATGTAAAAATACTGAAAATTACAAGATACATTATGAGAGTTCTATATCATCCACAACTAAGGGTAATACCTTTTTCCTTAAAACTTTTCCGGGCTATGCATTAATCCTTCTGTTAAATCCACATGGTGAATACTCACAGAATCTTAGTAAACACCACCAATGTGATGAGGCAAAACCTCATCAATACGAAATCACATGACATTTCATCTACCATACTCCCTAAATACATATCCTAAATTTTTTTCTGGAGTTCACTCTGAACAGCACCTTTGAAAGATACAAACACCATTAGGACTGATGCAGCATTCAACCCTATGTGCCAAAAAATGATGGGCTTAGATCTCAAAATATTGTCAGGTTTCTTAAAATATGAACAAACTACTGCGTTTTTTCTTTTTCTGCTGTCTTTATAAACACTCAGATGCACTCAAATAATGTTACATTTTCATTACATGTACAAAAATATGTATCTACAGTAGCAGACTTTGTGAATACAATTATTTCATGATATGAAAACATCTGCAAAGCCATCATAGACAGAAGACCTTCTTCATAACAGGAATTGTTGTCCAGAGAAAACACTATTCAGTATATTGCCAAAATCAATGTCTCTTTGTATTGGTTTCTCCCAATTGCACATTTTCCTCTATGTCTGTAAATCTTTACTTTCGTACATCTTCTCTAAAACACTTTTGAGTTTGGTTTTGGGGGTTGTTTATTTGGAATTTTTTTACAATTCTACATCTTCTCTGCCCACAGAAACATTTTTCTAATAATTCTAAGCTACCAGAGAGTATGCCTAGCTCACAACTTAAAAGCAGGTTAATTGTTAAAAATTGTTAAAAATGTGTAACCAAAGTTCTCATCTATGCTGGCTTTTTACATAAACTCTCTTTACACAGAGACTGGCTGTTATGAAGCATATGAAAAAAAATAGAAAAGAATTATCAACACCTTAAAGTCCTTTTTACACTGCCGGAACAATGAAAAGATCTTTTAATGCAAGAGAGATTCAGGGTCTTCTTGAATTTACTGCTTTTGAGCTGCTCTAGACTAATGGTTGCAAAGCCAAAGATCTTGCACAAAGAATTCTGAACAAGAGCTGAACTACTTCTAAATTACACACATTATTCTGTCAACATATGTATAACCACAGGATGGATAACCTCCTGTTAAGATAAGAGAGCAGTTAAAGTCTTCCTGACATTTCTGATTCTATCCTCCTTGCTGTTTTTGTGATGCAGACCTGGATGGATTACACCAATTCAGCACAAATAGACCCCAAAGTAACAATGAGAACCAAAGCCGTTAATATCTTGGCTTTTACCTTTCAGAATTCAATCCTCATGAATCTCCTTCATCATCCCTTTACCTCAGTTTTATTCAACAAAATGAAAACAGAATAAATCAATGTTGAATTTGATGATAAGTTTCTCTCTAACAACAGAAAAGGTGAAACAGAATTTGCTTATAAAAGCAAACAGAAAAAAGGATAATGCAATTATGTACCCCAACTGCTTTTTTTTAAGTTCTCCCTGGAAACTGAGGCATCAAAGTTAAAATTACAGCAAAATCTGACTTTTCTTAAAACATTGCTGGAGTTGCTAGGGTTCACATCTCAAATACCTTGGAGAAGGTAGAGCACCTACAAGTATATATGGGCTATTAACAAATATTAACCTAAATTCCTCAGCACCACTGCCTCAAGTTAACTGCTCTTGTCAACATTTAGCAATATTGAAAATGAGACTACTTTTACCTACATGCTTACACATAAATTTCTTAAGTAAAATATAGACCACAAGCCCAAAGATTCATGTATGCCTTGTTTTAAGTCACAATTTATTCACATAAGCATACAAGCACACATTTGGGTAATTAAAAAGTTCACATTTATAGGACAGACACCATGTAAGTACTCTCCTTGAGATCAATGGGATTAGTCCTTTACATAAACTTATTCTGAAGCATACATTTTTTTGCAAGACAGAAGACTGTAATGCAGAAGCTTCCCTTGATGAAATTTTTGTGACCCTCTTCTGCTGTCAACAAGAGTGATGTGTCTATATATTTCCCTTGACAAAATACACATCCTTTTATCGGCTGAATCAGAAAGTGACAAGATGATCAAAATAGGAAAGTACAGCTGACTATAACAATTTCACCACTAGGTCATTTCGCCAAAGGAAAAAAAAAAAGATGAATTTCTGTAATATCATGCAAAGTTTGATTTCTAGGCTGGCAGGCAGGAAACATTCAGCTGTCTGAAGAAATGTTTCATTTGTATCTGAGGCAGACATATCAGCAGCTTCCATGTCAGTGCAATAAAACTGCAAAATAGGTTAAAAAACCCCAAACTTTTACTTTGTTTTTTGATGCGTTTTTTCCCCTGATACTGACCACTATCAATATATAAGATCCACTAAGCAAACACCCATCAAAAATTTGAGAGTCACAAAAAGTGATCTATAAAATGCTTGACATCCATTGAAATCCTTGATATTCTAAGAAAGTTTCTTCAATTTGAGCCAAGTTATAAACCAACAGAGAAACTAGTCTCTAGGATAGAAACTGCATGGCAAAATGAAGGGTCCTGCACTGAAATATCTTGCATGTACTGGAACCAGTTCAGCAGGGTGAGAATGTCTGAGACAGGACTCTACTAATGCAGGTTTTACCAAGCCTAGTATCAAGCTAAGATTACACACACAATATTTCATAGGTGTGCATACTGCTTCTTGATTACTAGTATAGTGACTTTATAAAATTCAGGACACTCAAAAGTATGATGAGGTGACTGTCAGTGACTGGTGGATGTTTCCTTGACAATTTATACTGGATTAATCTAATTCAAAAAGCACTGAAATAGATTTATATTTCGTGATGAGAAATGTCCACAAATAACGTACAAGTTCTTACTTTGCATCTCCATTAATGACATTATTGCTAAATTATACAGTCTTAATATCTGAATTATTGGGAAACTGCTTTCTTTTAAAATAACATACACAAAACCTGGGGGAAAGACCACATTGCAGACTATTACTGTTTTCAGTTCAGTAGTCTATACAGCACTGTGAAGCTCCTGTCCTTGTTAATTATTTTTATTTCTGTACCATAACAATGCAAAAGAAACTGTGCTATTTAAAAGGTATTGATTTTGAGAGTGTTTATTCAGCTAAGAGAGCTGAGAGAAGGAAGGTGGCTTGTTTTGTCATAGAATAAACCATTTTTTTTAATTGAGTAAAAAATCGCACTGAGACTGGTTTATCTATTGGCCTGATGAGCCACCTACCACTTAATCAGCAATCTTCACCACTATTTCAACAATTAAGAAATAGTTAATTTTTCCCTTTTTTTGATGCTTACTGTGCTGTAAGATTTATTGTAGCAATTCTGGTGTGCTTAGTTAGATTAGACCTAACAAACATTACAAATACTGATTACATTGTACCAAATCTCAATTTAGTCTGGCAGGTGATGGTGCTACACCTAAGTATGCTCCATCTGCAGTTAGCAATTTGTATGCTCAAAGATTTTTCCCTCTAATAAAATATTAGATAAAAAGAGCTTCACAATGATAAAATTATGATGCATTGTTAAACTAACATCCTTCTTACACAAATTAATGCAAAATTACAGGTATGCTAAACAGATGAATCCTCCTAGATAAAAGACCAAAACAATGCTTGGAATTTAACATCTACAAAGAGTTAATAAATTTCTGTATGTCCAGTATATTCCAAGAACATTAAAATTTTAACTTCATTAAATTTTCCAAAAGAAATCAGAATCTCAAAAAAAAATCACAGAATTTGGGAATGTTAATTTGGAGAAAATATCAGGCAGATATATACAGATACATAGAGATAATTCAGCCATAGAGATAATATAACAGTATTTTAAACACCATCACTAACAATATAATTAATGCTGCTAAAATCTATCCTAATATGCTAATGTTTACTTCAATGCTTTTTAATCATTGTAATTTAAAAAATAAAATGTTGATGTTTTAATTTGAAACCAGTAAGTACATCAAGAAAAAATGTTCCTTTAGGACAGAAACACAGGGCATTCTAGAACAAAGTAGAATTCAGTAGTTCAGAGATACCATTAGTCCTCTGTTGTACAATTTAAAATTATAAGAACACATGTGATCTAACATATCTAGACTTCAACCAAAGCCATGAAGATTGAAACTTTTTCTTTGTTTTTATACAACAATTTATCACAAAAACACCTCACAGAGAAATCGTAACTGATTCTCTGGGCTGACTGAATTCTGGCTCTATAACTGATCATCTTTTAAAATGCAAAACAAAGCAATAATAAAAAAATTAAATGCCTGTGTATCTTACATTTGTAAATATACTAATGGAGTTGTTACAGATAACTACTAAGATTTGGAATGCTGATAGTAGTAATAAAGAAATTATTTTTTTAATCACTGGTGGTCAAGGCTGTGCAAGATAAAGTCGTTCATAGTATTACTTACCTGAGAGCTGCTTGATGCCGTTGATGAGAAATAGAAGCAAGTTCAAGTTTGGCCTCAATAAGAGCCTCTAAATCTTCCACAGAACACCGAGATATGTCCCCATCATATTTTTCCTTTATGTCCTGTACAAAATAGCTAAGACTTTCTTCAGCTTCTGACAATAAAATCCCCTAGAGAAGAATACAGGGTTGTATGATTAAAAAAAATAAGGAAATAAAAATTTTCTTTAGAATTTTTTTTGTGTATAGCCTGCTATCACTGCATCATAAAATAAATCAACTTAAGTGCAATATGCCTTTTCTATAAATGGGGGTGGGGTGGATAATTCTGCTTCTCTCAGGTTTTCAGCAAATGTGTGTCAAATCAGCAACACCTTAACTGTGCCTATATTATTGCCATGCATGCTTAACTACATATTTTAAAGCTTAGCGATGTTATTCACTAATTTCCCATTCTTTATCTAATAGCTATACTTGATAACTTTATACTATACTTCTCACTATGCTTAGTAATTTTAAACAATAAATACCATATTAAAAACAACATTAAAGATGTCAAAAGAAGTATTACATTCTTTATTAGATATATTTTGACATCCTTGTGTGCAGTATGTATCCTGGAAGTTCAAGTATAATTTACAGTCTTTCTGATCAACAAATCTGTAGGAAGCTGTGAAAAACATATCTAAAAAGAAGTTATTTTAAATTAAATCTCACTCATGGAGCTTTCAACAGAATTAAAAATTAATAGAAAGATTTGCATCATCCAATATATTACTTTGATCAAAATTCAGAGCTCTGCTTAAAAAAAATCACAAAAAAACCAAACCATAAAAACCCCTCCAAAAGAATAGAATAGCTAAAGAAAAATCAAGATTAAGAAATATATTATGCCTCTTAAATGAGCCCTATTCAATCCAAATGAACATTTATATTTTAGTTTTTTTCAAGTTGCTATTTTCAAATTATAACAAAACTTTCAAATTTCTAGTGTATGACCTATACCAATTGTCATAAAAAATTCATCCTCCCTTCTCCAGATGTACTTGTTGAAATACTTTGCTTGTAACAATGGCCAAAAGTAGATACTTCCAAAGTGGAAGAACCTTTTGAATGAAGAATATGTCAGCTCTTAATTTTGGTCTTTTTGTGATGTGAAACTGACAAGCATGAAGTTTACAATTAAACAAAACAAAATCCAATTAAATAAATCCCCTTCAGGTCAACAAGCTAATAAGCTGTTATGTTTTCTTCAATATAAAGTACCAGAAAGAGCAACGTGAAAATTTTGAAATATTTCACATATAAGAATGGTAGAGAATGTTTATTTGTACAGCATATTGCCCTATCAAAGAGTCTCTGACATGTTCTATAGATGGAACCCTCTGAAAGGAGATGATTTTATTTTGAAATCCCATTCAGTCTTTACCCTTTATGCTGACATAGTCATACTGAGATCTGATTGTGGAAATACTTCCCATCATTTGAAAAATTATGCACCAAAAATGAAAAATGATTGCAAAAAATAGTCAACACTTCATGCACAGCTAGCAAGACTACAGTGAAATTAAAAACAGGAATTTTTAGTCTCCTTTTTCTTACCATCCTCTCATCATAATTTCTGTTACATGGAAGGCATTAGCAATGCTTTTTTGGATCAATCTGCATTTTCTTAATCCTTTTCTCCTAAAAACCAAAATTACCTTCAGCATGGCCATATTTAATTCATCTTTACAGTCAACAAGATGCACCATTCCGTCACTCTGTTCCTGTTGTCTCGAATCCTGATCAGCATCACCTGTCAAATGCATTGCGGATAAAATATCAGATAACAGATGCAGAACCAAAGCATTCTCAGTAATTTGAAGAACATATCCCTTTTCTGTCTACTTACAACTGGGACTTTCAACATCAAAATAAGTAATAATGGAACAAATGAATAATAATAATAGTAGTACTAAAAGAATAATAAAAGAACCTTAACAAGTCTTAATGTTTATTTCCATAATGACTGAATTTTTTCAGCAACCTTTAAAATTAATATTGTTCATAATATGACATATTAACTCACAGGCAGTTAAAAGTGAAAAAACCATGCTTGAAACAATATAAATAAACTTTTCCACCACCCTTATAATTACCTTTTAGATTTGATGCTGTAGTTTTGCTTGGTTCTGGCAAGCTGCTGTTGTCAACAGAATATACATTTTTTTCAACTTTTTCAGGTATATTATTTATGGTGGCAGAAAGACAAATGATGAGATGCATTTTGGCTAAGGTTAATTTATTCATAATTTGTTGATTGCACAGTGGCACCACTGTTAAAGACAGATTCCAATTAAATGTTTCTTCCAGTATCTACAAGAAGGTTAACAATTGGGATTATTTGAAATGGCACGTTTTACATTTTTCTTGTTCGATACATGCTCTGCTTCTATTAATAATGACACAAATCAACAATTAACATGAATAATATTAGTAATATTCTCATTTATTATGAATGAGTTCTTTTTTTTTTCCAAACTTCACCCCTTAGTAGGCTGTAGCACTTGCTACAGCCTCAGAGATTGGTTTTACAGCAGAAGGTCTGTCTATGAAGTTACAGCTATTATCACTGCAAGTTCTAGTTTTCTGCATTGTAGGTAAATCTGTAGTTCAAAAATCTCAACTCAAAGAAAAGTCTGCTGTTAAGAAAGGAAAAAAATTCTGCTATCACATCATTCTAGCATATTTCATAGACTCTTTTTGTTATTCATTATAGCATCCTTGTTTTATCATGAGTTTAATAGTTTCACTTTAGATTAATAAATTTAGAACTTGAAAGTCTACACAGATTGGCAAGACCATGAGACCAGTAACAGCACCACATATACTGTGAATTGTTCAAATCAAAAGCTCAAGATAATGCACAACTTCAAAATAAAACAGAAAAAAGTGAGATCAAAAGCTGTCAAGATACACTTCTCATTTCCATTGCCTAATACCAACTGTTGTAGGAGACACACAAGCTTACTGCAAACAAGAGAGAAAAGTGGAGGGGAAAAGGAAGGTAATTACAAATTGGTAAATTAATTTACCAATTTGTTTTAATGGTACAACTTTTTCACATTCTGCTAACATTTACCCCTACCAACTCAATGGATCTGTGAGAAGGGTAATAAAAGGAAATAATAAAAACTGAAAAACACAAAACAAGTTATTGATTAGTAGGTGATTTTAAATAAAATGAGAAAAGGACTGTGTAGACACTGGTTTATAGGGTCACCATTTAAATTTTTTTCCCCCACAAATGCACTTCAACCCCCATCTGAATTAGGACAAATCTATGAAGACAACTCTGATTAATAGAAATTATAACATTAAAAGCCTGACATTCTCAATATTTTAACAGGATAAACACCCAACCTTCAACATCACAACAAAGCCTGAATACTTCCATTAGTGTGTTTTGCACAGAAAAGCCACTGATTTGTACACATTAGATCTCGCATCTGAAAAATGGTGAAAATGGTAGTTGCCCTTCCCTTGAGAGGTCAGCCATAAAATTTAAAATTGAGGAAATAGTAATCCATTGACAAGAATGTCTTCTATTTACTGAATTTTTTAATAATAACAAGGATATTTTCTCTTAAGACAGAGAAGTAAATATTTATGTATAGCATAAAACATTTACCTCTTTCAGGTTTTTTTTACCTGCAAATTTGTATCAGTCATGAGAGATTTTGAGGAATCAAATTTCTGTAAGGCCTGTAAAATGGACAAAACCAAAAGAAAGTAATGTGTTACAATATGAGTATAAAACCAATGAGTTAACAGAGGTGTGGGGAGGGAAATTTCTCTTCAAATCAGCTCATTAAATTCAATTTGTTGTGCTTCACTGTCTGCAACACAGGGTAAAGGAAGCAAACATGAAGTTTGTCCAATGTTTAACAACCCTTTTGGTGATGAAATTTTTCCTACAGCTCATGCTGAATTTCACCTGGTGCTCTGTCCAGAAGTCTTCTGTCATGTCACCTACCCAAAAGCACCACTCAGATAAGGGAGACGGTGATTGCATTTATCCAGGATTAAATCATTTGGTATGTGCTTGGGAAAAAGGAATTGGTTATGGGGGAGTATCGTCGTGGTCTATGCATTGAAGAAAAGACTCTTGACGACAATTTCAGAAGGCTAATATGATTTATTAAAATGACTCCATAATTCTAGTATTTTTCTATATCTGCTCAGCAGAGAGCATTCCATGCTCCTGCTGCTGCTTCGTCCAGGGAATGTGTGCCTCTAGTTTACAATATCAGAAAGATAAAGTAATTTCAGTTCCATCTCCTCATAGGTAGGAGGAGGCCAACCAATTCCATGTCCTTGAAGAACAGACACAGATATTTTGTTTACAGAAAGCTTATACAGAGTAAAAGACAGCAAAAGGATGTTCTCCCATAGGAAAATGATCAGAAGGCTTACACACAGAGAAACTTATAATATGTTCATAGCAGCAGGGGAGGCTTACCCAACAACCTGATCTGCCTGCACAGGCATGCTCACAGGTAACCCAAAAGTCCAGGTCAAGTGTTAACAGCTTCCAACACTTGTAGCACATTAGTGAGCAGATAGAGGGAAGCTCAAACTGACCTGGGGTGCTGTGAGTGTCAAGGCTCTGTGGGCAGCAATAGCTCTTAGGGCCCAGCATCTCCTGAAGCTGCCCCCGCCCTCCCCAGGGCCCAAGACCCCATGTCAGCTTTACCCATACTTTTCATGCCTGCATCTGAAATCACACATTGTTTTTTCTACAGTAGTATCTGCAGTACTCACTGTGTAAAACACATGTTTCAAAATTGTTTTTTGCCCCTGATGTTTAGCGAGAGATTTTAATGTCATTCAAAGCCTACTATTTGACTCATTTATTGAAAGGAATTTAGGAATTTCTCAGGAACATGTAACAACTTGCAGATATGGAGTATGTGCAGTTTCATGAAGAAACTTGATTGCTACAGTTCAATGTCATACTTTTCTGGTGTTTACCTGCATTTGTTCAGTATATCTGTATCCTGCTGGTATTTTCCATGGAATTCTCTCGCCCGAAATGAGCAAAGACAGTTCATGAAAGGCCTCCGTAAAAAATCCAATATCTGTAAGTACTTTAATCTATGAAAGAATAACAAAGCCTTTGATTTGACTGTTATTCATTATTCTTTTTGCTCAAAATAAAATGTATTTAAAGGTAATTTTCAAACAGATTTGGCTACCAGAATAGTACATTGATGGAGAATGATCTTCAATGGAAAGAAATCTTTTACATATTATAGTGAATAATTTCAAAGATGGGTCTTTCTCTTTTAAAAATAAATTCTTTAAAAACTTGCTCCTGACAAAGGGAAAGAACTTGCTTCATCTGGTAAGAGTTTTGACTGCCTGTCCAAGATCAGCCCCTTATCAAAATCTGTTTCAGAGATTTTACTCATTTTAGTCTTGTAGTACTCAGCTACTCTACCTAACCCATATCAGCATTTCCTGAAAATATTTAAAACCAGTATCACTTTGACTCTTAATACTCCTAAAAACTCTTGACAGTTAGACACCTTAAAAAACCCCCCAAAACTCCCAAATTATTTAAACAACAACAAAAACAACAACAAAAGGTGAACATTCGTTAAGACAAAAATCTATTCATAGATTTCATGGAACCTTGTTCTAACATGATAGTAGAACACATACAGAAGTGAACATTTTGGGTAAAAATAGTCATTCATGCTTTGCACTTAAGAAAACATTTAAAAGAAAAGTGGAACAAGATAAAAAATACCAAGTGAGAAGTCTAGACCAAAGAAGGAAAACCTCCTCTTCATTAAATAGAGAGTAGAATTAATTTATCAAAGCACTCAACAGCCTATGTGGGAAATTAACAGTAAATGTGTAAATAACAACAGTAAATGTGTAAATAACTCTGCATGCTACTAAAATTGAGCATATAAATAAGAATTGCATTTAGACAGTACCCCTACCATCTGCCGTGCTAAGAAACACTAAGCAACAGCTGAACTTTAAAGACTTACTTTTAGTAAGTCAATAGTCAACACTTCATGCACACAGAAATATATGAATATTAAGTTGACTACATTTAACAAGGAATTGAAAGGCTTACTTAAAATACAATGTGCTTTAAGAAAGAAAGTTTATTTGATTACCTTGAGGATTCTTCCTTCAATACATTTAACCGGGTCCTTACAAATCTCAGATACAATATATTGGTATAATGTCAACAGAGGTAAGATCTGTAGCAAAATAGTAGGTCATGCAGCTATAAACATCATACAGGGTACAATTATGGAAATACACATTGCAATTACATATCAGAAGTATATAGATAATATAAGATTACTGCTTTGACCATCACACACCATCACTATTTCTCATGCTTTCTGAAAGATTAATGTGTTAAAAAGTTCTTCAGCTCCCTAAAGCTAACCCTTGATATTACCTTATATGTGATTCACAATGTAGGAAGTGAAGCTTGTCCAAATTATTCTCTGTGTTCAAGGTGGGGTCTTTTGCTACATCATTACTGAGTAAACCTACCTGAAATAGGTTGATACAAGGGATTTCTAAAACTGTCTGTATTTTGATGCCATATTTTTTTCAATATAAGTAACAGATGAATAGAATTCTGTAAGCTTTTTAAAATAAACACAATGAAGTCCTGCAACTAAGTGAAATTATACCAGTTGTAAAATAAAGTGGATGGTGATAAGACTTATTGATAAATTTACTTCCATTCATTTTAAATTGAATTTTTTGTAGGGATAAATAACAAAAAACCATTATTATACTGAGCTCTATTTAAGTATAGAGACACTGTATATCCTTCCAGTATCAGAAGGGTGCCTACAGGGAAGCTGGAGAGGGACTCTTCATCAGGAACTGTAGTGATAGGACAAGGAGTAATGGGTACAAAATTAAAGAGGGGAAATTAAGGTTAGATATTAGGAGGAAGTTCTTTACTGTGAGGGTGGTGAGACACTGGAGCAGGTTACCCAGTGAACCTGTGGATGCCCCAACCATGCAAGCGTTCAAGGCCAGGTTGGATGAGGGGTTGAGCAACCTGGTCTAGTGGGAGGTGTCCCTGCCCTTGGCATGGGAGGTTCGGACTACACGATCTTTAAACGTCCATTCCAACCCTAAACATTCTATGGTTCTAGGATCTATTGTTATACAATATTTCAGAAAAAGCAGATTCTTTCCTAACAGATTTATGTGTTTATTGAAAATGAAAAAACTTCCAAAATTTAATTACTGCTCAGCTTTTACATTTTTCTACACTTTAAAATGTCCCCAAGCTTAGAAAATGCTAACAGCATTGCTAGATTTTTGTCAAATTCACTTTAAGTTTTCATAATGTAGCTTAATACTTCTGAATTTGGATTACAAATGCTTGAGGCAAATGTTTTAATTGTACCCCTACAGTTTCCTACTGATATTTGAAGTAGTTCAACAAAACTAGTCTTTGAAGTTTTATTTTTAATAAAACTTGAATTTTGATGTATTTTGATTTAAGTGTCAAATCAACTTAGTGCCCACCATCCAAAACATTCCCACACAATAAGCATTCAGGGGAAATGAAGCTCTCATTCAGCTAAAACCGCAATTGCTTTGACCATGATCCATGACCTGCATCTACATTCTGCTGGCAAAAGTGCAAAAATAATCAAAAATGTGCATGGCCATGTGAAGCAAGCAGTCAAATTAAGTGCCTCTGCCTCCAGGTACTTGTCTGTTCCTTGATTTTACTGGATCTTCCATAGCGAGGGCAGTTACACAAAACTAAGTAACAAAGTGAACTCCAGTAACACAGCTTGGGAAAAAGCAACAGTGGGAGTTAGCCTGGAGTTCCAAAAGAAATCAATCCAACAAATGGCTTGCTGACAAAAAAGGTGTAATATCTTTCTGCCTCCTCCTGTCTAACTCCTCTTCCATCTCTACCTCCTAACCTTTGTTACTCCCTGCTGCCAGCACTGCAATCTTTTCCCCTCCCTGGCACTGGCTCTGCTACTGGCAGGACCTTGCCATAAGTGGATTCAACTCATCAAAGCAGGAAAAATCTATCTACTTTTTCAGATGGAGAGTTTTTTGTCATGCTTGATTCACAGAGGTATAAAATAATCACCTGACAGGAAACTGTTAGTGCATACAGGATCAAATTAGAAAAGAGATAGTAATGCACCTTTTTCAGTACTAGTAATCAATTCAATCTATTTATTCTAATGTATAGCAGTGCACTTTGAAGGAAGCTGGATTAAAGTGGAAATGGTCAGACATTAAATGGAGGAAATAGGAATATGACCAGCATAGGAGGTAAATTATAAAAACACTTCATACAGAGCAATAAGAGAATATGAAAGGGAGAAAGGCAGAAGGGACTTTTATCTACTGGAAGTTAAAGTATTGAAACCATTCTGGACATACTGTATTTAAAGTATTTTTCTGTAGAGTGTATTTTAAGTAGCATATAGTAGAAAATTTCCTCTAAAATGCCTAAGCTAAATGAACCATGTGTTGTCATCTTCCAGAATAACAAATTTTCCTGTGTTTTCTAAAACTTGTTTGCAGCAAGCTATACCTTGGTTTAAGTGCCACAAAACCTAGCCATAGGGGTATTTTGCTAGAGGCTCTGAGGTATCTCGTAAGTACACCCACACAAGAAAGTAAGACTAGGTGTCTTAAAAATAATTTCCAGAGCATAAAAATAATACTTACTATTAAATTTTGTTTTGCATAATGCAGTTCAAACATAATGAAATTCAGACTTCCAACTACAGTAGAGATATCAGCTCTGTAGCGATCAGAGAACAGGTCGACACCAGGAATAAGAATATTTGTTTCATAGTCTACAAAGTCATAGTCAGATGTTGGATGTGGAAGAGAAGCTCTAAACAGGGTCTGAAAGTAATAACAATGAATTATTTGTGAAAAGGTGCACAGGTATTAGTGAGACACTATAAACTCCAACTCATAAATGACTTCATAAACATAACTCCATCAATGCCTTAATTATTCAGCTGTTTCCAGCCACAATATTGAAAAACATTTTTAGAGAAAATGTTTTATGTGTGAAGTTGATGGAGAAATAAACAAGCTGTAAATAATCTAAGGACAGAATGTCTCCCATCATTTCTGGGAGACTTGCTGACTTTAAGGCCAGTTAAAAGCTAGTTCCACCCTAGTTCCACCTTTAACTAGGTCAGGTACTGCAGCTTATCAGCTAGTGCAGCATAAATCATGTAACTAAAAACTAATATGAAATTTAATAATTTCTGAGAGGGTTGCTGACTTTAAAACCAGTTAAAAGTTTGTTTCACTCTAGCTCCACCTTTAACTAGGTCAGCTAGCACAGCTTTAATCATATAACTAAAAACTAATATGAAATTCAAGGAAAGCATTTAAATGTTCTCTCTTAAAAAGGGAAGAATGCTAACATTGTATCTGATGTTGGATATTCCTTCCCAATTTTGTTTATCTTAGTGTAATCAGCAATGATATGCTAGAGAAATTTGCATTTACACTCAGATCTGAGATATTAACAAGCCTAAAGCCTACACCAGAGGTGGAATTTAAACAAGGTTATAAAAGCTTTCCAGTTCAAGGAACAAATTATGGCTTGAACTTCTTGCAGTACAGTGACAGTAATTGATTATATTTTTCAAGACAATCACCCTGCAAGC
Source organism: Leptocoma aspasia (assembly GCA_013399835.1). Lineage (NCBI taxonomy): Eukaryota > Metazoa > Chordata > Aves > Passeriformes > Nectariniidae > Leptocoma > Leptocoma aspasia. The sequence continues at coordinate 7,360 of VXAX01006719.1, read as the reverse complement.
TGCTTCTATCCCAATTAATATCAGACCCACTTCAGTCAAGTCACAATTATTTCTACTGTTATACAACGGGAACAAATGCTTGCTACCATTTCTGTCAAAAGGAGAAATCACCATTGTTCAGCTTTGTAATTGCTCAGCAATTATAGTGCTAGAAGTAAGTCAAAATTCTCCTTCTACTTGGTTTCTCCAACTTGTTCTCCCTTTAGTGAACTTAACAAGTCTTCCATTGTGCCCTAGGGTAGGTCTCACAGTCACAATCATGACACAAAATATCAGACAGTTTGGTTTTGGATGAAGCCAGATAACTTCCTGAAGCTGCACTGGGATGAGGAATCATTGATCCCAGTAGAGTATGACTGGCAGAATACTTGTAGTTCTTTTTCCTGTGCTACTTCTGATACTGGCATCTTAACTTCCATTTAAAAGTGAACTGAAATGCTGGTTTTTTTATCTATAGGTCTTTTTTCTGAAAGTCTGCAAACTTAATTTTCATGGTCTTATTTTCCTTATGAGTGAAACTAGATCATTTTTAGTATCCTCTGATTTTAGAGCAAACTTATTATAGAGCTGAGATTTTAGTATTCCAAACTAATATTTTTCAGTGCTAAAAAAAATTTTAAAATTTCTTTTTTTCTAAGTAGTCTTTGTTCTTGGTTGAAAATTTAAGACAATCTGTGAAGATTCTACAGATCTAAAAGAGAGCACTCTGCTGTTGTTGATGCCATCCAACTCTTCCTGAGCAAAATACTTCAAGAGAAGAAAAATGTATTTGACTATCAAATGTTTTAGTCATCCTTCCTTTTCAGTATTTTTTTCTCTAAGACACTCTAGCCTACTATTGAAGTGATAATTTTTAGGCTATAATACAGAAATAATGTTTAGAAACAAAGAATAAAAGCATTGTATCTAATATGCATAAATTGTCAACTATCTCTGATCTCCATTTTTTCTTTACAACCAAAACAAAAAGAGAATTATTTTAACAGAGGGTCATTTTAGAAGCAATTTGTTAACTTCATGAATATGAACTGAAATTGCATTCTTACCTTAAAAAGTATCGCAGAAAAATAGCAGTATTTTGTCCTTAATCTCATCTTTGATGTTGTTATATACCTAAACCACAACAAATAATAAGAAATACGAATGTACCCATCAATATAAATTATTAAAATCCTTGGGTTTTTAGTCTAATGTGATAATAACACTAACACAATCTAGATGTTTTTCCTACTGGAAAACAACTGCCTGTTGTTAAATAGCTGCTCAGCCACACCATGCAAAGAAGCTTTTGACCGAAGGCATACCTAGACAAAGGGAGTTGTCTAGCTTATCTTCAAACTTAAAAGAGAGACACAGGCAATCTAAGTGCAAACTCCATTGTTGTGGTTTGATGGTGAAACAGGACTTTCTGACTCTAATATTAGAGGGTGTAATATGATTTATTAAGATGACTCTATTGTTCAGAAGGCTTGGGTTATTATGTGCTTAGGTATTGAGTTTAGATGTTTACTTCTTCATGCTCAGTATAAGAATGCTCAAAAGTTTACAATTCAGTGATAACAGTTCTTTATATCATTGGTTGAGAGAGAGAAAACCCACATCTCCCATATTGGGAAACAAGACAGAAAAACACCACCTGTGTCCTTGAAAACACAGCTCAGAGATATGTTTATAGAATTCTGTGCTGAGAAAGTGAGCTTTCCCCTGGGAAGAAAAACCTCAGCAGGCTTGTACCCAGGAAACTCATAAAATGTCAAGACGACACTCCATCTCACACAAAACTAAAAAGATAAAGCTTAATCACAACTCACACTTTAAAGTGTATTTCTTTCAATAAAGAAAGCCTAAGATAACTAGCACATGGAGTTTAACATGGCAGGTGTCTAGCTAAATGTAATGATTCCCATGCAGTACCTCATCAGAGCCTTAAACCATCCTGGTAGCAAGGTAGTCCTATAACCAACAATTGTAGAAATTTTTACTTCAATATTACAATCCTTTAATCTGCATTTTATGGTCTGTGACTAAGTTGCTGTAGAAAGAGCAACTCAGGAGAAAGATGTTTAACAGTCCAAGTCAAGGCTAAACACAAAAGAACCACCTGAGGGAGAAGCCAGGAGGAAAGCTCCCTCCAAATCCTGCCAGGATTTGGAATGGATGTATTAGCAGCAAAGGGACAGTATCCAGTGCAGCAAATAGGTGCCACAAACACCTGTAAAAGCAGCTAGGGACTTGGTCTCGCCTAATTAGACTCGAGACTGAACCACAGCTCAGAATTAGAAGGGCTGTCATTTGTAATCACGTTAAACTCACTTCTTTTCCTTTTGGGTGCTAATTCTAAGTGTGGCAATGCCACTACATCCTGAAATACCCATGCTAGCTTGCAAAGCTCCCTCGGCTTATAGATATTTTACAGTGCTATTAATATGACCTGCTTCACAAGTGAGGCAATTTACTTGGATGAAGCTCTGCCCCTTCATGGTTATAGTGTTTCTAAGGTCATTTAATGCTGTTTTGGGTACATCTAGATCTATATTTTGTACAATACATTGAAGAACAGCTCAGAATCACATTCACAGTGTTTTAGCAGCAGTCAAGGAGTGCTGGATGGAAATATTTATTGATGGTACATTTTTATACAGTAATGCAAATTTCACTTAGTTCTAATTCACCAGAAAACTAGTACTTTAGGCAGTAAATATGACCTCAAGATACATTAATATTTAGTATGTGCAGTACCTTGGGAAATGTGATATTTTGATTGAAAATCAGCATGACTGTAAAATCCTTGCATTTATGACTTTTTATCATTTTGTTTTCTTTTAATGATGTCTCCATATAACAGACACCTGCATTATGATCAAAGATGAGCACTCAAGAAAAGGGAAAAAAAATATTCTCCAAAGAAGCAAATTTCTTCCTGAAAGGAAAAATTCCTCTGCTTTGATGAGTTCTTTTTATAACAACTCATTATTGGTTTTTAATTAATTGGAAGTTGCCTCATATCTTGGATGAGCAATTTGTTTAAAATACAATAGAAATACATATATGGGTAAGAGACTTACTGAGCTATCTTAGCCACTAGGACTGCTGCATGTAAACATCCCCAAGCTCCAGCCTGAGAAAGAAATTTCTGACTCATATCAGTTGATCTTCCAACTGCAAAGCAGTCTGTAACATCTTTTGGAAAACTTAACTCTTGCCAAGTATTAAAAGCATCAGCAATGTCGAGTGTTTCATCAAGGGCTTGACACCAATATTTAAAAGCAGCTCTGTAATATAAAAATACCATCTTATTGCTGACATTTTCCAAAGTGGAAGATAAGATGTGCTTCATTTTTCCTTTATTGCCTGAGATTTAACTAATCCTGATTGGGTCAAAAACTGAAATACAGTTTCTACAACACAAAAAAGAGATACTATTCCTGGTCAAGAGTCTTATTGGGACTCAAATCATCAAGCCATAGACATTACTTCTTAAAAAACACAAAAATGCATGATTAATTTGCTTACTGGCAATTAGGTAGCTAAGAAAAATAAACAATGTCTAGGAAAAAGCCCTCTCAAAATACAGCTAATAGTAAGTTAGATGAAAGAAGTTATATAGACTAGTGGACAGCACAAGAACTTACAAGACAGTTGAGGGGTATAGGACTGACAATTAAAAAAAAATGAAGCAGCTCTTTTTTAATCTAGTAACTATGTACCTTTTATTTCCAACATAGAAGTGAAGATTTCCAAGTTCATGTAGAGCCTGTACCTTGAGGTCTCTCTGGTTAGTAGTTTCAAGGATTCCTGTAATTTATTTTTAAACAATTAAAAAAAACCACTGTCATATCGTTAAACTAGTTACTGAACCTTGAACAAATTTGGCATGAATAGACACGAATTCACATATAATTCAATGCATGATTTTTTTAAATTTATTGGTCTTGTATATTTTACCTGCAAATGTACTGTTTCTTATTTCAACTAATTTTGAAAGCAAAATTAAGATATATGTACCTGTTTACCTCATCTTTTGTATTTTTGTTTTTTCAGACCTCTCAAATTTCTTCCTGTTCACAAGATAAACTGGAAAGCAGGTCATTGGCCCTGCTAAACAACTGCATACAGCACAGTAGCACTCTCACAGACTCATTTTTGGAACCTGTGCTGCAAATAAAACCACTTAGAGCATCTGTTGACGTAATATACTTAACCTCTTTAGCCATACAGCAAAAACAGGTAATAGTGAGGAGATGTGACTGTATGAGTAAATCCATACCAGAATGTAAGATGGAAGCCAAGTAACTAGGTCACATATTCAAATGCACAGAATCTGAAGTCTGTTTGCTAGGAAAAAAAAATTTCATAGAATTAAAATGAATCTGCTAAACATTATATCAAATTCTGAATTGGGGATTAATCAGCATAACACCACTGAAGTAATGCTTTTTCATAAAATGAGATAACCATAGCAATTATGAGCCAACTAGTGGTTTGTTTAGGATCTAATGCAGATTTCCTGTATCGAGAGGAAGAAGGTTGTATATTCCTGGAAACCAGCCTTCAGACAGTTACAGCTGACAGAGGAAAAATAACAATGGAATAAACACATATAAACATAGATAGGAAGAATGTTGTTACTTCTTATCTGTAAGCAAAAATTTATGAAAAAAATTACCTATTGTTTGTTCATAGGAAGAGATAATTACTGAAAGCTGTGACTTTGGTATTGGTCTACTCTCAACCATGCTGGAGAAATTATATTTTTCTTGAGAAAGGTCACGTGGTGTCGGCTGAAATATCACTTCATCTCCCATGTTAAATTTCAGCTTTCTGCTTGAAGAGATGTGACTGCTGATTGCTCTTCCAGCATTTTCTAGATTAGAAAAGTGATTTATATGATCAGTTTGGAAAAGTATTATATTATTTCTATCACTCCAAATATTTCCAAACCATGTTAGTCAAACAAATATACAATTCCTGTGTACCCTATTTCCATTTGGTTTCCTATAATTCCATGTATCTCCTAATTAAACTCATTGGACATAATTCATTGGTCAGTGTAACCAAAGGATATGTGCTCTGTTAGTGAAAATAAACTTGGGAAGATCTGCCAGTCAGTCCTCTGGACAGAGGTATGGCTGCAGACAGATAGGTGACACAGCTGCATGAAAAAAAAATTATCATCCAACTATTAGACAAATCATAGGAAATAAGGCTTAGAGCTTGTGCTTATAGAACTTCAAATTTAACTTCATATTCTATATTTTTTCTAATTGTCAGTAACTAAAAATTTAATTTAGAAAAATTTGTTTCTTTCACTCTTGGCTGTTTTAACTGCATATACACTTTATTAAGGGAGAAATACTTCAATGAGTCACTCACCTTGTGTGTGTGCAAGAAATAATGAAAGTAGTTTCCTGCTGTGTCTCAATGCTCTGCTTTGATATTTAGATTTTTCTAGAGTTTCTCTAAAACATTTCAGTGTATCATTCACATCAAGAGGCACACAAACTAGGGCTTTTGCTTGATTGTGATCTAAAAGGAATTAATAATTATTGAGAAAAAATTTATAATATATAAATAAATATTTTTAGTAAATCACCCTGTAAAACATATTTGAACATTTTCACATCTTCAAAACGAAATTATATTAAAATTTTCCCTTTTTTTTCCTGTTGCTTTAAGAATTAAAGCAAATTATTAACCACCAGGAACATTAATTCTGTCAATAACAGTGCTGATTCACACTAATTTATGGGTATATTGCTGCATATCCAACAACAACAGAAAACTGGACCAAGACCACCACGCTGCCTCACAGGCTGTAAGCTATCTGGAACATGCTTTTCTCTGCTTTCAGACATATTCTGAATATTTTGAAAGACCTTGACAACATTGCAACCCATCCAAAATATCAACAATAATAATTGAAGACAAAGCTCAGTTAATAATAAGACACACATTGTAGGAGAAGTGGAAGAACTATGATAAGGAGAGGAAACAATTTTTAAAAATCAGTATGAAACAAAGAGAAGACCTTGGGAGAAAAGAGAACACACAATACTAAATTGTGCTCTGACCTGTAGAATCATTATTCGTCTCAGGATTGAAAAAGCATCCAGGAGAAACCCCTTCACTGGCAGAACGAGCAACGGGCAGCTGTAATTTGTACCCTATGTAGTTTCTGCATCTCATCTAAAAAGCAGGATTTGTTTCATGATAAATAAATAAGATTAAGAAAAATCAACGTTTGGTGCCTGCAGTTAAATATCTATATATTTACAGATACTGATCATATGACTATTTATAGTCATATGACAAAATAAAAAGAGGACTAATTAAGAAAGACACCAGTGTCCCATAACTAGTACTCTTGTCAGTAAGAGGTGTAACATTCACACCTAAATATTGCATATAAGTGTTTTGAACTTACTGCACTAAACTTGTCTCTTATTTGGTATTTACCATAATCTCTAGCAACTCCTTGATGTTCTGCAAATATTCCACCTTTTTTCTCCAGATGAATGCATGCTTGCACAGAACCTGTCACCTAAGGATGCCTAAAGGATATGTTGCCTGGGAAACACAACAGAATGCTACATAGGGAAGTACAAAATAGCTCTAAGCAATAACAACAGCAGCCTAACTCTGGCAGAGAAGCAAACTTCCAGACTTCTATAAAGGACTAATCCACAACAGACTTTTTATTTTGCTAATGTAGTTACGCCACTTCAGAAGCAGAAAGACCAACAGAACTAGTTCTAGACTCTCTGAATGTCACTGATTTATGAAATGTAGCCATAAACTCCAAGTTTCTTACCTGAAATCCTTATTACTATTAGCTAACATTAGCCTTTAACCTGTAAGCTGTCTTTCACAACTCTGATTACTTTTCCACAGCTCAGTTATCAGCACTATGAAGTTGTTTGCTATGGTGCCCTTTTATAGACAAAGAACCATGTTCTGAAAGGCTGGGCCAGAGAGAGTCAGCAGGAAACAGAGAATACAGAGCACCTCAGCTGCCCTTGCAAGCCACGAGTGCCTTCAGAGTCCCTGCACGCCCTGGGCACCGAGGTGCTGTCTCTAGGCAAGGCAGTGGCTCCTGAACCCCATGTTCATGTTCATGCTCAGAACAAACCTGTTTGGTACTCCAAATCCCACTACCCCCTCTTCTCCTTCGAGTCCGTCTTTACATTAGTAATTGAAACATCCTAATAATATCCATAGTGAGACTGACTTCATCAAAACTTCTTAGAAATAAACCTTACATTTAAAAAAATGGAAAATTCTAATTTCTAATAGCTAATTCAATAAAAAATTTCCAAGTGGCACTGTTAAGTAAATATATAGAGTAAATATATATAAATAT